>OX415245.1:25260577-25861410 GCA_948330725.1 Sherardia arvensis | reverse complement strand
CTGAACTGAACTGAAAAATATTGAACTGAACTGAAAAATACTGAGCTGAACCGAACCAACTAAATTCATTTAATTTTTTATAAAACATATATTTATATTCACAATTTTTATTACAAAACAAGCCACTGAATTGAACTTAACTGAACAAAACTGAATTGAAGAAACAAATCACTGCATTGATATAACTAAATTAACTATATTTTATCAAATTATACTTCATCAGAACCGAACTTGATAAAATGATCCTAGAAGTTAAACAGAATTGAACTGATTTATACTGGGCTGAACTTTATTGAACTGAATTGATATAACCAAATTGTGCTATATTTATCAAATCAAATTCTATCAGCACCGAACTTAATAAAGCGAACCTAACTTGATAAACAGAAATTAATCGAAACATAATAACTCTAATTAAACCGAACTTATTTAAGCTGAACTTACAAAATTATGCATTAATACAAATAAATTAGCACAATTTTATCACATCATACATCATCAATTCTAAACTTAACAAATTGGACCTAACTTATTAAACTGAACTGAACTGAATAATACTGAACTGGGCTTAATTGAATTGAATTGACGAAAACGACCAATGGATTTGATATAAGTTATAACTAAACGAAGCCGCATTTTATCAAATCATAAATCATCAAAAATGAACTTAATAAACATAATTGAAGAAAACGATCAATGGATTGATATCACTAGATGAAGTCATATTTTATCAAATCATAAATCATCAAAACTTAACATAATAAACTTAATTGAACTAAAATATATTGAACTGACTTAATTGAAAAGAAAGAAATTGAAGAACAAATCGATGCATTGTTTGAAATCGAATGGATATTGCAACCAAATCAAATGGAAATCTCCATCTAATGGTAGTGAAACAGAAATTCAAAAACGGAAAATAGAACTGAATTAAACTACACTTAATTGAATTGAAATGAACTGAGTTCAACTACACTTAACTAAAATGAACTGAATTTTTAATATAAACTTAAAATTGTCAAACTATATTTTGGGGAACTGAATTGAAATAAATTACAATTTCTCTGAATTGGATTGAACTTGACCGAATCATTAACATATATTTTGTTAAAATTTTAATTAAAGTAGAATGCACTGAACTGAACCGAAAAATACTGAACTGAACTAAACTTAATTGAACTGAAATGAAAAATACTGCACTGAAAAATATATAGATTGTATCAAACAGGCCCTTATTGTTGAATTTATTAGTTTCGAGCATAAACTAGACTATTAAAAGTAGGTTTATTTGATAAATTAAAACAAAATATATCGAAAAAACATTTGTTCACAAGCAACTTCATTTGATAAATCAAAATAAAAGTTTTTCATTGATATTTTTTAATTGCAGGAAATTTTATTCAAAAACAATTTAGTGAAAATGGATATATTTTTTAATCCGGCTGAAGTTTGCCGAAATCTGCCGAAATCAGCTGAAATCCGTTGAAATCCGCTGAAGTCAGCTTATAACTTAACTGAAATGTGCAGAATTTAATCTGAACTTGACATGACCTAATTTAGTAATATTGTTAATATTTTCACTGCATTCATTTTTATTTCAGTTCAGTTCAGCCAGTTCAGCTAAACTAAATTGTACAAAACGTGCCTTGATTAAACATTATTTCATAGTTTGTTAGATCAAATGATCATCACACTACTTAAAATAGAAATCTATAAATAGAAAAAAGTTGGATGAACAATTAATGCATTTCCTCATCCATGCACAAACAAACGCACAACTGCACCCGCGTAATTCTGTCTGCAATCCGTTTCATGCACCGTCCGAACTCCGACCTACCATACAGATTACAGATCGAGATGAAATTAAGATTAATTTTGCTAACGTACGCACATCTGTAATTTTCTGCAATTCTGTTATTCATAATTAACGTTGCAGAGACTCAAAGCATCACGTAAAACAGATGTAATTCAGAGATCAGCTCTCATTATTGTTAACATCTCCCAACTACTAACTTCTCATTATGTCGATGTTGTTTGTTGTCTGTTCGAATCAGTTTATGCAATGATCGATAAACTATCTCTTCGAAATAACTATTTATTATCGAAAATTATACATGCAGGTCCAATTTACTAATACATGTCTAAAAAAAATAATATTTTATCCCTGAATTGTGCAAGTGCAGGTCCAGACTGTGAAATAGTGAAGGGTAATATTATCTTTTTCAGACATGCATTCGTAAATTGGACCTGCATGTATAAAAGCCACATTATTATCAGTGAAGTGAAAAGTTAAAAACCAACTTGACTAAATAGAGGTTTTTTTTCAACTAATTAAGTTTTAATTTAGTTATATCTTCATCTCTTGAAAGATATTTCAACTAATTAACTTTTTTTCCAACTTAAGATTAAATCAGTATATCCATGCATAATTAACCTTCTAATGTACACCAAGTTATATCCATGCATGCAAAAGTTTATAAGTTTGACTATGAAAGTTAAATTTAGAAGATTTCAAGCATTGATTAAAATGTGGAATATTATCAGCATATTATATATATTTACCATAACATCTATCATAAATTATTATTTTCAAAAAATTTCTTGAGAGATGGACGAAGGTAATATTAATTAAAAATATGTGTTGATATAATTATTGTTCAAAAAAGTCAAACTAATTAAAAATTTTGATTAGAAAGTGGAGTTAATGTTTTACTTTTTAATGGGCGGTTATCTTATCTAATCTCTTAAAGTCAAACTTTTATAACTTTCGTGAGTAATATTTATATAATATAATGTAACAAATTTACTCAATCATATATACATATAATTTCTTATAGTTAATTCAAAAAATAAATGGAAAATTAAATGAGTGCTAGAATCATTCATCCAAAATGTCATAGTGATATTAACTCTTTCTGTTAAACTGAAAACTTATGAGAAACTATAAACTATTTGTTTAATTACTTGTTAGGTTAATATGAGGATAAATTATTTAGTTTGATTGGCAAAATAAAAATTGAAAACGAATGGATAATGAAAGGGACGTCGTCCTAATAACACGCGCCAACAATGCACACATGACCCACACACCTCCGCCGCGTTGGCCCTAGTTTCCATTTAATCACGTGCGTCCCTTACTCAGAGAATCCAATTACTGTTCTCAAATTACTGTCAAATTTGATCATTTTTTTTTTAATTTTACCGTGACAGGCCCCCCTTAATATCAAGAGGTTATTTTTTTTAAACAATAAAAATTCAAATA
The DNA here is from genome assembly GCA_948330725.1 of Sherardia arvensis. NCBI lineage: Eukaryota > Viridiplantae > Streptophyta > Magnoliopsida > Gentianales > Rubiaceae > Sherardia > Sherardia arvensis. Next base: position 25,858,148 of record OX415245.1, on the reverse strand, counting down.
TTATCCGATTGTTTAATTTTCATTTGACTTTATTTCTACTCCAAAATATTTCACTCATTTCATTATATATATTTGGTCAAAAGTGAAAAGTTTTAGTACTAGACTACTAATATTTAGATTGTAATGGGAATTAATACACAATGCATATTTTATAATATCAACTTTTCATACATTTAATTAAAAATATTAATGATAAAATGTAACATGATCCAACTACTAAATGAACTAAATTTACTGCTTTTTAAATACTAAAAACTAACTACATAATTGTCTTTAAAAAGTTAAAATGTATAGTATAATATGAAATAAATTAACGGTAAACTACCAACAATCAAAGCGTGCATTTAAAATAAAACAGATCAACTGTATTATGTTTAACCTTATACACACATTAATGCATTTTTATACCTCCAATTATTTTAGTCCATCTCCTTTGCCCACTTTGACAAAATAACATGTAAAATTATTATGAATCTTTTTAATTAATACATTTCATTAAAACCAAGATCTTGTTTACTTTAACTTGTACCGGAACTGTAATATACATTATAATATAATAAAATAACAAATTACCGAATGAATTAAAATGTTTTAAATCTATTTAAAAATGATAAAAATAACGAGAATAAACTAGAATTATCATGTCAACATTCCAATTATAAAATCAACCTCATCCATCCAACTAAATGACAAACACAGCCCATACTAGCAAATAGGGTGAAAGTAGAATTAGGGGGAAAAAGTTTGTGAAAAAAAGTATGGGATTAATGGCATTAATTAATACAAAAATAGTAATTAAGTGACAAAATCCCCAGCAAAAGCAAAACGACAGCACCAGTAATTAGTAAATCCCATTTCTACCCTCCATCCAGCTCCTCCTCCACCACCACCCTCCACCCGCCGCCAAGAATTACACAAATAAAAGGCGCTCCTTTTTACAGTACGACGAGAATAGACACAGAGAGTAAAAGGTAGTTGTAATAAAGAGCAAATGAAAAAGAGAGACTGAGAGAAGATTGTAGAGATTCCAGAAAGCCAACGACAATCCAATTCACCGAATGCTATCAATGACATGTAATAATTCTTGCATTCTCTCCCTATAAATACCGCTTCTTCTCCGAAATAAAAACACAGTCTTTCACACACTCAGTGAGAGAAATAGAGAGAGGGAGAGAGTTTGAGAAGGGTTTTTTGTTTTCCCCCAACTGATTGTACCGATTCCGGCTTCGGTTTGGCCGGAATTAGGGGCGATGGACTCCTACGCCTTGCATTTGGCGGTCGCGGCGCTGGTCGGCGCGTCGGTGGTGGCCGTGTCGGCGTATTACATGCACCGGAGAACGCTGACTCAGCTTCTGCAGTTCGCCAGGAACCTGGAGAGGGAGAGGGAGAAGGAGAGGGCCAGGATTAAGGAGCTCGAGAACTCCACCGCCGCTATCGCCGTCGTCCCCTCTGTTAACTCCCCTGCCGCCGCCGCTATCGACGCCGTGGAGGAGGTGGCCAGCGCTAATTCGCCGCAGCATTCGGTGCTCGCTACTTCGTCGCAGCATTCGGTGCTCAACAACGGCGGCGTTGCTCACCGGAGAGGCCAGCTTGCTGATGAGTTGGATGGGGTGGTGACAAGTCCAATCAATGCTGATTATGTTATTCCACCAGGGCTATCCAGGCTCCAGACATATACTGAAGGTATATACTTTCTCGCCGGAATATGTATAAAGTTGTGTTTTTTTTATAGCTAAAGTTGATGTTGGAGTGTATTGGTCACTGTGTTTTTGAATTTGGGATTGTTGATTAATGTTTTTCTGAAAAGGGTGTGGTTTATTATTGTTTTTGGTTGAATGTGTTTAAGGTTACCACAGTTTAGTCAAAATGGAAAAAAAAATTAAGCTTTTTGTTGATTGATACAGCCTGCATGCTTGATCTGAAGTCTGAAACATTTTTTTGTTGCCTGGAAATGGGAATAACTGCTGGTATAGAAGAAATGATGGTGGTGGTCCTGTAAAATGATGTCTGATTTAGTCAAAAACAAAACACATGCTCTTATTGTTAAACTTTTATGTTGCATGTTTCCTTTGTGATTTGGTCACTGTCTTCATAGATTCATTAGCATGTGGTCTTGCTGTGTTTGCTAATGTGTGCTTTTCATGTGTTTTTTTTTGGGGAGGATCAACCCGAGTATCACTTTGTTTATAAGCCCTGTTAGCCGTGAGAAACACAGATAAAACTGTATCAGTATGCATGGTCGCGAATAAAGAAAGTATCTTTCTGCTTTTGGTCATGGTTTTAAATGTGCATTTTACTTGCGTCTGAGACAATCTATTTACATTGATTGTTTCGATGATGAAGGATTCACTGCTATTAGTTTTCTATCTGAGTATCAACTTTGTAACATTTGTGGCATGCTTGTCGTCGTGAATACTGAAACATGGTATTTTGCTTAAGCTTGGTCATGCTGTTAAGTGCTGTCTCAAGAAGCATTTTACTTCCTGCAACCTGATATTTATTGCCTTTGTTCTCTCTGCCAGGTAAGCCTATACACCCACCTTCAGTCAGGAGGGCTGGACATCTTTTCAGACCCACATCTCCTAAGTCACCAACAGTTGCTACTAGTACCAGTGCATTTGAGAACTTGGAAGGATCGGATGACGATGACGATATCAGTACTACAATGGATACTGTATATATGGCCAATGGAACTGTGGTAATTTTTTGCTAAATTGCATCTGCACCTGCCAAATTTTAATTGCTATCTTTCTTTTAAGAAGTTGGCGAAATCTAATTGGTTTGTGATTTTAATGGTGTTAGTAACTTTTGATGGCAACTTAGCTTGTTTTGCTTGATTCATAGAAGCTTCCACTTGCTCATTACATTTATCTCGAAATGAACAGGACCCGGAATGTGAAAGTACATTTTCAAGTATAGTGCCAGATAACAATGTCGGTAATGGAGAGCAAACAGCTGTTGCATCATCAAGTATGATACGCTCCCATAGTGTATCTGGAGACCTGCACAGTGTTCAACCTGATCCTGTCTCTGCTGATATCCTAAGGAAAGAGCCGGAGCAGGAAACATTTGTGCGGCTGAATATTTCTCCTAGGGGTACTATTTTCCTCTTCTGTCATTGTTATAAATCATTTCGTGTTGATGGAATCTTTCTTGACTACTATTAATTATTTAACTTTTTTTTTTCTTTTTTTTTCTGGTGTATTCATGTAGTATGCAATTAGCAACATTTTCATCATGTAGTATGCGAACTGATCTTTTTCTTCTTCTTGATTTCTTGTAATCAGAGACACCATCTCCCGATGAAGCAGAAGTATATCGAAGTCTGCAAGCTTGCCTTGAACTGAGACAGAGTTATGTATTTAGGGAAGCTGAGGCACCATGGGAAAAAGAAATCATTACTGATCCAAGCACACCAAAACCCATCGCCAATCCATTTGATTATGCTTCTGAAGGAAAATCGGATGTAAGAATATGTGTTGATTATTGTCTTATAAAGGGGTCTATCCGGTTTATATTATTTACTAGTTACTGACATCATATTTTAACCTGCAGCATCACTTTCAGATGGAAGATGGGGTGGTTCAAGTTTATGCTAATAAAGATGGTAAGATCCAAGAATACTTTATTGCACTTAGCGGTGTATTGCATGAGGTTTCTGGTAATTTAATTGATCTCTTCTTACTTGTCTCAATTCTCCTGTATCTCAGAAACGGAGAAACTTTTCCCTGTTGCTGATGCCACCACCTTTTTCACCGACCTTCATCACATCCTTAAAATTATTGCTGCGGGTAATATCCGGACATTATGCCACCATCGCCTAGTCCTTCTAGAGCAGGTACTTTTATCTAATAATTTTTTGGAAGTGTGGAGTCATCGTTTAACTTTCTGAGACACTAATATTTCGACTCAATTCAGAAATTCAACCTCCATCTGATGCTTAATGCTGAGAGGGAATTTCTTGCCCAAAAGAGTGCTCCGCACCGTGACTTCTATAACGTCCGAAAAGTGGACACCCATGTTCACCACTCAGCATGTATGAACCAGAAGCATCTTTTAAGGTTTATTAAGTCAAAGCTGAGGAAGGAGCCCGATGAGGTGATTAGTTCTTTTACTTCCCCTCTACTTGATAAGGAAAATTATTAAAGACCTTTTAGGCGAATAAAACCATGCATCTTTTGGCAGTTATTGATGAATTTGATTCTCGATATCTTACATTATTGTGCTTTCATCCAGGTTGTCATATTTCGTGATGGTACCTATTTGACTTTGAGAGAAGTTTTTGAGAGCTTGGATTTATCCGGGTAATGAAAAGCTTATAATATTACCCTTGTTATCAGATATCTCAGTTTGTTTACTTTGCTTTGCCGACTCGTAACATGGATAATTTGAACTTCTGTAACAGATATGATCTCAATGTTGACTTGCTTGATGTTCATGCTGACAAGAGCACTTTCCATCGCTTTGACAAGTTCAACCTCAAGTATAACCCTTGTGGGCAAAGTAGACTTAGGGAGATCTTTCTGAAGCAGGATAATCTTATTCAGGGTATGCCAACCTTTTGTTTTAGGTTTAGCTTCCCTGGAATGTGCCTTTCTTTAGCGATTTTTCTAAGTTTTCAGATATCTTGGGTTGAAACTGATCGATAACTTGCAGGTCGTTTCCTTGGCGAGCTTACAAAACAAGTATTTAATGACCTTGCTGCTAGCAAATATCAGGTGAGTGTTTACCATGCCTGCTCTTGAATGCTCACATTTCTGCAATTTCTTTAGATTTCTTCTGCTCTCATCTCGGTAACTAATTTTGACAGCGTAATTTTGGTTACTTCAAAGTTTTTCTATATTATATTTACGTTTTCTTATCTTTGCAGCTGGTTTTTATGTTTGCTTTTAAGGCATTTAAATTCATGAAATTTCCAATAATTTCTAGATACTTGTTTGATTTGTTGATGCTTCTGATGCAGATGGCTGAATATCGGATCTCCATATATGGTAGAAAGCAAAGTGAGTGGGACCAGCTAGCTAGTTGGATAATTAACAACGACTTATACAGTGAGAATGTTGTCTGGTTGATTCAGGTATCTATCCATCTATTTATGTTTCCTTTAGTTGAAACAGTGAACACGTGACACTCAAAGACGATAATCTCCTCATTTAGTATTTGAAAAAAATAACTTTTTCTTTATAATCAAAGACCGAATCGATTGTGTATTTGATTATGATGCGGTTCTTTATTGTAGTGAAGTAATAAATGAAAGGGTTTAGGTCATTGTCTTGTACTAGCTTGTTAGAACCTGTCTCGCTCATATTGGGTATTCACTATTCTCAGCTTCCGAGATTGTACAATGTTTACAAAGATATGGGGATCGTGACATCATTTCAGAACATCCTCGATAACGTATTCCTTCCTTTATTTGAGGCCACTGTCGATCCGGATTCACATCCTCAGTTGCACATCTTCCTGAAACAGGTATAAATATTGACAGGTATACATATGTTTGAATTATATTCATTCTATTTTTAACCGCGGATCTTTGAATTTCAGGTCGTGGGCTTTGATTTGGTGGACGATGAGAGTAAGCCCGAAAGACGGCCAACAAAGCACATGCCAACACCGGAGCAGTGGACTAATGTTTTTAACCCTGCATTTTCGTATTACATATACTACTGCTATGCCAACCTCTACACCCTAAACAAGGTACTCCCCTCTGTCCCAACTTACTGTATCGGGTTGACTTTCTATTGAGTTTAAGAAAAAGGCGAAAGGTAAAAATGGACGATGATAAAGTGTCGTGTATCCGATCACTAGATGAAAAAGGAAGTTCGGGGAATATTCAGGAGATTTTTTATTTTTTCCATTTTAGAATACAATGAGTGCAATTTTATTTCTAAGATTTTTTTTTAATGTCTCAGCTTCGTGAATCAAAGGGCATGACAACTATCAAACTCCGTCCCCATTCTGGAGAGGTATTATGCAACATGAGTTCTCAATTATTTGTTCACGAAGCAAATTCTGATGCTTTTTAAGAAAATTCTCAATTATTTGAACTGTTAGGCCGGTGACATTGACCATCTTGCCGCAACATTTCTGACTTCTCATAACATTGCGCATGGAATCAACTTGAGGAAATCGCCCGTCCTTCAGTACTTGTACTACCTATCCCAGGTAAAACAATGAAACCGAGCTTAAGTTTTAATGGATTGATAGGAACTTCAAGAAATGATCTCATGGTCGCTTTTTTGTAATCAGATTGGCCTTGCCATGTCTCCATTGAGCAACAACTCGCTATTTCTCGACTATCATCGGAACCCTTTTCCGATGTTTTTCCTCCGTGGCCTGAATGTGTCCCTCTCAACCGACGACCCCCTGCAAATTCACTTAACTAAAGAGCCGCTCGTTGAAGAGTACAGCATAGCCGCATCTGTAAGATTTCCATTTCGGTTAAATCAATCTATACCATGATTTGAACGGTTGTGATTGTGCCTAAGGCGATTACCACTTGTACCACAGGTGTGGAAGCTCAGTGCATGTGACTTATGCGAGATCGCTCGTAATTCTGTTTATCAGTCGGGATTCTCCCATGCTCTTAAGGTATGTTATAACTTATATGCCTTAATGAAAAACCACCGTCCGTCTAAACTTTCATACTGAAGCCTCGTTTTTGAAATGTCTGTGAAGTCTCACTGGATCGGAAAGGAATACTACAAGAGAGGTCCCGATGGCAACGATATTCACCGGACCAACGTGCCTCATATCCGCCTTGAATTTCGTGAACTGGTACGTCTAAACCGCCCACATTAGGAAAACTATAACATCTAAACCGACATTCATTAAACTGTTATTTCATCGTAGATATGGAGAGAGGAACTGCAACAGGTTTACTTGGGCAAGGCTGTGTTTCCCGAGCATGTTGATCCATAGATGGGAACTCTGACTTGCTATAAGAGGTAAATATCGAGATTGAATCATTATTCTTAAACGGGAAGCTCTTCCGTTCCTAACTGATTCGAGGTTGTTTTCTGTTTCCCAGGTAGTTGCATCTGGTCCTTGCTCGTTAGATCTTGGATGAGTTGCAAGCCGTATAAGAGAGATATATATATATATATATATACATATAATGATATAGAGAGTAAAGTAAGCATAAGGATGGCCGATGATGCGAGGACTCCATACCGTGTTATGTAATAGAATAAATGGAGTCGAGCGAATAAAACTTCTGTATAATGATGGTGTATACTCTTCTATGTAACCATATATGATATATGTATGACTGTATTAAGATATTTAACTTCTCTCTCCTGTTTTTGTTTGTCATATGATGTTTTACATGTGAAGCTGAGATAGCACGATGGTCTGGACGAGAAATTTGTTCAAATGGCCGTTACATGTGCTACTCAGCGACCGAAGCTGGTGAGTTCAGACAACCACCTAGTATGGAGGTTATCTACTCTTAGGTTTCGAGTTTTGCGTGGCAATAGCTAATGAGAATGAACAGACCAAAGGAACAACAAATGATGCGCAAGTTTGATCACTTGCTAATGTTTGATAGGATCATACAATGTACGATGAGGAAACAGCTTTTACAGATTCTTCATCCTTTTAAGCAGAAGCTGAGATAGCACCGATGGTCTGAACAAGAAACTTGTTCAAATGGCCATTACATGTGTTACTCAGCAACCGAAGCTGGAGAGTTCAGACAACCACCTAGTATGGAGTTTATCTACTTCAAGGTTTCGAGGTTTTCATGACAACAGCTAATGAGAATGGACAGACCGAAGGAACAACAAATGATGTTCAACATGGAAACGGAGAATAGTATGAATGTACGATGAATAAACAGCTTTTACATATTCATCCTTAAAAGACGCAAATAAAATACAGTTTTACATGACTAATCGCATGATCACGAAGAAGGTAACAGATTCATCAACAAACTGTATTCAAGAAACCATCTCGAAAATCCATTATTTCATATTTCAATAACGAATTCATAAAATAACAATTACAGACTCGATAAAAGTATAATAAAGACGGCCTTCCAGAGCATGACCTCTTTTCTATGGCCTGTTCTTGAATGACTGCAACAATCGAGATACAAACCGATGAGAAAATGACCAAATTACAGCCTGTAAAAAACTGCTATTCAGACCAAAAACTAACCTCGGATATATCCTCGGAAACATCCTTAACTCGCTCAGTAACATCGTTTTTCAAATCGGCAGCTGCAAGGAGGACCATTACGATGCATCAAGTAAGCTACAGAACAATTAGGGGGACAAAAGAGGGGAATACGAAGTACACACCTTTTTTTGAAAGTTCATTAATCCGCCTACTCGACCTAACAGCAAATCTCTGAAACGCAGGACTGCAAGGGAAATCAAATATTAAAACAAAAGCATACTTCTATCTTCTCGAGTTCAACACAAAAACTATTTAAGGCAAGAGAAGATATCCTCGACAAACAAAAACTTGCCCTTTTCGGATGGATGGGGGTTCGGGGATAACAGAAAACATTGCATCTAACCTTGTATCTAACCTTAAAAATTACGAAAAACGGAAGCATATCTCGGCACAGATAATGAACCATGACCAATTCAAACTGTAAGGATTTTGTTCAAAGACAAAGGATTGAGGCATCTAATCTGAAATCACTCTATTAGCTCAGGGCCAATAATTTTGCAAGCATTTCGCCGTAAACACAAACAAAATTGGCAGCTCAATTTCTAGGATTTGCAAATCACCATAGACTAGAAAGCAAGTCATAAACCTAAGATAAAATCACATCAATTTATCAAAAAAAAAAAAAAAAAAAAAAAACACAAAATCGAAAACCTAATAACATATATCGAAGAAAAATTAGGCCTGGGGTTCATTACCTGTTGGCAAGACCTTCGACGATGAGCTGGTCAGCAACGTAGTTAAGCACCCTGCCGAAGAAATTTCCTCCCGCCATGATAAACTGGAGTTGCAGAAGAATCAGAACCTGGGATTAATCAACGTATTCGGAGATGTAAAAGATTCAGAGGAATTGATTTTTTGTGCGATCTTACCTTTGATCTTTGACCCCCGGAATCGGATATAGGAACTAGGGTTCTTCTCCTCGGATTGTCTAGTAGCTTCTTCTACGCGAGAAATCGTTTATTTGTACCAGGTTTCCTTTATTAATTTTCACGAATTCCTTTTCCTTTTTGGTAAGAACGGCCAGATAGGGTCTTTGTTGTGGATAAGGCCGAATAAAAGAACTGGGTTAGGCCCAAAATTAGTCGATGGGCCTATAAAATTGTTAATTCTATTGTCACTTTTTTAAGTAGTCTATTAAGGCCATAATTTTTTGATGATTTCATGACATGTTATATGATGATTATGATCATTTTACCATTTCATTTATTTTTATAATTGCTTAAAAATTAATTTATAAATTGTCCTAAACACAAACTTAAAAACACGAAGTTCATGATATTCCCAGAGCTTATTAAATTAAATAAAGCTTATATTGATTAAATTTATTAACTTTTATTCGAATTTGATATAAGTGTGAGAATTAGCAAATGAGTTTAAATTTTTATATTAAATTAAATTTAGAATAACGTAGATAAACTCAGAATAATAAGAGGTAGCACTTTTTTTTAAAGTAATATTTTCGAAGTGACGAATGAACACTCTCTCAATGATGTCTGATTGTTACATCAAAATTATTATAAAATTAAAGTTAATCTTGTAATTTGTAAATATATGTGATTTGACCTAGCATATTTATTAGTCAATAATCATAGATAAAAAATAAATTCGAATAGCATGGTTGACATTTATATAAATAAAAAAATATTTTAAAAATTGAAAGAATGCAAAATACTTTGGAGAGTCAAACCTCGTGTATTTGCTCATTCTAATGTTCTCACTGTTAGTCAACCAGAATGTTAACCTCAATGACGTCACACCCGCCATTTGTTAAATCAGACTTAAATTCCCCGCGAAATTCATATTCAAATGGCACAATCAAAAAGCACGATGAATATGATTATTGTCCAAATCTTGTCTTCTCTTCTCCATCTCTGCCTTCTGGTCGGAGCTGCAGAAAACCCCGGCTGCCGGAGAACCTGCGGCAATCTAACCGTCCCTTACCCGTTCGGAATCGGAGTCGGGTCAGGGTGCTCCGTCGACCCGTCATTCGACATCCTCTGCAACGACACTTTCGACCCGCCGAGGCCTTTCATCCCCGCCGTCAACCTCGAAATCACCGACATCTCGGACTCCGAGGTTCGCGTCAGGAACAGGGTGGGGTCCATCTGCTACGACAAGTTCGGACACATTACCTCGTTCCAGCCAGATCTAATGAGCTTGGACAGAACCTGCTTCAGCTTCTCGACCGTCAACAAATTCGTAACCGTCGGCTGCGACGACGTCGCTTTAGTCTCGATTCTCGAAGGGCCGGACGGGAAGAACTTCACCGGCGCGTGCGTTTCCGCGTGCCTCGACAAAAACGATGATGTCACCGACGGGGACTGCTCCGGGTCGGCTGTTCGATGATGTCGATCCCGAGAGGCTCTAAGACAATGATGTACTACATTAAAACCGGGGGGAACAGTAACCATACTGACGTGTGGAGTTTCAATCCGTGCGGGTACGCGTTTCTGGGGGAAGTGGAGAGGTTTCATTTCCGGGTGTCGGATCTGAGCGATCCGGGATTTCCTAGCCGGACCGGAGATCAGGTTCCGTTGGTGCTTGACTGGGATATTGGGATCCTTAATTGCTCCGAAGCTCGGAAACACAGCAATTTTTCGTGCAATTCGAATAGTTTTTGCATTGATTCTGATACGAGGCTTGGTGGATATCGGTGTCAATGTAATCCAGGATATCATGGAAATCCATATCTTGATCTTGGTTGCAAAGGTTAGGCTCCGTTCTTTTTAATTTAACTACATTTCAGTTCAGTAAATTTAAGTTCGAATTGATGAAATTTTATATATATTAACACCCCGTTCATTATATTTATATCAATTTCATCAATTTAAATCAGGCGAAAATGACATAAATTTAGTAAAATAAACTCGTATTAATAGATTTTTACAAGAGAAACTCCTTTGATAAAAAAATAAAAATTACAGAATAGTTAGAAAAACTCATACTGATTAAAGGGAGATTAAAACAAAGCATATTCCCAAGTCACATATGACTTACACAATCTATTAACTAAAAGATAATTTTGAGAGAGGAATGGGAAAATATCACAAAAAAAAAAACCTATGCACAATCAAGTTGCTACAACTCTCAAATATGATCAACAAACTTATCTAATTTCACATGTTTTGACTACATAATATTTCATTGAGTTAAAATCAAAATCAAAACTAAAAGGAATACTTTAAAATGAGTCAAACAAAATAAATTTATTCACAATGTATACCTAAAAAAATCATATATCGCCACTATTAAAAACTTCAAAACTTATTCAATTTCTCATATTTATCTTAATTAGTCAACAATTTTTAAAACTAGCTTAACCAATTAGTCATATTTTTATATTCAAGTAAAACTCAACAATTAAAAACAATAATGAATCACCAAAGATAATTTGAATATTACAAGATGTTGAAAAATACTCATCAAATATCAACAGATTGATTCTGTTTTTCAAGAATAATATTAGTAAATAGTATATAAGTTTATGATGATGGTATCAGTCTATCAGGATAGTACAGGTTGATCGCATATCTCTACAAGTTATCATATATATATTTTTAAAAATATTATCTCCTCTAATGATCAGTTTAAGTTTTATAAAAATGACTTTTGTAAATTGTATAGAGATTCAGTTGACTAATTTTTGCTGCTTTTTGTTAGTCAACTTTTAATGAGATCACATCCGCGTTCCTACAATAAATTAAGCCGTTAATCAAACTTAAATTATGCGTGGCAGAACTAAGGCTTAAGGAAAATGAATGCTCAAATCATAGCTTTTCTCCTTAATCTCTTCCTGCTGGTCGGAGCTTCCCTCAAAACCGGTTGCCGGAGCACGTGCGGAAACCTAACCGTCCCTTACCCGTTCGGAATCGGAGTCGGGTCCGGGTGCTCCATCGACCCGTCATTCGACATCCTCTGCAACGACAGTTTCAACCCGCCAAGGCCTTTCATCCCGACAAATGCGACGAACAAACTCGAGATCACCGACATCTCCGACTCCCACGTGCGCGTTAAGAACAGGGTGGGGTCCACCTGCTACAACCAGTCCGGCGGCGTAACAACGTACGAGCCAGATTACATGAGCTTGGAGAAAACCTGCTTCAGCTTCTCGACTGTCAACAAATTCGTCACGGTGGGGTGCGACGACGTCGCTTTGCTCTGGGTACCGTTCGAAGGCGGGAAAACCTACGCCGGCGGGTGCATCTCCGCCTGCGTCGACAAAAACGATGATATCTCCGACGGAGAATGTTCTGGATTCGGCTGTTCCATGATTTCGATTCCCCGAGGTTCCAAGGTCTTTATGTATAAGATCGAAAGCTCGTTTTCGAACCATACAACTGTCTGGAGTTTCAATCCGTGCGGGTACGCGTTTCTGGGGGAAGTGGAGAGGTTTCATTTCCGACTGTCGGATTTGAACGATCCGACTTTTCCCGACCGGACCAGAGATCAGGTTCCGTTGGTTCTTGACTGGGTTGTTGGTAACCTTAACTGCTCCGAAGCTCAGAAACACAGCAACTTTTCATGCAATTCGAATAGTTCTTGCGTTGATTCTGGTACGAGGTTGGGTGGATATCGATGTCAGTGTAATCCAGGATATCATGGGAATCCATATCTTGATCCTGGCTGCAACGGTTAGGCCTTGTTTTTGAAACGATGATTTTCAGTTTGATTTAGGCCTTGTTTGGCTGCAACAGTTTGATTCAGTTTGATTTAGTTTGTTTCAGTTTGATTTAGGCATTGTTAGACGAAAAGATCAGATTTTTATCGTGTAGGTTGATTACTAATTCGAGTTTCCTTAACTGCAGATACTGATGAATGTGAAGACAATCCATGTGATAAAAATGGAATCTGTACCAACCATCCTGGTACCTACAGCTGTTCTTGTCGGAAAGGGTTCCTCGGTGACGGAAAAACATGCATCGCCGAGAAAAACCAGTTCCCAGTTCTGAACTTCTCATTAGGCATGAGTTTTGGTTTGCTGGGAATAGTCCTCGGCGCGAGCTGGCTTTATCTCAGCCTTAAGAACAGAGCTCTGATCAAACAACGTGAGAAATTCTTCCAGCGAAACGGTGGATTTCTGCTAAAACAACGTATGTCAACTGCGCAGGATGGCGTCGAACGAACTCAGATCTTCACAGCTGAAGAACTGGAGAAGGCCACGAATAACTACGCCGATGATCTCATCCTCGGAAAAGGAGGTTACGGCACAGTTTACAAAGGAACTCTCCCTAACGAGAAACTCCTGGCAATCAAGAAGGCAAGAATCATGGATGAGTCGCAGATCGAGCTGTTCATCAACGAGGTTGTTATCCTGACTCAGGTTAATCATAGGAATGTGGTGAAGCTCCTAGGTTGCTGTCTGGAAACTGAAGTACCTATGTTAGTGTATGAATATGTTTCCAATGGAGATCTGTTTCATCACATCCATAACAGCCGAGAAAAGACATGGTTTTCATGGGACAGTCGTCTTAGGATCGCCGCCGAAGCCGCCGGTGCATTGGCTTATCTCCACTCGTCCGCATCCATGTCAATCATACACAGAGATGTTAAGTCGTCAAACATATTACTCGATGATTCCCACACTGCAAAAATATCGGATTTTGGAGCTTCCAGGTTAGTGCCGCTGAACCAAACTCAGGTGACAACGTTGGTGCAAGGGACTCTAGGATATCTGGACCCTGAATACTTTCGGACAAGCCAGCTGACCGGGAAAAGCGATGTTTATAGCTTTGGCGTCGTTCTTGCTGAGCTTATGACAGGGAGAAAGCCGCTTCTAACGGTAGAGAATGACGACGAGAGAAACCTAGCTGCTGTTTTCTTGAGCTCGTTAAGACATAACCGTTTGAACGAGATTCTGGAGGCAAGAGTTGTTAGAGAAGGGGATTCGGACCAGCTTCATGGGATTGCGGAGTTGGTGAGGCGGTGTTTGAAGTTGAAAGGTGAAGACAGACCGACTATGAAGGAAGTGGCAATGGAACTTGATCGGTTTAGGAAAGTCGGTGATTATCATAATAGGCAAGATGGCCATGATGATGATGAAAATGCAGGTCTTTATCCTGATTTTGAAGACATCATCGGTATGGATTTGGAGAAAGGGATGGTGTTTTCAACGCAACATCCCCGTTGATTAGTGCTTTGTTTTAATTTTAGGTACACAATGTCTTCTAGAGTGAGAATATACTTCATTCTTATTATATTTAATCTTATACACTCGTTTAGATAATTTTTTTCCGACTTATTTCTTATAATTTTACCACTTATGGTTAGTGGCGGAACCAGAAATTTAATTTAGGGTCGGTTCAAATGACTAAAAAACAGAGAATGGAAACGCATGTTTAAAGCTACCGTCTCGCCGGAGGCCAGAAAGACCCGGTGTACAGTAATATAGACTATATTTCAGATTTTAAGGTAGGTCCAGGCTTACCCAGACCTGGGCGTAGTTCTGCTTTCGGTCACTATTTTGATGATTAATTTCTCTGTTTGCAATTTAAACAGAAATAAAAATATATGGCAATGTACTCTTTGCGTTGTATATCATCGCTTTTACTCGCACTTTCTATATTATGTAATCATGTACTAAATCGGGTCAAGTCATATTAATTTATGTAATTTTTATCCATATATATATATATATATATATGATCTTGACTGATTAAAAGTACACTGGTGAGTCATGTTAAATTTAGTCATTGAGTCAGGAATTGAAAACAAACAATGTATATATCAAAATGTTGGTTAAGCAAAGAAGAGAGAGCCATTCATTCATCATCATTTAAACAAATTGAGAAGTAATTTTTTTTCACTTCTCCCTCTCTCAGTCAATTTTAAGCATGTAAATTAAATAGTGTAGCCTATAAATGTGCCAGAAATAATTGATTCCAAGTGTCCGGAACTCCGGGCAAACACCAATGTATGCAATCTGCATAGTGCAAAGGATCAGCCTTCTGTTCATCCGTCAAGAGCTGGCCTTGCATTTCTGTATAAACCGACGAATGCGCGTCGATCCGGTACTCGGACAACTGAGTTATGTTGATGAAAGTGATCGGAAATTTCATTTTTCCGACCACGCTGTTCACCACGTCCATGATTCGCCGGTCGGAGCCGGTTCCCCAGTGCCATCTGTTTCGGATTGGTTTCGTCTCGTTGAAGCACCTTATACCATCCTTCCTTCCCCAATCTTCGCTCCTGAAATCAAACATATGCTTCAATTTTCGTACATATGATAAAGATAATGCATCATAATATGAGGGTAATATTGTCATTTTGTAATCTTAATTTATGTGTATCATTCTCTCTTTTTAAATATGCTTTTACATTCATATTATTCTTATTGCCCGAATGATTCTAGGAATTGTTTTTCTTCCAAATTATTCTGTTGTTTTTTTACAACCCACAAATCCACGAATTGTCGCTTTGATACCATATTAAAGTAAAAAATAATGAAAGAATAAGAATAATTTAGGGGAAGGAGAACTTCTAAAATCATTCGACTGGCATGAATATTATGAATATAACAGTATGCCTACAAAGACAGGAATGATACACATAAATACAGAATACAAAAGACAATACTATCCTAATAATATATGCTAGCATCGATTAGTTTTCTATTATGATATAACTCTACTTTTTATTAATTATATTCGATATCCTCCACTTATATCTTATTCTAAATATTATTGTGTTTAAAAGTATAAATATTTCAACAAAATTTAATATTTGATGCTAATTTAATGAGAATTGCGAGGGTAAAAGTTAATAAAAGTTGTTACCTTTGATGTGTTGGAGACATTGTTGTGAAGAAAATGCGAGTTTTGTTGGGATCGATGGTTGAATCCACCCAATTTGCCCACGTTTTCAATCCAATCCTATACGAAACCGAAGCATCCAATTCTTCAAAACCCTCCTCTCCATTAGAAAAGTTGCCCCATCTGCGCTTTACAAAAGGCAAAATCATATGATCACTTTTTCCCAACTGAATATTCACCTAATTATGCATAAAGCACCAAAAACGTAAGTGTTACTCTTACAAAAAGTTTTTTGCATTATTTATTATCCGACAGACTAAGTGCAGTCCAATATTTTAGTCAATGTTATTATTGAAATGATATTAGAACATTTTCATACTTTCGTTCAAGACTAAAATGTCGGACAATTTATAAATATATTTTTTTTCTTGGTGGAAAGTAAGGAAAATCTTACAGTGACTTGATTTTGAGGCCGCTCATCCACCAAACGTAGGTGTTGAATACAAGGATGTCTATCCCTAGCCAGTTCTTGGCATGCTTGGCAATTGAATCAACTTTGAGAATCCTTTGCTTCGGATCTCCGATTATGTGCTCGTCTGAGTTCGACTCTATTAGGAACGGTGCCCAATAAAACTCGACCGTTGCATTGTATTCCTGTTGTTAATGAAACAAAATAAACACTTAGTCACATTAATCCTCCATATGAATCTGTATAACACAATAAATATAACTGATCGGACCAGTTTCAGTCAATATTCAACAACTAATTCATCATCAAACAGTCACTTACCATCGTTTGCTTATCAAAAGTCGTTTAACATTTTATCTCTACTTATCTTTTTATCGTTTATTCATTTATTTTTACGGAAAATCGAAATAGATGTCTACCTTAGCTGTAAAAACAGAATGAACTCTACCACGCCTCATGGATCTGAGAGATTCAGGAATCACAGATTGAACTAAGCAAACAAACGAATTCCACTGTCCTCTTTGCAGAGAATCCCCAACAAACATCAGCCTCTTTCCTTGCAGCTTTCTCAGAGCAAGTTTAGGATCAAACCTGAGCTTAAACAAACAAAATAAATCTAATTAAATATACATAAAAAATAAAAAATGTAGCAATTATTTCAAAAGAAATAACATTTTTTAAATCTTAATTAATTACCTCGGCAACATGCAGTCATCAAGCTGCCAATGCCAGAACTGGTAATATAAATCACTCCTCCCATTCTTTACGCAGGAAACCTGCCTGTCAAGATACGGGCAACTTGTGTCCGTATACAGAGGTTTAATGGACCGGTTGAACACCCATTTCCCCCGGGTGATGCTGCATTCTTCCGGGTCGAACTCGAACCGGTCATCGGCCGGGAAATCGATCGGTTTGCTCTCCAATTTCTTGCTTTCTGTCAACATTCAGTTTTCAGGTAAGAGATTGGCCGGGAAAATATGATAATTTTCAGCACTAAATTTGACCCAAAAATGACATTTTAAAAAGTAACTAATAATTCAGGTAAGAGATCGTCTCCTAGACTCCTTGAACTAGTGGTGAAACTACGTTGAGGTTCAGGCAGGCCTTGGACTATCATGAAATTATGCGTCCAGTCGGAAATTACTGTTTTTCGGTGAGAATTTAGGCTTTCCGACCTAAGGCAAAAATACCCTAAATTCTTTTAGTAATTTGAGTCTGTCTTGAAATAAATTTCTAGTTTCGCCACTGAACGTCAACAAATTATTAAGAAACATCCAATGACTCACAATCACATCCTACACTGTCTTAAACAAAACTTTGTGTTTAGCAGACCTTTACCACAACCACATCATAAAAAGGTCAAACGCCGTATAAACTGAATAAATTATCAAAAAACGCCAGATATTTTTGACTGTCTCAAACAAGACTTTGCGTCTATCATTACATACAAAAATGAAAGTACTCCTTCCGTCCCAGCATAAAAAAGCAGATATATACCTGTCTTGGATGACGTGTGCCGCGCGGCGCAGGGCTTGTTGAACCTGAAAATGCTGTCCGAGGAGACGAAGCTGAGCCGCTCAGTGTATATCAAAGCCATGAAAGCAACGGTGCAGAGAACGACGGCGATGACGGACAACGGCATCGTTTTCCCTCTCGGGAGTTTGGGATTTGAGGGATTCATGATGAAAAATGACATGAATGTGAGATTAGTGGGAGCAACAGAACTAGTATTAGTAGTGGAAAGGAAGAGTAGGAGTGAATTTTTTTAATTTTTTTTTTGCAATATTTAAATTTAAAATAAAACAAATGATGTGAATTAGTGTTTCCATAGGTGTTGGAGTAGGAGTGAAGCTAAAGCCATGTTTTTGTTTATTTATTCATATGTTGGACCTTGGCTTTCTTAGCTAAATGTACGGTTCCATTTCACAAGCTATACGAATGGAAATACCGTACAAATTCATAGTTAGTGAAGTGCAGTTCAAGAGTGACATAATTGTCTGTTGTTGAAGTTATGGACTATTCCATGTCTACCTAAATAAGAACCATTTTTCACATGTGCAAAAATTCGTTATATTATGATACTCTAGCATCGTGTTTGAGGGAAAATCTCGATACTGAAGTTTGATGTATTGAAATAATATAAATGAGACAAAGATACAAAAGAAAAACAATGAAATTGTAGATAAACCCTAGTTAGACGAGTTATATCTGCTTGAAGAAGAAACATCCCACTCGTCCATTTTGAGATATTATAAATTTAGAGTGTGCTTGATAGAATTTTTCACCTGCTGTGTTCCAAAATACAACCGTTTTTAGTGTTTGGTAAACCGTGAAGGAACTGCTTATATTTTATAAGAAGAATACATTTTTGGCCCAAAAACAGAAGTTAATATGACTAGGTTCTACTTTTCGCCATAGCAGAATACACGAACGAACATTCAATTTTTTTTAAAAGCACAGATCCACCGAACCTAGCTTTATAGTCTTGTGATACAAGTTGCAACTTGTGCATTGTTATTGAGATGGAAAGGTTTACCAATTATGCTAATTTTCTTGTAAAACATCTGCATCCTCCTTGCCATTTGCAGATGATGACTTGCATTTGCAGTCACAAATGCCTACATTTTGTTTAGAAATTAGGAGGAGGTTCAATTTAGCAATCTATAAGTTGACATATATGTTTGTTGAATGTGATAATTGTGTTTAAAGCTGTTATGATGGATATCATCATAATAGTTATTGGGAAATTGGGATGTCACATTGAGGCTTGCTTTCTTTTTCACCCTAAAATTGGTTAGTTAAGGTAATTAAACTAATCACATTTTGTTTTCATCAAAAATATTATAAATATTTTTATTTATTTATGCAAAAGATGAAAATGAAACTTTAAGAAAAATGTAGGGAATGAGTGAAGACTGGCTTTGGATTTGACATCAACATATCCATGATTCTACTCATTATTATAAAAATATATATTATTATAATTGATATGTAAAATATTCCATAAAATGATTCAATGCAGATTCAGTACAATTGTTTTTTGACAAATTTGAGTACCATTTATTTCAACACACCTCTTCATTTGTTTTTTAAAATTCACGAGTGCTAGGGCTGATAAAATTTTATTGGGATTCATATAAGTTTTTACCTCTGAATCTTAATATTGATTTTATTTCTTTGAACGCAATGTTAAAATATATTTTGACCATATAATTGAAATGACATACTATAAATAATAATAATATCATGTGTTAAACTTTGAACTATCTGTTACTTATACTTTCTAAATATTATATAAAAAATAATTCTCTGTTAACTTGAAGTTAATCAACTAATAGCATAAAATGCTTAAACTAAGTCAATTTTAAAAACTAGTATAAATAATAATATAATTGAGTAAAATATTAAAATCATCTTAAATGATACTACAAATTGATAAAAAAATATATGATACCACAAAATTATATCAAATTATATTTATTTTCCATCATTTTACACATGTGACGCAAAAGGCAGTAGAAATCGTGAAATAGTCAAATCACTCTCACCTTGCTTTCCTTGCAGCACTTCGATGGCGTCCACGCTCACCTTCACATCTCCGACCACACGCGCCGCCGCGCCCAAATGCTCCGCCCTCCCCTCAAATTCACCGGCGCTCCTCCAATTCCACCCTATCCCCAATTCCCCCTCACTCCTTTTCCCCTCTCTATCTCTCAGCCCCTCGCCTAGATTTATCGCCGATAAACCACGCCGCCACCAAAACGTCATCGTTTCCGCCGTCAAGAGCTTCTCCGACACCGACTCCGTCGCGGTTCCGCCCGAAACCGATGCAATAGCCGGAGTATTCCCCGCGAGCGCCGGCGTCTACGCGGTTTTTAATTCAGATGGTGAGATTCAGTTCTTAGGTCTCTCCAGAAACATCGCCGCCAGTGTTGTCACTCACCGTCAATCCGTGCCCGAGCTGTGCTCCTCCGTCAAGGTTAGAAGCAGCTGAACTTTTGTCATTTGCTCGATTTTGAATCAAAATTGATTAGAAATTGCATAGTTTTTTCTTGTCGAAGTTAGGTTGAGGATGAATCATTTATGCTATAGTGTTGGTAGCTTACTGGTTGCATTCAAAAGATTAAAAATTTGTAGATTATTGAAGTTAGGTTGAGGATGAATCATATATACTATAGTGTCGGTAGTTTAGGCAGCGGTGTTGGTTGTGTCGGTAGATGAATCTTGAATGAATCACCGAGGTTTTGCTACTGATAATAAACGAGTTTCGTTGCATAGAAACATTCGAGAAACCATAGGAGACGTTAGTCTATACAACAGTGTTCTTATGTTTAAGCGTGGTATCGATTTACTAGCTTTTATATCTGCATGACTTGTGAGTAGAAGATAATCTTGATGTATATACGAAACACCGAGGTTAGTTTCATTGCATAGAAACCGTAGTTTTCTGAAAACATACAGAAATTTTGATTCCGATGACCACTAAGCAAATCAAGAAATCGGAATAATTTTGCTTCCCCGAGCCAATGTGTAGCTGTAATCTTGTAACATGTTTTTGACTGAACAGTGTAAAGGAACTCGCTTTAGACTTCCTGTAGCTGATTATCTTCTGATCTCAAAAGCTTTAGCGAAACAGGCCGAATCTATTCTTTCATAATGCATCAACCATCATCATTCTGAATTTGCTAGTTTATGAATTTGTCGTCTAATATAATTGACGTCGGTTTGGCAGTTTGGAGTGGTGGACAACCCTGATAGAGCAGCTTTAACCGAAGCTTGGAAGGCATGGATGGAAGAACATATATCAGCAGCAGGGAAGGTTCCACCCGGCAACGAGCCAGGCAACAAAACATGGGTTCCCCAGGCTCCAAAGAAGAAAGCCGACCTGAGGCTAACCCGAGGCCCAAATGCCAAGCTGAAAGTCTCGTTGGAGACTCTCATCGACCAGCTCGTGAAGGAGATCAAGGTAGTGGCCTTCATTAAGGGATCGAGACATGCCCCACAGTGCGGCTTTTCCCAGCGAGTCGTGGGGATTCTGAACAGCGTAGGCGTGGAGTATGAGAGCCTGGACGTGCTGGACGAGGAGTACAATTCCGGGTTAAGGGAGACCTTGAAGAAGTACAGCAGCTGGCCTACGTTCCCGCAGGTTTTCGTGAACGGGGAATTGATCGGTGGATGTGATATCTTGACATCCATGTATGAGAAGGGTGAGCTTGCAGATTTGCTCAAGAAATGATGACTTTACTGAGCAGGCATTATTTTGATCGTTGAGGGATTGATTTTTACTGTATGTTCAGTTCAGTTCAGTTTGACTAATTTTAAATTAATTATAGTGGAAAATCAACTTTATTATTACCTCTCCAAAAATATCATAGTACTAATCAAAAATCCACCTCTAATATCATAGTAACATTTCCATCCGTTCAATACATACACAAACTCATTCTATAATAAGTGCATTAAAAACGTTATCTTTCGTAATTTCACATTTTTTTGATTTTTTTTTAAATTCAACTATTACACGGACTCAATAATTATTTCAAATTATTACACGTATAATCTGATAAATGTAATGAAAATTTTGTGAATCCTTAAAATTTTACTATATAGCAAATATTTTATCTTATATTTAAGATTTATAATGAGTTTTAAGTCGCTTATGAAAAGAAAAGAATGACAATCATGTAGCTTTTATAAAAAATTTAGAGTATAGATAAATTCATGATGGCGAGGTACATAACAGTAAATTCGTTATAAATAATTTTTGTTAATTAGTGTTATTAATTTATTTATTCATTATTAATTAAATATAATAATAGAGATAATTATCATTTCAATAGTTACGTAGAATAATTGCAAGAACTATCCAGCAATGCACAATTAATTGCTTGTAAAATCTCGGAAGGTACAACTGTCGCAGCAATCATCAATCATCAACGGTTTAATTCATTCATCAATCGATTCTCACACACCCATTTCCGCCGGAATCCGATGGAAATTGAACCAACGCCGCCGCAATCTCCCGCCGCACACTTTAAGCTATGGAGCGAAATGGAGCTCCACGAGTTCCCCGACCGGTTCACCATCACCTCTCTCCAATCGCCGGATCAAGGCTTCTCCGTTGGCCGCTTCAACGGCGCCATTACCGAGCTCACCGGTGAATATCTACGCCTGATTTCCTGAATTTTAATTTGCGTTTTTTTTTCCACTGGAAATTGATGGATGAGCTTTTTGCAGGTGAGCTGGAGAGTGGTAGTGGTAAAGGCAAAGGCAAAGTCTCTAGGATTTACGGAGTAGCCGGAACAATAAGATTGCTAGCAGGTAATTTGATTCAATAGTGAATTGAATGGTTTTGGAGCGATTTTGTGAGTTTGCTGTTTCTCATCTTTGTTTAGGAGTGCATTTGTTGGTTATAACGTCGAGGGAGGAAGTAGGAAGTTACCTTGGCTATCCGGTTTATCGGGCCACATCGATGAGGTTTCTCTCTTGTAATGAGGCTTCCAGATATCTAACTAATCAAGAGGTGATTTTCTTTTGTTTTTGCTTGTAGTAGCTTTTGATATGCTTAGCAAGAAATGCATGATTTTTTGGTTATTGGTGCAGAAAAAGGACGAGGCGTACTTCATGACTCTGTTGAAAGTTGTGGAATCGACTCCGGGGTTGTACTACTCTTATGAGACGGACATTACACTTAAGTGCGTTGATTCTTAGAACCATGTTGTTTTATCTTATTACTGTAGTGCGATATTGTGTTGATTTTCCTCCTAAATTTTTTCAGCTTGCAGAGGAGGTCGAGATTGGCTGATGGTTGGATGAGCAAACCTCTCTGGAAGCAGGTATTTACAGACAAAGCCTGATTCTTTGATTGATTTAAGCACTTATTTCACTTCTTTTTCTGTAAAACATATTTGGTGGTAGTCTGTTTACGCGGCTGATAGTAGTGGTATCTGTTTTTTATCGATAAGGGTTACTCATTAATTTCAGGCCGATCCACGGTTTGTTTGGAACAGAAATCTTCTGGAAGAGCTTATTGAGGCAAAGGTAAGACGTGCTGTTGTCTTATAATGGTAATTTATTTATTTTAAACATAATGTTGAGTGTCCATATTCTGACATGTTTTCTCTAATTACAGCTCGATGGATTTATCATTCCGCTGTTACAAGGGAATATCCTGAAACTGTTAAATGTGTATATTAAACTTTCGTACTCTTTTGCAAGAATGAACAGTCATTTATTATTAAGCTTTCAAGAGAAAATAGAAAAATAAAATTTACCTTAACATGAATCCAAGTTTCCAAAC
Source organism: Sherardia arvensis (assembly GCA_948330725.1). Taxonomy (NCBI): domain Eukaryota; kingdom Viridiplantae; phylum Streptophyta; class Magnoliopsida; order Gentianales; family Rubiaceae; genus Sherardia; species Sherardia arvensis. Next base: position 25,834,450 of record OX415245.1, on the reverse strand, counting down.
TGGAAAACTGGAACTGAAAAGTTCTCCTGCCTCAGTAACCTTAGTTTCGAGGAGATGTACACGGCGTCTAGGTAAAGCCATATGAAAAGCTAGTTCTTGCAGTTGTCACGTGAATATGATTATTGGATGCATTCAATTAACTGATGGTTGGATTCATATTTTAGGCACAAGAATGTGGAGAAGAGGAGCCAATCTTGAAGGAGATGTAGCTAATTTTATTGAGACCGAGCAGTTGTTGGAATTTGAAAGCTCCAGTTTCTCATTTCTCCAAGTATGCTTTTGATCTCTCATGCTTTTAATTGCCCTTCCACCATTTTTCCTCTTTATAAATCACGAGATGTCTCCATGTCTCTTTAAAACTACAAGTAGATGGATCTTTCGACAATGTATCCTAATGTTTCAGTTGCTAGGCAGTAGATTTTTCCCATTTGATAAATGTAATCAACATTTAATTTGTATCATCTAGATCTATAGCTGCACCCAAAGAAAAAGAAGTGCAACGGGAGTGCATGTTGGGATGGTCCAACTACCTCCAATTCTAACAACAAACTTGCATAGTTATTCTTGCTTGCTAGTTTACATGCGGAGCTTTAATTCATTTATTTGCTGCAGGTCCGGGGTTCAATCCCTCTCCTCTGGGAACAAATTGTTGATTTGAGCTATAAGCCACAACTTAGAATCATCAATCATGACCAAACAGTATGCCCTTTCCTCTGTAACCTTGTGCCTCGTTATTTCATAAATTTGGCCCCACTTATTGTTTGAAGAGTTTTACCTCCCGCACTATGTGTGTGCCTTGTTTTTGACATGTATGTGTTTGTTTGCATTCAGTCAAACGTTGTAGAAAGACATTTTAATGATCTTCGACAAAGATATGGGGAGATTCTTGCCCTTGACCTGACAAATAAGGTCAGTTATTTCTATGTTTTTTTAAAGAACGTACTTTTTAATAGAATCCATCTCAGTCAGCCTCTATTTACCTTCACTTGCATGTTTAATTATAATCGTATATACGGAAGTTACTTAGTAATCATTATCTTCAGAATTAAACTGATTCACAAAGAGTCTTTCTAACAACATACCTTTTTTGCACTTGAGTAACTCCGTTTCCTATTTCACTTTGCAGCATGGTGATGAGGGTCAACTAAATGCGGCCTATGCTGCAGAAATGGAGAAGCTACCAAACGTTAGGTGATTCTCACTCACATTTTCTTTTGAAGATATTATTTGGATATGCTGTTTCAGTTGTGGGTATTAAAAAAAAAAGTGGCGCTAAGTGCCTGTAGGCAGGGCCAATAAATTTCGGGTCTTCTTATCCTTGCTATCCAAAAATGTGTGATAATTTAATTGTTATTTTTGAAAGTACAAGTACTTAGGCTAGGTCAAAGTTAAGAAATTTTGACCGGTAAATGATTAGTTAATTGCTTATAGGGGTAGTAATTACTTTCAATGCCAGACGTTCATTTTAGATGTATGAGATATAAGTTGAGCTTTATATGTGATGCATTACCTTTTGTGAGTTGCCTGATTTACTCGCAGTATCTTTTTATCGATGCAACATGTTCATTTCCTGATTAATTATCATTTTACACAACAAATTCACGTACTTATTTCTCTGCTTTGATTCAGATATGTTTCATTTGACTTCCATCAGTCTTGTGGCAACTCGAACTTCGAAAATATTGAGCTTTTGTTCGATCAGATATCAGATGATTTTGAGAAGCAAGGGTAATGAGCTGTATTAAACATGGTTTTTGGCATATTGTACATTAGATTTGTAGGCAGTTTCTCCAGTAATTCATCATACATAGCATAATAATTACTGTTCCAGCTGTGCAGGTACTTCCAATTAGGCAAAGAAGGTGATGTTTTGTCAGAACAGAGAGGAGTGATAAGGTCAAATTGCATTGATTGTCTTGATAGGACAAATGTTACACAGGTTTGTGGTTAATATAATTAACAAGGGAAGGTTTCTCTATGAACACTTGCTTTACACACTTAAAAGTTCTAATGACTGTATTTTCTACAGAGCTTTTTGGGCAGAAAATCTTTGAATTCTCAACTGCAGAAAGTTGGTGTAATTTCTTCAACTGAATCGATTTCAGAACTTAATGAAGATTATGAAATTTACAAAACCTGTGAGAACCTTTTCCGTTCTGATCTGAATAATTTACTATTGCCTAAGATTCTCTGGTTGATATACCTGTTTTTACTGAAGCAATATCGTTCAATATGTGGCTTTTAACAGTGTGGGTGAACCAAGGTGATGAGATCAGCCTTGAATACTCAGGAACTCATGCTTTGAAACGGGACATGGTCAAGTAATTTTCAGATATAGTTTGACATAAAACTTCTCATGCCTCCCAAAACCAATATATTGTGGGTTTATTTGTTCGTTATTCTTTGCTGGGATGCAGATACGGAAAGCAAACTATGGCTGGTATAATTCAAGATGGATTGAGTGCGATATCAAGATACTACTTAAATAATTTCCAAGATGGTGTTCGACAGGCAAGTATTCTTTAATGGCAAACTAAATTTGCATTTTACTTATCAATTACCAAATTTTGATTCTTCTGCTTTTAAACAGGATGCCATCGATCTTATCAGCGGACGATATGATGTCAATAGTAGGCCGTCGTCTTCTCAACTCAGAGGAGTAGATACAATCTCGGTAAGAAATGTCTGTGTGTTATTACTTTCTCATGAGATTTAATTAGCCTCGTTTTTCTAAGACCGCTTCAAACTGCAGTATCTCCCGGTAGCATCTGCTTTGCTGCTCGGAGGATTGACAGCAACCTCCATCACACTGAACCAAGGTAAAATTCATTTCCATGTCATCTTCTTGTTTATGTTCAGCTGGAATGCATAGTAAATAGCCCCCATTTTTCTGGCAATTCTCTATAGCGGGACGAAATGCACAGTCATATATATCTTCGGTCCTTTGCGCTGGTGTTGCTGCTGGAGTGATGGCACTGGTTAAATCCAACGGGAGACAGATTTGCTCAAGACCTCGCTTGTGTGGGCTGATATGACTCCGGGCTTTCGGACACCTTATAGAACAGTCCAGCTGGAACAGTCCAGGTTTTGACAATTATAGAACAGTAACTCAGAAGCCTGCATTCATTCAGTATGTCTACATGGGAATGAATGTATCTTCTGTTCTTCACCACACAATACAGAAGTAATCTTTTGTATTCTTAAGATTATCTTGTAATGAGATATTTAAGCTTCAAGTCTATCACTGTGAAAAGCGTTGAAATTATGATCTCAATTACTCCATAAATAGAAACAGTTGCAAACTGGTACAAAACAAGGAAGATGACAAAACCCACCGCTGCATGCACCAAAGCATACCGACGTCTTTTTCTTTACTATTACCCTAAAATACAAAATGCATATTGCAAATTCATCTTTTGTGTGATACAAATATTTACAGATATATGCATACAAATTCATCTTTTTGGATTTGGGATACAAGGGTTTTTTTAAAAAATATTGTATTATATTTTATATTTTTGCAATTTATTATCTTTAGCTTCTTAAGAATACAAAATTAATTTAAAATTATAATTTAGTTCTGTATGTTACCATATAATAATGAACTCAGTGGACTGTCATTTATTAATTAAAACGTAATCTCGCTCTAGAATATTATAGAATTTCATGTTTATTGAGAAATTAAAATCAATAAATAAAAATAGGCCACCACCTTGTGGACACTATAAAACCAGCAACTGTGTTTGATAGTAGTAACCAGTAACCCCTAACCCCTCCCAAGAAAAGCATATATATACAAAATGACTCCCGGTGCCGGAACTAACGCCACCGCAACCACCACATTCCGGGCATTTTTCGACACGTGGCTGTCCCGCCACCAGTACCTCCTCGACGAGCTCCTCCAAATCCAACAAGCCACCGCCGCCGGAGAAGACAACTCCGCCGCCGTGGACCACCTCGTGACCCGAGTCCTCGCCCACTACCAAAACTACTACACTCACAAAACCCGCCTCGCCAACGCCAACGCCTTCGCCGTCTTCAACCCGCCGTGGTTCTCCACCCTGGAGAAAACCTACCTGTGGGTCTCCGGGTTCAAACCCGCTTTGATAATCCGGGTGGCCGCCAACTCCGTTAACGACTTAACGGAGGAGCAGGCGGAGGCGCTGGAGAATCTGAGGGAAGAAACACGCGCGAGGGAGAGAACGTTGGACGACCATCTGGCGAGGATCCAGGAAGGGATGGTGTTAAGGAGATATTTTGGAATATTAACATTAGGTTTATTTGGTTATTAGCAATATAACCCATTCCTTGTATGTTTGTGATATATTAGGTAAATTCCATATATAAATTAGGTTAGCCTAATTATCTCCGTAGGTATATATATATATTTGTATATCTCCCGTTCATACACAGATGAATATACACAAATTTATATACTCTTCTTCCGTTTCTACAGATGGCTTCTCCACAGTGGGTCGACTTCTTTCGTAGCCGGGCCGGGCCGTCGTCGAGCCAGGCCCAGCGACGGCCCGTCGACGGAGAGATCAACCAGGTCGGAGATCATATGCAGGTTCTCCAGCAGAAGCTGGCGCAGGTTGTCAGGGAGGCCGACCGGCTGAGGATGACAACGACGGACAACATCGTGGAGATCCTGAAACCTTGTCAGAGCGCGAAGATGTTCGTCGCTTTCATCCAGCTCTTCTTCAGGATCCGGGCCCGCGGAGCCCAGATGGAGGGCGAGCGCGTGCAGCGCGAGCAGCCCGCCCTCGCTCTCCATACCAATGGGTGGTGATCAATGAAAGAACGAAGAACACCTACTTGGTGGTGTACTGTGTGTTTGTTTGTACTCTGTTCTTCTGTGTTTTTTGTTGTTGATTTCTGGTCTGTGAGTTTGCGTGTTTTTTCAGTTTGTTATGTCCAGAATAAAACCCTCGATCAATCTAGATATTGGTCGAAGAGTCCAGACCTGTCTAGTGTATTTGTATGCATAGGTTTGTAGTAATCTAGGATGGAATCCATGCATATCCATCCATGTTGTAGTACTATTTCATGTATAAATTGTAATGTTTTGTCTGTAACTTCTTGGCACATTTCACATATATCAGGACGGAATCAGGACTTGCAGAAGGTGGAGCGACAATTTCGAGACATAAATTTATTCATTAATTTCATAAATTTTTATATAATTCCGCTATTAATACTTATTCAACATAGTTTTATTCAATAATTTTATTTAATAATTCAACATAGCTTTGCAGAGATTTCCGTAACCTGCTAGATTAGTCGCGTCACACTCTTTTCCCTTTTTAGTATTTTTTTAATCTAACGCATACGTTATTTTGATCTAAGACGTGCGTCACGCTTATCACTAGTTCTATGATTTAATTTCCATAATTATCATAAAAATCATGGTATTTCTACCTATGAAATGTAACTAATTAATCTATATCCTACCTGTTTGATAATAGTAATCTAAATTATTGGCTATTGATTGTAAATAAGATTATTTGAATCTAACCATTAATTTAGTCAAAGTTGTTTAATAGTAATTTTAAAATTAATATATTTATAAGGTGTTGGATTTGACATATCATATATTTTTGAAATATCGAATTTTTGTAACTCATATTTATACTTAATAAAATGGTTTAATGTTCATAATTGTTACAAGTTAATACCTCATTGATGAGGTAAAAGTGCAGGATTGACTTTTCAATATTTTACTTTTGTGATCCAAAATACGGTATCAATTTATGAAAATATCTGCATTTACTATGTTCAATATAAAATTTAATAATATTTAGTGGACGGTTTTGTAATTTAATGATATTTTGGACTGTGCTGTGTAAATTCCGAAATATATTTACTTAATATACTTACTTATTTATTGTCCGTATGTCTACATACCAATGTATTATCATCTCATGATCGTAGTAGACGTTTGTAGGCTTGTCCTAGTAGTAGCTAGTGGTAGTATTTTTGTATTATTAAAATGATCTTCTCTTTAGATATTTAATTTCAAGTCTATCACCGTAAAAAGCGTATTCATGTATCATCTCTATTAACGTAGGAAGATACAGTTGCATACTCGTACAAAACAAGGAAGGCGACAAAAAATACCACCGCGACAGATACGTATGTTAAATGTATTCAATTCTCCCAACTACTTAATTTATTATTATTGACCAAAAAAAAGTTATATAAAAAAAAATAAAACTCTTCATATTTCATTTTTAATGCTGAAATGTTATATGCCCCTGAATATTACTAGATTTTTCTATAAACAAAATAATTAAAAATATTTTCATAAATTTATGCTGTATTTTAAATTTTGAATTGATAATGCATACCTGTACAAACTGGAAATGACTAAAACCACTGACTTTTATCATTTCTTAAATTGACTATACAATCATACAAATACAAAAGCATGAAGATGAAGCTATGCATTAAGCCAACTAGTTACGAATTTTTTCGGAGTTTCCGAGGAAATTGCGGTAATAGTACAATTTTTATGGCTGTTTGATGAACCCTAGATCCATAAAGTTTATTATTTCAAGCTTATTTGCAACGATATATATATATATATATATATATATATATATATATATATATATATATAGTCACAGATTATTACAGGCGGCTCTGCTTCCTCATCGGAGCCGGCTTGAAGCTAGCGATTCCGGTAACTTCCCTGCCGGTTACCAGTGTGTTGATGTCGTAAGTTCCCTCGTATGTGTAGATTGGCTCCAGATCACAGAACGCCTGGACAGATTTCGGTTCATTTCAATAAAAAAACATAGATTATAAAATTATGCGAAAGAAGATGAAGAAGATACGCTCATAACCTTTGCAACCAAGAAGTCGGCAATGACTCCATTCCCGCCAAGCAATTCCCGACCTATAGCCACAGTCTCTCTCGCTCTCAAGGTAATCCACGACTAGAAATGTTACATCAAGTCGGGTAAGGAAATGGAACCTTCGGTTTCAAAAAAGAATGTGTAAGACGGAAATGCTGTTACCTTTCCTAGACTGGCGTGGCCGGGAGTCATTTTACCACTCTCGTACAGCTTGCATAGACGCCACCCGATCAGGAGCATGGCTTGTATGTTGCCCAGCATTTGGACTAGTTTCTGTTGGTTGAGCTGAAACGCTGCCAAAGGAGCTCCAAATTGTTTCCTCTCTTTCAAGTATCTTCACACAGACAAGCAAAGAGCGGGAAATCAACACAATTGTTTTGTATGCTAGAATTTATCGGGAGTATTACCTGTGACACATATCATAAACGCCCATCACGATGCCGATAGGTTGCCAAGCGACCATAACTCGGGAAACAGCGAGAACCTGAATGATAGGAAAAGGTTAATTTTGATTTGTTAACAAGCGGGAATATAATTAGCCCGGGCTTGGAACTAGGGGAGTGGAACGGTGTAAAATACCTTTTTGGTGTCGGCAAAAGAATTTACACCTTCTAATCTGTCTTCATCGGGGACGAAAACTCTCTTTAATAGGATATCTCCGTTTTGAACCATTCGTAGGCCGATCTTGTTTTCTATCTTAGTGGCTTGCAATCCCGGAGCATCCTTCTTTACTATGAATCTGATAGAGAAGCACCCGTTTCAGACAATTAGAATACATTTCGAGAGCGGATATAAGAATGTTTTAGGCCAACTCACTAAGATATTAAGAACCACAGCTCAAAACTCGTACCAAAAAGAGGGAAACAAAAGCGTGAGTAAAGTTAAAATCTTTATAGCAGCAGCAGCACATACCCGTTAATCTGATTTGTCTGTGTGTTGTTAGCAAATATAACCAATATATCAGCAAAAGTACTGTTTCCTATCCATCGTTTCTGGCCTTCAAGGATCCAACCACCTTCAACCTGCAAACACGAACATAATTATTATAAGCCCAACAACTCTTACACGTCGTATTATCTTCAAGCATGAGTGAAATAACAAGTCAAAACCTTTGTTGCAGTTGTTCTTAAAGCACTGGCATCGCTCCCATAGTCGGGTTCAGTGAGAGCCTAAAATCAAAAGACGAGTTTCACTTGCATGTGTATAAATAGGAAACTGAAACTAAATACAACTATTAGGAGAGTTCTCACCCAGCAAGCTACAGTATCAAGCTTGGCTAATGAAGGTAGGTACTTTTGCTTTTGCATCTCGGATCCACATATTCCTAATGAACATTATACTAAAAGTGAGCTACCGAAACTAAGCTGGACTAAATTTACTGAAAAATGAGCAAATGTACCGATTGTAAGCATTGCCAACGAAGAATGCACCAGTATGAAAGTAGAGATACTGGCATCGACCCTAGCCATCTCTGCAGTAGCAATGGCACTTTCGGTAATGGAAAAGCCAGGACAACCATACCCCTGCCGAGCATGAGATAAAATTTGTCAAAACACGTTTCTTCAAGAAAAGGAAGGCATAAAGACACCAGATTGCATTCGGGCATAACCTGGATAGTGCCACCAGCAATATTCATGGCAGCAAGCTTCGGTACAACTTCAAATGGAAACTCTGCCTTCTCCCAATACTAGAGATACAAGAAAAAAAATCTATCATTTTTCCAGATATTCAAATGACGCCATAAACGAAACAACATCTTTAAGACAAACTGCATCATGTCATATTGAGAAGTACCTTTGCCATTATCGGAGCTACTTCTTTCTCCATACATTCTCTCACTTTCTGTCTCGTCAGCTTAGCTTGAGGTTCTAACAAGTCATCAAACTGATAATAGTCCGATGCTGCAATTTTGAAACATTATACAACACGAGTCATTGTATACTCTAACAAACTACTACTAAACGAAAAAAGTGAGTAAATGCTGGTTGCATAAAACTCACAACTTTTTCTGAAATTTATATAGCACGCATAAATGACAACGAGACCAAATCAAATCAGATAAGTAAGCAGAAATGTATCAAATTTGAACATGCTTTGGCACGAATAGAGGCTCGAAAATTACTGCAGGGAGGGAAGACTGATGCTGGAGTTGCTTGGGGAAATGCCAGCGAAACATCCAAAGCCGGCATGTAAAAGTATGAATCCTTTCCTGTAAACAAAATCAGAAAAATCCATCATTTGCTACATCAAGAACACCTAACCATCAGACCTCCAAAGTCCAAACCATACAAATTCAAGTTCCAAATGTAATAACTTTACACTCTAATTCATCTTCTAAACACCAAATAAACATTCAGATTATTTTTCATCAACAGAATTTAGGCGTGTGGAATCCAAGCCTAGCAAGATCATCATTTCATTTGAATGCCAAATTCTACCTCAAAAAAAGCATCAGAATTTGATCGGCAACGAGTTAGGCTATTAAATCAAAGAGAGAAAGCTTTACCTGGAGCTTTCATGGTGGCCGGAAACTACTTGGATGGCCGGAAATACGCTGCCGGAGATTCTGGTGGACGAATCGACAACGTGGAGTCGGGCAGATGGATAATATTTTACAGGTATGATCAGTATTGGCACGGCAATGGCACGATGGCCGAGGTAGGTTGATGAAATGGTTAAATAGTCAAACAAACGGAAATTTTGTATGATTCCTGTAATTGTTTTATCTGCTCAGTCACCATCGCATAATCCGGTAATGACTAATCTATGTAATCTCTTACGTTAATTATTATTATTAGATATTTCATATTTATTACTTGTTTGGTCAAGGACATAGATTACTCCATGATCTTCTTCTGTATATTCTAAACATGGTATTATATCTTCTAATATTCTTCCGTCAGAATTGTATACACTTTAAATTCAGTTTCTGAATTTATTTTTCGCTGAATTAGTAGTGAAAAATTATATATTGTAAAATAGAATTGATATGATTTCAGTTTAGCTATATTTTATTTAATTTATTGACTGAATTGAGTTATAATATTATTATACAAGACGTGGTATAACAATACTTTATAATTACCTAGAATCGCCCATTTCGCGCTATTCTAAGCCCTAAACCCAACAAATGGTCGCATGAAATTCATTAGTTAATATACAAAATAGAAATAAGTGTGATAAGTAAATGTGAATTATCTAAATTGTAGTTGTATGATTTATAAAATTCTTATTTGTTTTCGTTTGCTGCAATTAATTATCTTCATTAATAAGGAAATGAGGAAGATGAATAATACAATATTTTCGGTTTGGGCTTACCACATGTTCATACTCCAAATACTGCGGGCCTAACCCATCAACAAAAACTAGTAGCCCAAATTAAAATTTAGAGTTTAGGTGGACCAAAATAATATGTAATTTAACATGTAATGATCCATCTGTAATGGACTAAATTACGCCTGCGGCCCAATCCATTTGGACCTTTTGCATGAAGAAGGCCTGGAAAAGGATTTTGAGTTTTTATAAAAAGATGGAGATGCGGGGTATCGATCCCCGTACCTCTCGCATGCTAAGCGAGCGCTCTACCATCTGAGCTACATCCCCGGATGCTAATGTAACTACCAATTAATTATAAAAAACATAAATATTTCCAGAAGCATCCAAAAAATATTACTTATACATGAAGGACAAAAACGTCTTTTAACACTATGAACCATGATCCGGCGTTGAAAAAGATGCTTATTGCTTATCAGCGTCGATGAAGTGGAGGCGTTGAGGAAGAAGGAATCAGAAGAAAACAACAGCAGACCAAGACCAGGTTCTGACAATGAGACAAAACCTAACCTCCAACTCCACTCGCATATTTGAATAAGAACAGTGATATTTCTCACGCTTACCTCAAAACCATCGAAAAATGTTGGCCAAACGCCTCTTCCAGAAAGCCACGGCGCACCATCGCCACCGCCGCCGTGATCACCGCCGTCCGGTACGATCACCTGCAACCAGCATTTACCTCATTTCAAGTGTTTTTTATTTTTAAAATAAAAATGGTGTCTTTTTGCAGTTTTGTAATGTGGCTGGTAGTAGTTGCTTGAATTAGTTGATCATGGTGTGTGATTTTACTATCTGTAATGAATCTATGAGTGCTCCCTCTAGTTAAAGTCTTATGCTTTTCACTTTGTAGCTCAAATTCGATACGATTAGATGGGGGTGAAAATGAGCTAATTAGAGTGTGTGTAGCTTGAAGATAGTGATATCTGTGCAGATTCTGGTTTGGTGGAGGCTTTAAATTAGATGAGAGCATTGGATGATGGGGAAAATCGGTGAAATTTTCATTCTTAGCATGGAGCTAAGCTAGGTTATTAAAACTGGTATTGTGTGTGAGTACACAAAAGATGAGTGAAGAAGTTTCCTGATAGATATGTTATATCAATTTCTTATGGTTCAGGGAAATGCTAGTAGTGCCCTTGCTCCGTCAGACGTGGATTTGCGTGTCATCCTACATTATGGCATTCCATCTACAGCATCGATTCTTGCCTTTGATCCTATCCAACACTTACTGGCCCTTGGTACATTGTATGTCTGATCCATAGTTCATTTTATTTAACTTCCTCAGTGTACCTTGGCTAGGTTGCCCTGAACAGTTTCATGAACCTTCATAATCGGGACATTGTTACTTGGAATAAGTTTTGTTGAATTACAATTTATTTTAATGCAGGGATGGTAGAATAAAAGTGATTGGAGGCGATAATGTTGAGTGCCTTTTTGTTTCTCCTGAGAATCTTCCCTACAAATATTTGGAGGTATATATGAATGTGTGCATGTATTCGTAGCTAGGAAGTTCCAAACTCATTATATCTAATCACCCAACCCAACCTTTCTTCTATGCATGTGTGTTTGAAAAATATTTTGATACAGGTTTTTGATATTAAGTTTCATCTGATGCACCTCCAATTCTATCATAAAGCTTGAACTTTTTTCTTCCCTTGCAGTTTATTCATAATGAGGGTTATTTGATGAGCATAACTTCTGGTAACAGTATTCAGGTACTGACTGGGTGGTTTTGAGATGATTTACATGGGTTGTGTTATAATGTCTTGAACTTGCAAGTACTCTCTATAAGTGTTAGACCTTTTTCTGGAAAGAAAAAAATAGATGTTCTGTTTACAGTTGCTAGCTCCATTGCAGGTTTGGAATTTAAGGAGCAGGAGTATAGTGTGCAGTTTACTCTGGGAAACAAATATTACTGCTTTCTCGGTGATCAGTGGCTCTCATTTCATGTACGAATATGTGATCAAGTTTGTTTCTTTAATTAATCAGTAACGTTTTTACCAGCTGAAGGCAGCTCCAGGCAGTATTTTAGAGTTTTTATTAGGCTTCTTTTACTCGATCTTAAACTAGGTATATTGGAGACGAAAATGGAGTAGTTTCTGTTCTGCATTACGACGAGGAGAAAGTAGAGCTTTTGCACTTGCCATATCAGTTGCCCTCAGGTTACATTTAGTCTACTTATACATATCAGTTGCTATTAATTGATTTATTATTCTGTAAATATTTCTGTTTCTAGTCATATACTAAATCTTAGGTTCAACTATAAGGATTCGAGTGTGTAAAATACGATGCTACCTAAATTTATTCTGGAAATGTAGATGTGCATATTGTAGTGTTAGTGTCTTTGATGTACACGGTAACTTTTAGGTAACAAGTGATTAGGTTTACTCACCATCTAGTGCAGAACCAGTTGAATTGATTTCTTCATGTCTGGGGCTACTGTTCTCATGTCTCATTAAAATCTGTTTTTTTGATGCTATCATGCAATCAAGAAAGCTTAAAAAGAAGGAATCTGCGAGATTTATAGTAGACTTCTAAAAGTTATACACTGCTAAGCTTTCTTTCACTTTGCTATGGACGAGGGTTGTAATGTTTTTGCAATGAACATTTTCTCGTCACTTAGATTACTAATATTTAACTCAGGCTTCCCTTTTAAGTAAAGGTCTGCACTTGAATTTGACGATGCCATTTTCTGTTATGTTTCCAGAGGCATCAGAATTCCCAAGTCTAGTTCATCAACCAGTTGTTGGAGTTCTTCCCCAACCTTGTTCATCTGGAACTAGGCAAGACCTACTAATTCTGAGTCTATTGACTTTGTAGCATCAACAGAGAATCAAGTTTAGTTCCTGATGACCAATATCTTGCTCTTCTTATTTTAAAGATTCAGTCTTGAGACCTCGGTACTTTATTGGACACATTTTTTTTTCTTTGTATACTTGTTCTCCTACACAAGTAAAGAAAGATTGGTGTCTATATTGCATACCGGATTCCAAAGGATTTAGAAAGGAAAGCAAAATATACATTAGAGTCACTCACTGTAATTCTGTGTGATCTTCTTAGAACTGTTGTTATGTGTGCATGCATGTATAAAAGTGTTCGTATCTGAACTGTTGTTAGTTTGATAGGCCTGCTATCACATCCATCTCCATATCTGTCTTGGTGTTCTCTTAATTCTGGATGATGAAATGCCAATAATTCTCTACAGAAAATTAAGTTCCTTTCTTACATATTCAGTAACTCAAAATTTTGAATTGCAGAGTATTGATTGCCTATGAAAGTGGAGTGATTATACTGTGGGACATTCTCAAAGCTCAGACAGTTGTCGTTAGAGGCGATAAGTGTCTGGAGTTGAAGAATGAAGAGGATTCTCAGATTTCTGTAGATCCCACCCTTTCCAGAAATGCATCTTCCCAGTCGGAAGAAAAAGAGATAAGCGCGATTTGTTGGGCATCCTCTGATGGATCGATTGTTGCAGTTGGATATGTTGATGGAGATATCTTGTTATGGAAAACAGCTCCTGGGAAAGGAACGTTAACTTCTCCAAAAAATCAACAATCTGGATTATCTGATAGTGTTGTAAAACTTCAGTTATCTCCAACTGACAAGAGGCTCCCTATCATAGTTTTGCAATGGTGCGCAAATCGAAACTCCAAAAGAGAGGGTGATGGCCAGCTGCTTATCTATGGCGGAGATGAGATAGGATCTGAGGAAGTTATCACGGTAGGTTCTATAGTATGACTCTATCTTTCAAGCCTTAGCATAGCACTTTTCAAATTTATGTTGGTTAAAATAATCTCTTTGGTCAGTTGAACTGTCAAATATTTTGTTTTCTGATTCGGTTGAATAATTTTCTGAACTTTTGGATGGAAAGTTTGCTTGATTATCTCTAACGAGCATTCCTTTTTATTTATGGCCTATGATAGGTTCTCAATATTGAATGGTCATCTGGGATGGAGACTGTTAAATGTCTCAGTCGTGTCGACCTCTCTCTTTCTGGCTCTTTTGCAGATCTTGCATTAACATCTGGGACCATGGGGCGTGATAGAAATGTTTCTCTCTTCATTTTGACAAGCCCTGGACAATTACAAGTAATGGATGTTGCGAGCCTAGCAGCCTCAGAGACTAATCTTGAAAAAAAGTCTGCCTTTGCTGTAGATTTTCCTCCAGTTATACCCACTAAAAATCCTGCCATAAGCGTCGCAAATCTGTTTTGTTTATATACAGATGTAGACCTTTTAAAGGCTTTTGCAGAGGTAATTTACATGAGTGAACTTAATAAACTACTTGTTATATTCATCTCTTTTTATTTACCCCATTCAGTATCTCTTCTTAGGAAGTCGTTTTCAAGAAATCAAATTCTGGGCGCAAGTTGTCGGAAACTGAAAGGGGGCCTTTAACTGGAGGCGTATGCAATCACTTATCATCTGATAAAGATCATCAGATTTCAAGAGTGTACGTAGCTGGCTATCAGGATGGATCTGTGCAGATATGGGATGCCACCGCTCCAGTCCTTTCACACCTCTGTAATTTGGAAAATAAGGTTAAAGGCGTTAAATTTCTCTACTTTAGAATCCTCAACCAGTTTACGCTTCACATATCACAAGTTAACATTTCAATATGCTTTTGCTTCTATCTCATGTGATAAAATTCTTCTAAATGTCAGATTGAAGGTGTAAATGTGGCTATTCCAGTTGCCTCCGTATCAAAACTGGAGCTCTGTGCTTATAGCCTCAGATTAGCAGTCGGCGACGAATGTGGTCTGGTTAGAAATGTTCATGTTCTGTAGATTCGAATCTATTGTTCTGTGCTTCTATCTTATATCTGGCTTATTGTTGCAGATTCGAATTTACAATCTTGTTGGTAGCGATGAAAGAAGTTTCCATATCGTGACAGAGACTACACATGAAGGTAGTAGCTTTTGTGAACTATGATTGATTTCTATAGCTTCATTTAATTTTCTACGCTTTCTGAATATTATAATCTGGCTTATCTGTGTATATTTCAGTACAACAGCTGAGTCGGGATGATAAATCTAGTTGCAAAGCGGCATTTAGTTTTTTTAAGTCCAGAGTTCAAGCATTAAAATTCACAAATGGCGGAGCCAAGCTTGCTGCTGGATACAATAGTGGTCATGTCGGTTTGATTTTATTTGTTTCGACATTTTTTTAAAAAAAGTTTTATTCATCTTGGCTAATTTATCATGTTAATTTTACATTTCAGGTCGTGGTTTTTGATATGCATGCATTCTCAAGCGTATATGTCACTGAAACTCTATCCCGCCCAATCTCGTTTTGTGACATCGTTTTAGATGATCATCCTGAAAATTCGAATAACTCTTGTTCCGAGGATAAGTGTAAGAATTTACTAGTCGTATTAACCGTTGATGGGACGGTCCGTACAATTGATATTGGCGAGCGAAACTTGATCAGCTCTACACAATGCTTAAGTAAAGATGCAACTGCCGTTTCCTTGCATGTTATAGGCAAGTAAATCTCGTATCTGGTGATTACTCGTTGCTTTTAATATTCCGCTATGTCTACAACCAAGTTTGACCTAACATTTCCGTTTTTTCTTGTATTTTCAGACAGCAGTTTCGAAGATCCCAGAGCATCATCTGAATTACATAAACAATCGCCCGCTAGTGAAAATGGCATTAGCCAGCATGTGGAGAAGACAACGGAAAATCAAGATTATAAATGTGAGATGGAAAGTCAATCTTCAGATGACCTGCTCGTGTTGCTTTGCTGCACCGACATCATTTTAGTGTATAGTGCAAAACTGATACTTCAGGTAATTTTCTTATTATTATATAAAAGGATTATTGATTTTATTTTTAATTTCTGTCGTTTTTATCCTGAAAAATGTCGATTTTGGATCAGGGCGACAAAAAATCGGTTTCTAAAGTGAGGCTTACGAAGCCTTGCCGCTGGACAACAACTTTTACGAAGGACGGCCGAGTTTGTGGACTCGTGCTGCTCTATCAAACCGGGGACATGGAGATCAGGTAATTTACTTTTGTTCGGGTGTCGTTGAATTTGCATTTCTACAAAAACCGAGCCATTGTAGTTAAGGCTATATTCTCGCAGATCTCTACCCGATCTGGAAGTGGTGAAGGAATATTCTTTAACGTCGATTTTAAAATGGAATCTGAAGGCAAATGTAGAGAGGACGATGAGTTCCACGAATAACGGGCACATTACAGTGGTATTTATAACTACTTTTCCCGCTCTATTTGTAACTACTTTTTTTCTGTTGAAACCGATTTTGGTTTGATAGATGAATGGTTCGGAGCTGGCATTCCTCTCGGTTGTATCCAACGAGAATGATTTCAGGTACTCGAAAACTAGCATTTAGTAAACTTATTATACTAAATTTCATCTTTAATTTTAACGAAAATTACATCTTTTATTTTAGGATTCCGGAATCTCTGCCTAATCTGCACGATGAAGTTCTTGCAGCTGCCGCTAACGATGCCATAAAATTTTCCTTGAAGAACAACAGAAAGCAAGTATGGTAGACGATGACGGGTTTTTTTTAATAGTTTGATATCTTGATTATGTTTCGGAAAAATAGTTAAATCTTTACGAACGGAACTGCAGGTGCAGGGAAATGGCCTCGGAATTCTGCGTGGCATAGTCAAAGGTTTCATGCGAGAGAAACCTAGTCCTGCAGACCTAGGATGCGCGTCTGAATTGTTTTCGAGTCGCTTAAAGGATATCTTTTTAAGGAACCCGTCCCATGATCCACCGACAACAACATCAACTGAAGCTGAACTTGATATAGGTATTTATTTCATTCTCCATAACCATATTAAACTCGATATTAACCATATTACCGTGTTCTTAATTCGTCATGGTACTGCAGATGACATAGTAATTGACGATGAACCTGTCCATTTCCAACCAACAACCTCATCCCATAAAGTACAAGGTAAATAAAGTACATCAAAGGTTGAATACGAGGTTGGGGATTGAGATCATATATTTATCTTGCAGATGATAGAACGGAAAGACAAAGGTTATTAAACGAGGGAGGTGCTGATGTAAAACCGAGGGTTAGGACACACGCAGAAGTTTTAGCAGCTTACGGGAAAGCTCAGGTAATTAGACAGACACAAATGTTTGAATTTGTTTACAGACCACAAATGTTGTTATTTGTGTCTTAACTTGAACCTCGGATTGATTTCAGGATGCTTCATCAGCAGCCGGAGAAGCAAGAAACAAGTTATTGGAACGACAGGAGAAACTTCAGGTGATTTACGTTATTACAGAACAAACATCGTACATTGTTCTTGACATCTAGATGCTTCTAGAACTCGCCGCTTTCTAGCATTTCTAACAGTCTCCTCTGTGCTTATTTTTTTTTTATCCTCAGAGGATTAACCAACGAACGGAAGAACTGCGCAACGGAGCTGAGGACTTTGCATCGATGGCTAATGAACTTGTGAAGTTGATGGAAAAACGAAATAGAAAGTGGTGGCAGATATGATTATTATTTTTTAAATAAATTTAAATTTTTTGATAAATATTCTGTTATTTGTTATAGCTTGATAGGATCTCCATTCTATTATTATTATTTATAATTTATTAAATAATACATCATACAAAGTTACTTGGCGTGTGGAATAATTAAACCATGGTTCACATTCCCATTTAGGTAATGAATATTATGTTTTAATTAATATTTGGAAAATTAACACAAGAAAATTTGTATTTGGAAAAGTCGTATAATTATATATGGAATAGTCCGAGTATATACGCATCTATAAATACCATTTTTATTATTCATTCGATTCATACGCTAAAACCCTATCCTCGTACGTACTTTGAAGATGGCGGGTGAAGGAAACGTAGAATATTCCGGCGCTTCTCCTGAACCTCGAGCCAGCCGTCACGGCAGAGATCACGATCGCCGGCACAGGGATGATGGAATTGAGAGAAGGGAGAGGAAGAGATACGACAGAGATGACGACGGCGACAGTCATAATCGCCGGAGATATCGAAAGGATCGAGATGACGACGGTTATAACCGTCGGAGAGAAGACGGTTATGACGACGGCGATATCCGCCGGAGAGAAGACGGTTATGATCGCCGGGGAGATCGGAGAGGTAGAGAGGAATACAGATCTTCTCGATCAGATGATCGATCCAAGAGCCAGAGGATGAGTGGCTTTGACCTGGCGCCGACGACTTTACCACTCGCCGGAGTTTCTATGCCGGCGCTGCCCGTTCTGGCCACCAGGCACGCCCGGAGAATCTACGTCGGCGGGATCCCTCCGACGGCGAACGAGCAGTCCGTCGCCGCCTTCTTCAGCCACGTGATGGCGGTGGTCGGCGGCAACTCCGCCGGCCCCGGCGACTGCGTGATAAACGTGTACATCAACCACGACAAGAAGATGGCCTTCGTCGAGATGCGCTCCGTCGAAGAAGCGTCCAACGCCATGGCACTGAACGGCGTCTTCTTCGAGGGAGCGCCGGTTAAGGTTAAACGGCCCAGCGACTACAACCCGGCCCTAGCCGCCCCGCTCGGCCCGAGCGAACCGAACCCGAACCTCAACCTCGCCGCCCTCGGCTTAACCGGGTCCACCGGAGTGCTCGAGGGACCCGACCGGATCTTCATCGGCGGTCTACCGTACACCATCACCGAACCCCAAATCAGGGAACTGCTAGAAAGCTTCGGACCGCTCAAAGGTTTGGACCTGATCCGAGATAAGGACACCGGCAACTCGAAAGGCTACGCTTTTTGTGCATACCAGGATCCAAGCTTTACCGACATTGCCTGCGCTTCCTTAAACGGGCTTCAGATCGCTCAGAACAGAACTCTCAAGGTTAACCGCGCAAGCCAAGGCACATCGCCGTCGAATTCCGAAAGCGTTTTATTACAGGCGCAGCAGCACATTGCGTTACAGAAGCAGCTCCTTCTAACGTCAGCGATTCCGACCGGTGCCACTAAGGTTGTGTGCCTCATCGGAGCTCTGAATGCCGATGATCTGATCGAGGACGAGGAGTACGAGGATACAGTGGAAGACATGGAAGGGGAGTGTAAGAAGTTTGGTAGTCTAATTAAGGTGGTGATTCCTCGTACCGGTGATGGAGCTGGGAGGGTGTTTCTGGTGTATGCTGATGTTCAGAGCTCTGCAATGGCTCGACAGTCTTTGCACGGTAGAGTATTTGATAAGAATAAGGTTGTCGCCGCATTTTATCCCGATGATAAGTTCACGCAAGGCGATTATGCGGCCTGATCTGAGCATCATGTCTGAATCTGATCAGTTTTTCTGTGTTTGAGCCTGTGCAGATCCGAAGTTCAGCCCAGGCTTGCTACAATGTTTTTATTTACGTTATTACATCGAACTATGATTTTGTCTAATCAGTTTTTTCTTGTTTGTGTTTTGTTTGTCTGGATTTGTGCAGATTTTCGTGTATGTGTGTGCTTAAGCTTGCTTGCTACTGGATAACACTGTACGTATTTTGCATATATATTTGTTTAAATCTTTGTTAAGCTAATGTTGTGGTCTGAACTTTCCGTTTCAGGTTATTACATGGGATTGTCATCTGAAACACTTGTAATCGAAACATTAACCAATTCATGAATATGAACATTTGAGACACAAAAACAAAACAAAACAAACAAAAATATGAACCCATTCCTCAGCATTGAAGATGATCTAAAAGTGTAATAACAGCAATGGTCCTAAAACCAATAGTTTAACTGATTAAACCTCAGTAATACTACTTAAGTAAAAGATATTGTTCCTGCTTACATAAGGTTCATTAAGGTACATTTCGCAATAAAAACGTATTTATAAGGTTATCCACAGCTCCCGAGCAAGCGATTCTACAGCAAGGATTACCAGTCTGCTCCGCCAAGACCGTCCATGACTCTCGAACTAGCAATCCTCCGACTTATGAGATCTTTAAGCTCGATTTCCCCCGGAAACCTGCCTTCCTTAAGTTTCGAAAAAACCTGTTTGATCATCCAAGTCGATAGCAAGTAACCAAAGTAAGTACACATTCAAATAAACTTTCTAATTAAAGTAACCATACCAGTTCTAGAAAAAAACGCTCGAGTTAAAGTAACTTTACCAATTCTCCATTGC
Organism: Sherardia arvensis; assembly: GCA_948330725.1. Lineage (NCBI taxonomy): Eukaryota > Viridiplantae > Streptophyta > Magnoliopsida > Gentianales > Rubiaceae > Sherardia > Sherardia arvensis. The sequence goes on along the minus strand of OX415245.1, from coordinate 25,814,164 downwards.
AAGAGACTTCAAAAGCACCGGAGCTTTGCAATGAGGATTGCAAGAAGTTTCCGAGGAGCCAGGTGGTTGAAATAGTTCCAAACCTATTCGCTCGAAGTGTATAATACCACGGCGGAGGTGCAACGAAACCAAAGTGCGGGAAGATGCGCTCGCCAAACATAACAATGCCCATCACACCAAACTGAGCAACGGGGACCAGTTTGCTCAAAGCTCGTTTAGGAAGAGCAGGAGGATAGTTAGCCAGCTGAACATCGATGCCGGGAAACTGAGTGGTCAGCATTTTCTCCATCGTCACAGCAGTTCCTCTGAGACAAGAGTCGTATTAACTCCGATCATTGACAAGATAGAGAAAGAACACTCGAACAAAGATATACATTCCTACGAAACTAAGGTATCAAAAACATAACAAGCTTTCAAATGATTCTAAGATATCGAAAATCATAAATTACTAAACTTTTTTATCGATCTTAATACATAAACTTTTATTGATGTTAATTCAAATACTTCATACGACAAATCAAATGCTATAGTATCAAAAAAGTATCAACTTTGCTGCCCTAGAGAGGTCAAGACTGAATCAATAGCAAAAATCATTAAAAATCACAAACCTGTAAGTTAATGTTTAATTCAAATACTTCATACAACAAATCAAATGCTATAGTATCAAAAAAAGATCAACTTTTTAAACAAATCCAATAACAAAAATAAAAAAATATTTAGGGCGGAATCATTAAAAATCACAAACCTGTAAGAACAAGAGCCGCAGAAGTCAATCTTGACGGAATTGCCGAACCCAATCGCTCCAGCTCCGCTAGCCTTCTGAAAGTTCAATTGATCCAATTAATCAAAACCTTAAACAAAATTCAAAACCTAAGACAAATCAGAAGGGTTTATCATAAATCTGACCTGGGCGGAGAAGTCCATGGACGACTGTGAGATCACGGACGACGGGTGGCGGTGGTGGTGGTGTAGCGGTGGCGCCGCCGCCTTGGGAGGCGGCGGAGCGAAGAGGTTGAAGATGTCGGAGCATAGGAGGAAGAGGGGAAGGACTAGGAGTATCAGCTGCGTCCGATCCATCGCCATTGGAAGTAATACCCAAATACCCTCTATGTTTGTTTAATTAATCCGAGGTGTGAGAAAGTCAATTTACGTATATCATCCCTGTATTTTAGACTATTTTCGATTGCATCCCTTTAATTTGAACAAGTCCTTTTTTATAAGGGCGTACACGGTATTTTATTTCTTTGTCATCTTGAATATAAATATTATAATTCGTATTTATTTATATCAACTGTATTAATTATATGTATTATTTCTATCACATACAAATATAAATTAATTATACATCAAAATTATTATATATGGAAAACAAAATACAGAGGTCACCTAACATAATGATTTTAGGCTAATACATTACATAAGAGAAAATTTGAAAGGGTATAATAAGTTAACAAGGTAATCAATTATTTTTTTATTAATTTAGCTGATATTAATTTATTTTATGAGTAAATAAATTAGAAGGTGGTAGTACTTGTGGGAAGCATCTAATTGAAAACATGATATTTTTAACTTGTACTATAGGTAATAGGATAAGCGAGACTAGTGAACATTGTAGATATTGATGCGTTGTTTTGTCAGAAAAGTTAAAAACAAATTTTTTTTTATAAAAATAAGAACTTACGGACGTTTCTATACTCGTCGCCTACCTGAATATTCGACAGTCTATATGCTTCATAGGTAATCATCAATATCCAAAATTATCTCTTTTCATCCGACTTTTACGGGATAAGCAATGAAACTTGAAAGATAATTAAACGTTTATTTATGGTTAAGCGCAAATTTCATGAATGATTACAAAATAGTCTTGAACACTGTTAGTCTATCTAGTTTTTAGATGTAACAACTAACAACGTTAACCGTCAAATTAGCACGGAAAATTTGCTTTACAAATAATTTTTTAATCTTTTTTATAATCCTTTCAAACATTATTTCTAACTAACTATCATGTATATGCTAAGTAAAAATAATAGCCTATCGATATATAATTAACTTTTACGATTATATAAACGGTCGATCTCAGTATAAAAAACAATTAAAATATTTATTATGAAAGAGAGTAATATTATGAAAATAAGTTTTTTATAACTGCTAAAAGTTTTACCATCAGTTCCAAGTTTTGACAGTGTTTATATGTTAAAACGTGGTTTACTTTATTGATAGGCAAATATTATAACTACTTTTATTTAATTAGTAATCAAAATAAAACATATTTTGTTGGTATTCCAATATCCATTAGCACAAATGGATTGAAAGCAACATACAAATGACCGTTCCAGGATTCAAATTTCAACTAACATTCATTGACAATTTTCTTGTTGAACCAAATACTACCTATATGCGTGCCCTTTCTTAGCACCACTGATCCAATTAAGTTCCTACTCAATTTCTCCACGACTTACTTAGAACAAGATAGAGCTATTTCCTCTACGAAACGGATTACGATGCACATGATCCGGCCAAATCAGGAATTGCACGGCACACGACTTCTACAACCCAGAAATTTGATTATAATCTAGAATTACTGTAGTTACGGGTAGGAGAAAGTAAAGTTTTGGTTTCTACATCCTCTGTTAAGTTAGTTCAGCAATCTCAAATATTTCAGACTGATTCAACCACTGCATACAATTACAAGCAATTTTTTATATTAGAAATTAGGTGATGTTGATCTGTAATAAACTGGCTTGCACAACTGTAGAAAGTTACAGTCAGCTTACTGTAAGAAATTAAAGTAAAAAATTTAGAAAGGAATTAGCTGTAGTGAAGTGTAACTGCAAAAGAATAAACTGAAACGAAATTGAACTAGACATGACCATAATTAACTGAAACTGATAGCAAAAACAAAACCACAGACAAGATTGAGAAAATTTCATCAAATTATGATAAACCTGATTGAATTAAATTGAACTGAATTACGTCCACGAAGAAAAAGAAGTAAAATGCATATTTAATTTGCAGCTAGCCAATTGATTCCCTAACTACATGAAATGAAGGTACTTACGTCCTACAAAACCTTATCCCTCGGACCTCTACCCCTCTACAAGGGCTATAGCTTTTCAAGTTTTCCAAGAGTTGAAGAACAAACAAACAAAAGAAACCATGCAATTAATTAAAACAATTCCAAGAAGATTCAAGGACAAGTTTCTCATACGTTGCCTTCCCTCCGAAGCTTTTCCAGCAAGGCGGTGATGAGTGCATCCCGCCGCTCCGCCCTCGCCTCCTCCCTACTCCGCCGCTGCTCCTCCCTCTCCCGCCACATTCTCTCCAGAACCATCCTCTCTTTTTCCAGCGATTCCATTTTTGCCCTCCACTCCATCTCCCTCTTCTGCCTCTCCTCCTCCCTCGCCTCATAAGCCTTCATCCACTCCATCTCTATCTGCACCTGCTGCTTCATAAACTCCTCCAACACCTCCTTCAACCCGGCGGCGCCACCAGTTCCTCCACCGCCACCGCCACCACCACCAGCTCCGGCCACCTTGGTCTTCCTCTTCTTCCTACCACCACCGGTTACATTAACATTTCCGGTGGATAACAACTTTTCCCCCTCGCTGTCATCGTTCTGGTCCTCGTCTTCCGACGAGGACGAGAGTGTGACGGCGGCCTTTTTCTTCGAGCCGGAGGCGGAGCCGCCGGCCTCCGCCTCCATCCACAACATCCGGTGCATCCTCGCCGTGAAAATCGCCTGCAACTCGTTGTAAAACTGGAATTGCTGCCGCATACCTTCAGGCTCCATAGTCTCACACCCCTAATTTGTTTCATGAAAAAAAATCAAATCTTAATAACTAAATGTGGTAATTAACATTGATTTTCCGGTCAATATTTTCATTAATTTTCACCAACAAAATCTGACCAGTTATCAGTCCGGATCCTCTACGCAAGACTTATTAAATTTATGGAAATTATAATTAAAAAAATAAAAAAAACGAACCTTGTAGCGTGTGACGAGGTTTTTCCATTTACACTTGCACTGTTCTGAGCTCCGATTATATCCCTTCTCCTTCATCTTGTTGGCCACGACCTCCCAGAGAAGCTTGTTCCTCTTCGTCTCCAGAAAAGCCTGGTCTAAATCGGCTCGAATCATCAAGAAATCCCTCGTTTCTTGCACGCTCCACTGAGGAAACCTATCGGAAACTGCCCCGACTCCGACAGTCGGGGCAGTTTCCAGCCCCGGGATCTGCTGGATCCCGTACTGATGCTGCTGCTGATGATGAAGATGAAGATGATGGCCCTCCATGGAACTTTTCAAGAAAGTTTGAAGAACATAGGATGGAAATGAGGGAGGGGAAAGAGAAAAGGAGAGGGGAGATCGAAAAGTTCCTTGGTGGATAAGCAGGGAGGAATTTATAGGGAGGAATAAGTTGATTTGATTTTAATTTTATAATGAAAATTGGTGTGAATATATAGTGTGAAAGGTGAGGGAGTGATAAAAAATTGGATTTTGAAAGCGTTGGTGTCAATTCTAGAAAGCCGTTTAATTCCAAATACCGCGTCGCGTTGAACACAATCTGATATTTTACTTCTATCAACAGATTTATAATAATTATTAAATTTTATTATGTTTAAACAAAAATTTAGTAATATTTTAATTTTGAAAGGCGTTTAATTCTGAATACCATGTTGTTCAATACAGTCTGATATTTTATTCCTGTCGACAGATTTATAAAATTATTGAAATTTATCATAATTTATGAAAAGTTAAGTAATATTTTAATTTCGATGGTTGTTTGGTATAGAATAGTAAAATATCGGACTGTATTTTATTGTCGGTTTTGGGAAAAACACGTCGGAGGTAATTATTAGTGTTTATGTTTTTCTTTGAATGGAACAGTAATAGTATGAGTCTCTCTGTCTCATCTATTGACGCGGAAACTCTTTTCTGTTCTTTTTCGATTTTTCTATGGGCACTGTTTTGTATTGGCATCCACATTTGTTCATATTTGTGGTGTATTACGTCATGCTTCCGTAGGGGAGATACCAGAAATGTTTGTCCTTGACGTACAAGCTTCCTCTTAAATGAAAAATCAAATCCACATTTTCTTTTCATATATTTTCAATTAAAACTTACTTATTTTTAATCCTTTGTTCTTTCTAATCACATAAATGCAGTTTAGTTCAATATAGTCATGGTCTCATGCGATTATTGATAAATTAATCCAATTTAGTCAAATTCAGTTCAAATCAATTTAGTACAGATTTGATTTGATGATATTTGGAGTAACTTAACTAATTCTATACTTCAATATATCGATTTTATTTATTTAGTTGAGTTGAGCTCATCTCCGTTCGACAAAATACATACTTAGAAGAATAATCTAGGTTTAAATTTGATATTATTCATCTTATTTTATCAATATTCTTTAATGCACTGACTTTTATATCATATTCATTATAAATTAGTTTAGTTCATTTTGATTAGAGCATTTAAGGGAGAACAATTCTAAAATACTCTCTCCATTCAGTTAGAATCGTCTTGTTTTTCTTTTGACCTTCTTCCATACCATGAAATAATTTTTTAAAGCTACGAAAGTATAGTATACGATAATTTCAAAATAGTTTACATGATAATATTGATTATTTTATATTATAAGAATATCATATTCAAAAATGAATAATTTTTTATGTATAGTATTAATCCATTTAACCAAAAAATCGAAATGAACATGAATGTAAAGTCAAAAACACTCAAAATTAATAGGGGAAAATCACTCCAACCAAAAAGTAAGCACAACAATTTCAATCTAAACTCCTAAATTCAACATAGAAAACCCGAGGGGGTGTTTGGTTGGGCAAATTTTTACAAAACTTGAACTATCCAAGTCCAGTTTTGTAAAATCTTGTTTGGTTCACTAAGTTTCTCAAAATCCAGACTTGCAAAATCCTAAAAACCAATTAAAAATTTTGTTTCATACTCACAAAATCCAACCTAACCAAACAAGGATTTTGCAAAACCAGACTCTCAAAATCCCAAACACAAACCAGACTCTCAAAAACCAAAAACAAAAACCAGACTCTCAAAAATCTGACGAACCAAACACACCCCAAACTTCCCGGGTAGATTTGGAGGTAAATAAATTACAATTTAAGATGAGGACCGACATCAGATTCTGAACGAAGACCTGTTTGTAGGGTTTCTAAATATGTGCAGTATCCCCCACACATCTGGGAGACCCAAATTTGGAATTTGGATTCATTGTTTTTAATTAATTTTGCTAGTGACGCCCGTTTTTGGCCCTTAATTTGTAAGGTACCTATCCTCTGATTAACCAGCTGGTGTCATTGAATTGAAATCAAACCGCGTGTTGGGATCCTAAAAATGAATGGACTTTTTTGTGATAGATTTTGAACCTTAAATCACCACAATACTACTATTTGACTAGTGAATAAAGTTTGATGGTATTCATAAAGATTTGTATTTTTCATATTTTAAATTTACTAGTTAATAGTTTGACAGGTTAGTCTTCCTCATAAGAATTTGAGAGTGGTATACTTTGACTTTTAACTGACATATGTAAATGTGTATAAATAAGATATGAAAAGTCAATATTCTGAAATCGCGTGCTATGACATTCAATGATTCAAGTCAACACGTTATTTTGCATGCCATGATATTCAGTAATTCAATTCAACACGTTATTTTTTAACATGTATAGAACTCATTGTTAAGTTCATTTAGAAGATTAGAATTAACTTGCTTTATTATGATAGACTTTCAAAATTTAACTCCGTCCCAATCGAACGTGCACAACTTTTCTTTTCAGGTGTCATAATCAAAGTTACATACTTTCTTTTTTTGGTAATGATTTTCAATTTCCACCATTCATATTACAATCCAAAATTGAACTCAACTTTTTTTCTCTTACACCTTCCACTGGGATGAATGGAGTGTCGTGATAACATGTTAGGGGCATGTGATGAATTCTAGTTGGTCAAATTAAACTGAAAAGTGTTAAAAAATATTGAGATGCAAGAGAATATAACATTAAATTGAACTGAATGCTACCAAACTCAAATCATGCCCTCTCCAGCTGAACTAGATTGAATGAGTTCAAAAGTTGCTATCCCTCCGTGTCAGTTGAACTTATATTTTTCTGGTGTTCCAATTCAAATTGCACATTTTCTTTTTATAGTGATTTTTTTTTTTCATTTATCCACTCATTACACTCACTCTCCTTTCAAATTCAATTTTCATCATTCATATTACAATCGATAATTCAATTTCAAATTTATCTCTTGCAACTTCCATCTTGCAACTTCCACTAAAACGGAGGGAGTTTGAAAATGTGCTAACCTTTGGAATTACAAATTTGACTGATAGGAGTAGGATGACTGCATTCTCATTCATAGACAATGTTTAATTTACAATTCACACGCTCAATTTAGTAATTAGAACTATGCTTTGTTTATAATTTTGGCCGTTGTTTATATTTGTTGTGGGCTGTCAACAATATTAAAAAAATTGAAAATGCTAAAAATAAAAAATGAAACGTACGACGACGCGTTTAAGCTATTCATTATTCGAGCGAGCTTTACCCCCACCATCCACGTGTGGGCATCTTAGGTGGGGTCATGTACACGTGGCGGCCATGCACCCAATGTGAGAGCTGAAATGGTTGGACCCACCTTTCTCGTTTTCACACCAAGTTAGCGGCTACGGTGTGTTTCTCGTAAAATACTCGTACGTATTTTAAAATAAACTAATAATTCAGAAATAATTAAAGTAAACGGATAGATTTTTAGGTCTTCTATACGCAATCCGTATTTTGCTTATTTGCAGTTCGTATTTTTTTTAAATAATTATATATACAATGATTCTGATATATAACTGAATTGCAAGTGTATGCAATAGAAGTAGTATATATGATGCATATGTTTAATATACATAATTATTGACCATATCATATATATCGAAGGCGTATTTTTATTTTACACTGCAAAATAAGCAAAATACGGATTGGACTGCGTATAGCATGCCCGTAGATTTTACGTTCACTGTTTGTATGAATATTTTACTTCGGCATGTTAGAAATTAATTAATTGGAAGTTAATAAAGAATGTTACGCTAAAGTATGATATTGTTCAGTGGGCAGGATTTTCAACTTGATAGGGTACTTTTAATACTTAATTTTTATACATTAATAAAAGCTCTAGTTTTGAACTATAATATGTTAATATTTACTCAAATATGATGATATGTCAAACTAAAATAACAAAAAAAAATCAATGCATAAAAAATACTTCCCTTTTCAAAAATGATAGGTTGATTGACATGCCTTACAAAAGGGAGTCTCTTTTCTTGAGTTGAACGATAAATGACTGCAGTCTACACTGCAGTCTATATCAATCAGTAAAGTTTTTAGGTTAAAAAATTACAATCGCTGTCGTCAGTGGCGGAATCACTCAGAGCCTCAAATAAAATTTGGCCTGTTCTAAAATTCGAAACACATACTATATTATTATTTTCTAATTAAATTTGGAGCTTTCCGACCCTCTCGATAAGTACGTTATCGAACTTCGTTTATCTGTGTTCGGCCGAATTTTGTTGTAGTCATTTAAGCATACTCTAACATAAATTCTTGGTTACGTCACTGATAAATAAGTTAAGATAAAACTGAATTTGACAGTAATATAATTTGCTTTAGTTTTTAGAAATTTTTTACCATACCTCAAAATTCAAATCAACATCCATCCGAATTGTAGGGCTGCCAAACTTTTTGAAAATTGAAATGAGGAAGTTCTTTGAAAAATCATTTTCCTTGACATTTCCATGAACATTTTCCTTAAAGCTGGCGGTGTGTCGCACGTTTTTTTACCATAGGATCAAACCAACAAACTCGAAGCTTGAATGTAGACATTTCTACAAGAGTTCTTTACCTATTTTAGATTATGTTATTTTTCCGTTTATTTAAACTTTTTCTTAATCTTATTTAGTACGACTTAAGTTTCATTCTAAGAGTTCGAATTAATTTTGTTAACCATTACTCTCTCCGTTCATCTTTTTGTGATAGTGTCGACTTCTATTCAAAAAAGATGAGCAAACACAAATCATGAAAACATGGTCCGCTCCACATGCGAAACAATCAAGGAAAATTGAACAATAAGTGAACGTCGGGTGAAAAATAGATAATTCTGAATAAATAATTATTTTAATTGATACGTGAATGTCAGGCGAAAAATAGATAATTCTGAATAAATAATTATAAAACAATGCTTTCATAGTAGCGTACAAACTTGATCGATATCGAAAATAGATAATCGAATGAAATACTATTAGTGATCAATACCTTGATTTCAATACAAACTTAATTAAACTCATTTTAAATCAGTTCAATCTAGTTCAGTTCCGCTCAAATAATGCATGAGAACATACTCCTTAAAGTTGCACATTAGTATAGTTTATTTAGAATACCGACCTAAAATCTGCCTATCTGTTATTGAAAACCGACGTCAGTAATAGTAACAAGGTTGCCAGCCTAATATGCAGGCGGTTTGTGACAGGCGTGAGTCGGAAGCTTACCAATTCGAACCTGACTTTGGAAATAACGTTGGTGTTTTGTCGCCATTCTTGTCAGGCCGATATATAATTTGTTTGTTTAAGCCGATGACATTTCCTCCACCGACGTTGGAAGTTTAACGGATCTCCTAGCAGGCCGAATCAAGTGAGTGGGCTTATGGGCCTTGTTTGAAATAGTCATGGACTCATGGAGCAAGCCCAATTCTGGACAAAGTTTTGAAAGAAGATTTTGTAGATTTGGTTCTTGTTTGGTGAAGCTTAATTTCGTGTTTTTAAGGTGTTTAGAAGTTTAAGGTTGAGAAGTTTACAATATTGACAACACACGGATCAACGTATTTGTGATGTTATAGATATTGCGGGTCTTTAGTTAACACGGTCTTGTTTGAAGTATGAATATTTTGTTATGTGATTAGGGCATTTAACGTTTTATAACACACGAATCACTATATTCGCAGTGTTATAGACTTTGTTCGTCTTCATAAGCAAGGTTATATTTGAGATGTGAATCACGATCTTCTTATAATATTCATAACTGTGTTCATGAGGACAATATTATAATTTTACTGATCGAATACTTATAGTATAATGTTTATTAAAATTAGCATTTAGTTTTAATTATTCTTTATGCTTATATTTAAAAGTAAATTTCACTTATTGTAATCGTCGTCTCGTCGGACGATTCTTCAGTTAGATAGATACACCCTGGTAAAAAATTGAGTCGTACTCCCTCCGTTTCAGACTATATTGCATAAAGGGTAAAATTTAAGAATATTAAGAATTGTAAAATGGGTGGATGAGATTGAGTTTGAAAAAGAAATGGATGAAATGAGTGGAGGAAAATGAGTGAGATTTACTAAATAATGAAAGTGTTCAATTTAAGATAGAACATCCGTATAAGAAAAATGTGTCGTTCAGTCTGGAACAGAGCAGAGTACCAACAAACAAAATGTAAAATGCCACTAAAGCTCTTGATTATGGCCTTCACTTCAGTCAGCAAATCTTCTCTACAATCAGTAGTAATTAGAGTAATTCTTACATCTCTTCAATTAGTTACAATCATGAATTCCAGTCCAAGCTATCATATTTATGAAGTTTCGATTTTACTAAATTCACCCCAATAACCAGACACGAGACATGTACTCATTGTCAAAGGAACATGTACTGTAGCTCTGATAGAGCATGGGCTTTGAACAATCATTTCAGTTATACTACTCCCAGTTCATTGAGACTCAGAGACCGTATCATATCATTCATATGTCTAGACACCGAGGTGTCCATTATGTTCAAGCAATCAAATTTTGCAATTCTAACTGAATTGAAAAATACATCCGTGTTGTTAAACTGTTGAATTGAGTTAGACTAAATTGAAAAATCGCGAGAATAAACGGATGTGGACATGACCTAATATTATAAATCAAACAATGCTAGATCCGTTCAGTACCAACCAGTGTTCAATACTCACAAACTGTAAAACAAATTCATTACTTTCTATTTTTGATGAACTCTGGTCTCACGTTTTCACTTCTTCATTTGCATGCGTCCCATATACTAGATAGTGTTAAAAAAGTTAAGGTTTATAAGAATTTGACCAAAAAAAAATCTTCAGCACAATTTCGACCGTCAATAACTTTAGTTACGTATATTTACTAAGTTAATATTCTGATATTTTAATAGTACGTGTTTAAAAGATTTTGAAACTATATTATACGGTGAAGCTATTACTCATATAATGCTTCAAATTTATGGTCAAGATTGCTTTATGATGAATCAGAATTAGACCCTTACATAAAATTCGAGAGAGTTCCTACAAAAGGTAAATAGTTTAATATTTTGTATTGTTATACATCCAATTATGAATCTATGATGCATTTCTACTAAGGAATTGACAACTAGTACTTGAGCTAGAGTTCAAACTTGGGGTGTGTTTGGTTGAACAAGTTTTTGCAAAACTTGGACTATCCAAGTCCAGTTTTGTAAAATTTTGTTGAGTTCACCAAGTTTTCCAAAATCCAGACTTGCAAAATCATAAAAATCAATCAAAGATTTTGTTCTATACTCACAAACTCAACCCACCCAAACAAGGATTTTGCAAAACCAGACTCTCAAAATCCCAAACAAAAATCCAAACTCTCAAAAATCCAAAACAAAATTCAGACTTTCAAAAACTTTTGATGTTTTTGTTGTTTCTTCCTTGTTGTATCAAAATTCTTGATGTGTCAAGTGACTAGCTATCAATTCATCTTTTTTATCCAAACTTGTCTAGTCTCAAATAGTATTTGAGTTTTATGTACATGCAAATATGCCTCGTTCTCTATTGGATTTATCTAAATGTTTATCACAAGATAATACATTACTAATCCTCACAATATTTTAAAGTTTTTTTTATAAACTTCCTAATTATATTACATCAAAAAGATTTTGATTTCACGGTTTATTATCATTTTCTACTTGCCCTTATCACTAGGCTGTGATACCACCAGGCCCGGCCCAACCATTGAATGGAGTGAAACCACTGTTTCAGACCTCAAATTTTGGACCGAAAAAAGATCCAATTTTTATAAATTTTAAGTGTATTTAGTATGTATTTAGACTATTATTTTAAAAATAATAATTATATATAATAAATTAAAAATTAATTAAAAAAGCTCAATTTTTACAAGCAAATTAAAATATAGGCCTCTTTTTAATTTTTGCTTCAAGCCCCCAAAATTATTGGACCGGCACTGAATACCACCTTCAATTGTTGAGTTAAGATCGATATAATTATTTATTTCATCATTTTTCCAACTGATACTCGACTCAACGCTTTTCAACACAGATCGCCGATTTTCAACACACAATCAAGACTCTTTAACTTAATATAGCAAACACATCACCACATAATATATATATCAGTAAAATTACACCTTTGAACACAGCTCCATTTTAACTCATCATAGCCTTAATCATTTGATACTTTTCATTATAAATAAATGTCATGGTACAAATGAAATAGTATAATATTAGTTAATTCGTTATGTACCAAATGAAACATTTCTCATGTGAAGGTTCCATGCCCGTATGAATAGAAAAGTTCAAGGGTGTACAATGGGAGATTCAAGTGGACCCGGTCCGACCAACCAAAATCAAGGATTACTCGCCCCGCCGTTGGTCCAACCATGGACTAACCGACACAATAGGAACCCTCACCCAGCCATTCACATTTCACAGTCACTAAACAAGACATTTAATACTAATAAAATGAAATCGACCTATTATGTCATGCAATAAAAACTAACTAGCCTTTAATCTTATATTCTTCACTTATCTGAAAAGGCATTCATGATTATTTAAGGGAAAAACTAGTAGAGTATTATATATCCTAATCAAACACAACAAATAATATCTAGCTTAATTGACCCCTTTTTGAACTATTTATTTAATTTGTGGAAATATTTTAATCAAAAGCATGGCTGAAACTGCGCTACGACAATGTTAGATTGATGGTAAAGATATTGTTATTGAGGTGAGCGAGGCATTAAAGATTTCATTCCATCCTTATTCAACATTTTATTACAACTTTGAACACAATATATTAAAAAACACTATATTCAACCTTGTATAAGATAAGTTTTGATTTCGACACTGGTTACGAGGATGATATTACAAATAAAGAGACTACGGTTTCCACTTCCACCATTAAAAACTTCATTTATATAAAGTGCTCTATAATTATATATCTAGATTAATAAAAATTTCATTTCTTCTAGCTTTGAAATCGTGATACCTGTGTATAACATCGATCCATTTTAAACATTTCATTTATGCGAGTTGCCTTTTCAGTTAATTTTAAAGTATAAAGTCGATAACTCTCGCTTTCCCTCTAATCATGGGCAGAACCAGGGGTTATCAGAGGTGCGGCGTCAACCCCTTTAAAATTGTAATACTAATTTACTGTTACTTCGCGCCTCCAATACGTTGAAACATAACCCTATTCAATAATTTCATAAATTTCTTTCTAATTAAGCCACTGGTTCTAACCTTCACCTTCTCAATTTCATTTTTTTATCGGACCATTTCATTTGAAGAGAGCATAGAATTCCACCCCCAAATCAAGGGATATAATTTTATTTAAACCCAACAGTAACAAATATAAAATTCAGAGTTTACAGAGTGTTGGACCGGAAAGTTGAAAAACAAAGAAAAGTAAAGAAAAAGATAAAAGCGTCGTTTCCCTACAAAAGCATCTGAACCGTTTCTCTGAATTCCCATATCCCCTCCACCCACCACCACCACTCATACTCTCTCTCACGCACCACACCAAGAACACGCACCTGCAAAAATCCCCCCGCATTTCTCGAGCTCCCCGCCATGTTGACGGAGCTGGAAATTGGAGTCCGAGCTGAGCTGAATTAGGAACTAGCTGAACAGTAGTGCTAGGGTTTGATTAAGATTCCGATGGGGAATTGTTGCAGATCTCCGGCGGCGGTTGCGAGGGAGGATGTGAAGTCGTCGAACTTCTCAGGGCACGATCACGGCCGGAAGGATAAGGCCGCCGCCGGCGGCGGCGGAAATAGCAAGAAGGCGGCGATCACTGTACTTACTGATGTGAAGAAGGAGAACATTGAGGAGAGGTACTTAGTTGATAGGGAGCTCGGGAGAGGGGAGTTTGGGGTGACGTATTTGTGCATTGATCGGGACAATCGGGAGTTGCTTGCCTGCAAGTCGATTTCGAAGAGGAAGCTCAGGACGGCGGTGGATGTGGAGGATGTGCGGCGGGAGGTGGCGATTATGAAGCATTTGCCGCGGAATTCGAGTATTGTGAGCTTGAAGGAGGCGTGCGAGGATGAGAATGCTGTGCATTTGGTGATGGAGCTGTGCGAGGGGGGCGAGCTGTTTGATAGGATTGTGGCCCGTGGGCATTATACCGAGCGGGCTGCTGCTGCGGTGGTGAGGACAATTGTCGAGGTGGTTCAGCTCTGTCACAAGCATGGAGTGATCCACAGGGACTTGAAGCCTGAGAATTTCTTGTTTGCTAATAAGAAAGAGAATTCGCCTCTCAAGGCGATTGATTTCGGCCTCTCAATCTTCTTTAAGCCAGGTAATAGAATGATTGTATTTTCATTTCCATGAACTTGTTTAATCATTTGTAGCAATGATGCAATCTTGTTACTGACATTTTGCTAATCAAGCATAGACAATTGAGTAGGAAGCAGCCAGTAAACTGTATGGATATGTAATATAGACATGTGCTATTGAGTTATAGTTTGTCGTGGTGCCATAATTAGATTTGGATTTCGTAGGCAATACAAGTTCACAACTTTCTTTGGTTTTCCCCCCTTCAGCCGCTCTGTTTCCACAATTGATGTTTCACACGTTCTGCTTCTCTATTATAACTAACTAACTTCAGCGGGACACTGTCCTTTTGTTTTATCCCTACAACTACGAGCAACTGTGAATGTATATGCCACCATGTGAACCTTCTGCGTGTGCTATATAACAACTGCTAATTCAGCATTGATCCTGAAAGGTTCTCAGGGATGACAAATCACTTAGTTTCCTAAAACGCCTCTTGGCTTTGGCACCTTTAGATGCTTTGAATGGCCTCACAGGACATTAGGGAGGCTGTTTGGCAACCAGCTGACATCTGTTTTTTTTAGCTCCTCATCTTTTCAAACAAGCCAAGTAAAAATGTTTAAAAAATGACCTTTTTAATGGTCGAGTTAAGATTTGTCGGATAATAAGGAAGAGTTAAATTGTCAAACCAGCCCTTTCCAAAATAGGCTCTTAGCTGTTGCTGGTATTGTTGTGCCGGTGTCAATCAAATGTCAATTCATTACAATGAAATATCTAGAATTTGATATAGACTGTAAATCTTATCCAGTACGTGTTCTACTGAATTTCTTGAATGTGTTGGTGCATGCCATTATGCCATGGTAAGAAGATTGCCTTGGGTTTTACTGAGCAACTTGCGCACTGTGTTCTTCTGATGAAGTTAACCTTCATTTTTGTAAACTTATAGGTGAAAAGTTTTCTGAGATTGTGGGAAGCCCTTATTATATGGCTCCAGAGGTGCTTAAGCGAAACTACGGACCAGAAATTGACATATGGAGTGCAGGGGTCATCCTTTATATATTACTTTGTGGGGTTCCTCCATTTTGGGCTGGTAAATTTCAATCCTAATTGATCATTCTATTATTCTGCATGTGGCCGTGCTTTATGACTGTCCATATCTTGATTCTCAATCTTAATGATTGATCTACTGAGTCTATTGCTTAATGCATGTTTATAATTTGGCATCCAAGCCTTACTTAATTAATTGGCTGAAGTGATGTTTCAGTACGAAGGACTGTGTTGAGCTAAGCAATTTTGTCCCGACTAAACTGCAACAATTTCCTTCTTAGAGTTTTTAGTCACCTTTACACGTGTGACGTGTCTTCCCTCTACCCTACTTGTAGGAATTTCTTATTTTTAGTGAAAGCTGTGTTTTTGCTTAAAGAACTGTTTGTACAGAATCGGAACAAGGTGTTGCTCAGGCCATCTTACGGGGGTTGATAGATTTCAAACGTGAACCATGGCCAAGCATATCTGAAAGTGCCAAGAATCTTGTACGTCAAATGCTGGAGCCGGATCCTAAGCTCCGGCTTACAGCAAAACAAGTTATAGGTTAGTTTGTTGCTCAACTTATTCATATTTCTATTATTTTTAATTTTTGGCCATCAGAGTTCTTGATTCTTTATCTGGGTTTAGAATTGTACCTGAATACGCTCTTATTCCCTTCTTACAGAACATCCGTGGATCCAGAATGCCAAAAAAGCTTCAAATGTTCCTCTTGGAGATGTTGTTAAGTCGAGGCTCAAGCAGTTCTCATTGATGAATAGGTTCAAGAGAAAAGCTCTGAGGGTTGGTTTATTAACTCTGATATATAATTTAAATCCCTTTAATGGGGTATACATGTTTCTTAAGAATCCTCTTGACCCTGGGTTCTATGCGCAGGTCATTGCTGATTTCTTATCCGTTGAAGAAGTTGAAGACATAAAGGATATGTTCCGGAAAATTGATACTGACAATGATGGGATTGTTTCGATTGAAGAACTTAAAGTTGGACTTCAGAAGTTGAACTCTCAGTTAGGCGAAACTGAAGTACAGATGCTTATCGAAGCGGTAAGTACACCTGCTTGTCAATGAGTTTTGCACCTCGACCTTTTCTGAAAATATTCTTTTGTTCTGCGATGATCAAGATATCTTATATTAGCTTCTGCAAAACTAAGTGTATTGTGAGGGAAATGCTTATTTTTAAGAAATGTTTGCTGTCAATAGGTAGATACCAATGGCAAAGGCACTATGGATTATGGGGAATTCCTTGCAGTGTCACTCCATCTAAAGCGAATGGCTAATGATGAACATCTGCATAAAGCTTTCTCATACTTCGATAAAGATGGGAATGGCTTCATCGAGCCGGATGAACTACGGGATGCCCTGATGGAGGACGGAGCAGATGACACTACAGATATTGCAAATGATATCTTCCAAGAAGTCGACACTGATAAGGTGAACATCAAATCAAATATAGTGCATCTGTACAAGCTATCATATTACAACCATACTAATGGTAATGGATTGTAATTATGCAGGACGGGAAAATCAGCTACGATGAGTTTGTTGCCATGATGAGAACCGGAACAGATTGGAGAAAGGCTTCTCGACATTACTCAAGAGGCCGGTTTAATAGTTTAAGCATAAAGCTAATGAAGGATGGCTCTCTTAACCTGGGAAACGAGTAAATTGGGAGACAGGTATTTTCATTTGTTTATACAAAAATTCCTGAATTGAGTCGGCTCTCAAGTCATTCATCTCAACACTTTTTCCGTCATTTGTTGTATCCATCTGATTGGTTGCATACGAGTATATCAGGGGAGGGAGGTATGCGTGTCGTTGTATTAGCCTCTTTAGATTGTTAATGATTTAGAACGCAATCCTGTGGCGTTTTGGAATGGCACACAGGATTCTGCCCTCGTATTTTTACCGACTGTGGTATAATGTCTTCTGTTGTCGTGAGCTGTAATTGCAACATCCACTTGTAGTTCTTTGTAGCAAGCTTTTCTGTATATTGTGCTCTGAAATGGATTGGAGGACTTGATTCTTGTTCTTGATTTATGAAAGCTTATTTTCGGTGTAGTGTTATTAATCTGTAGATCATTTTCCTCTTCTAAATGACACACACTAACTTGTTATTGGGCCTATTCTTGGATCAAATTTGGGCGTTTCAGTCTGTCACTACTTTAATAGTTTTTATATTCTTTCTACCTCAGTTTTGTTACATCATATGATCGGATCATTTATGAATGTAATATGTTATACACGAGCTGAGTTGGATGTTCAATAGACTATAAAATTGGCGGTTAGTTTTTGATAAAATGAAGGAAATGAACTAGGGAGTAGGGACGAGGGCGAAAATCTAATGACATGATGACATTAGATAAACAAAAGCCTATCTTTTAAAATTGTAGTACTACCACAAGTCCTAATCTTTTTGTATTTTAATAAATTTATGCTCAAATTCTATTTTTTGATAAAATAAATATCATTTTATTTTAATGCTTTGTAAAACGTTTGAAAAAAAAGAAATTGTGGCATTTCAAGCCACTCACCAGTCCCATACTCACTAATTTTTGCAACGCTAACTAGAGTATATGCGGAAATATTATTATCTCTCGGTACCCAGCTTACTTGGGTCTTTTTATTTAAAACTACTTATTAGGTTTTTTAGTTCTGGAATCAACGTCACATATAATAACGACGGTTTTTCCTCTCCATGAATCAACTTGATTAGTTGTAATGCATCGCCGACTAAGATGACCTCTTCCGCCAACTGTAAATCCAAAATTAATTCAGTAATAACTTGTAAAGTGTTTTCTTCAACCGTTAAAAGATCAGTCAAATCCATGAATCTAAGCATTCGTGCATGAAAATAAGTTTCATTTTCGTCCAGAAGTACGATTTCAATACTTACGCAACCATCACGTATTTTAGCATAAAAAATGATTCGTTTCTTGTGTCGGAAGTAAAAGCAACGAATTTTCCGATAGAACTTCAGAAATAGTTCCCAATTTATATGTAAACTTGTTAAATTTTTTCTTCATATATCAGTTTAATAAAATTAAAAAGAATATGGTATAATACAATACAGATACATCCCAAAATATTGACTATTGGATTGGCTAATGTTTTTCTTGAAAATGGATAAGCTAAAAGATTTTAAGAGACAACATTGAGTAGTAAGTTTGGCAATCACTTCATCTTGTCGGATTTTTCAATGTATTATGATCGAATTGTTGATTTTCTTGATCAATTACTTCTTTATAATCCCTTCAAAGTCACGTTTTTAAGTTGATTATATATATATTAATAAATTCATAGCACATACTTATTGAATTTATGAATTAATAATCTTAAACAAATAAAAAATAAGAGATTCTCCAAAGTCCCAAATCATATCTCTTTGGTATTAGTCATCTTCTAGATGATAAAAGATGTGTAACCACTAATTAGTTATTACCACGAGTCTAAACTTTGTCAAAAGCAAATTAAAGTCTAAGCGGTTATACTTTTGAGCTTATTTTGTACTGAATTAAACTGATTTGAACTAAATTGAATTGAATAGAAGTGAAAATTAGTGCATTGAAAAATAGAATCAATGGACTAAACATTTTATAAATTTTATCAAATTATATTTTTAATAAACTAAACTCGGCATATTTACTTATTAAGATCAACAAAATATGGCCTATTTTCATCCATTTCATTTTAGTCTAGTTAAACTGCAATAAATTTCATAGAGAATAATCTTTTTCGAATAACAAAACTCCATATATGTACATACTACCTCTGATTCTATAGGAATGACACTGACCTATTTATCATTCAAATTTGATCGTGAATTTGACGCATTACATGAATAATGACATTATTTTATGTAATACTTTTCAGTTTTTGTAACATTTATTTCTTAAATATCAAAATTTTGAATTTTGTTAATATAACATAACAAAAATTATTGATAGTTCAAATTGTCATTAAATAATATTTTTGGTCAAGCGTGCCAAAATTATGAAACCAGATAATTTATTATTAATTATAAATAGTATAAGATCGACCGACCAACTTTAACTACTGTAAATTTCATAATGAAAACATAATTCTAATCTTCGAGACTAAATCCATTATTTTCCATGAAAATTATTTGAGTTCAAAGAGTCGAATAATTTCACAAATTTAGATTTTGGGAAAAACAGAGGGCATGGGCACTTTCACTTTGTCCCTATCAGTTGGTCAACATCAAATCAGTGGCTTCGGCTTTGGAGCATCTTCTTACTCTACAAAGGTCATTTAAGGCACGTTTTTGCTGTTGAATTCGTATAATACTCTCAGTCGGCAGTCTGCCTCAGGCACCATATTATATACGTATTCCCCTGTTCGCTTAACATCGTCTTATCTCACTATTCACTTATTATATCATATTCGATCATCAATTTAAATTATTACATCAATACGGTTCTCTATTACATGTATATTAGTACGTAAATTTTTATCGTCATCTGATATGTATAACTAAAATTATCAACGATCAGATAAAATTTCAAAACGATCAAGATACTGATAGCCGAACGGAGGTATGGATGAGATTTGAGATGATCCTCGTCACAGATCAATAATTTCTCCCCATCATCCAATGAAGTGTATTGATTCTTTCCCAGTATCAATCAGCCGAGCTTTATATTTTGTTCCATCTAATCTGTACCTGCAACGTGGTCACCATAACTTCAAATCGCTTAGCTATGCAATAGTGGATCCAGGAATATATAGCCATTTATTGTCGACGCTGCCCTCTAACGTCAAATATGGCGCTCTTGAATTGAACTAAATTGAATTACTGTAAAAATAGGTAATTAATAGATACAGTCCAACAGTCCGTATTTGTATCTAAAGTAGTTAATGTACCATCATTTATGAGAACCACATTTACTTTTGAATAAATACTGAGGATATTAGTGTCATTTCATGTATAAATACGGACTGTGTAAGTAAATACTGGACTGCATATATAATGCCCTAAAAATAATATTATTGAAAATGAAATCAGCGTGATTAAGTTTAACTTTTATTGAATTGAATTAAAATTCAGATAAATTTTTACGAACAACTTCTCATTGAATTGGACACGTTTGAGAATTTTAATAGTAGATTGGATTAGTATCATTTAATTCAATTTAGTTTGGTATAATTTGATGAAATTTATGTAATTATACTAATTCTATTTATAGATACATGAATGTTCGATGTCACAGTTCACTTCAATTTAGTTAAGTAAGAAACAAACTCATACTGAATTTAGACTAAATTGGATATAGATCTTCGTTCTTATGAACTTATCTTCTCCTTCTTCTTCTCTCTTTAATGAATAAAAACTAGAAATAACGTATTAAAATAAAATATTCTTTTGTTAAATTGAATTGAATCGAATTAATTTATTGATAACATCACAAGAGGGCCTAAATCACATGTTTGCCTAAATCATCTCAAAGTTTAAGGATAACCTGCATGTGTATGAACAATTAAAATTCGTCACAAAACCTAACCTTTCCAATGATTCATCAATTATTAGATCAAATCATCAAGATTTGATGCTAATTTTAGTGTTTTCATAGACAACTAATTAGAATTATAATGCCTCCCTCCATGTGATTTGGATTCTGCACCATAAAGTGCATGCATGAGAATTATGTCAATGTGACAATGTGTATTTCTTCTCATATCAATTAAGTTTCAACAATTTGGATGGGGCAACATTTCCACTCTTTCAAAGACTCGAAATATATTGCTAAAGTAGACTTTAATCATGAGACGAAAATACTTGGAATTTTGATAAATGAAGTTTGAAATTGTTGAAATTCAAAATTTTATTGTACCTCCATTCCGTGTTACATTAATTTTACGATTTTAGGATTGCTGACGACACCTCGTGTAATTCTGATTTCGCCCCATGATTTCACTCATAAGACCCGTTTCAGAAATAACCGCATGACTAAATTAAATTTCACTATACCTCCATTCCGTACATGCTACATTATTTTACGGTTTTAGGATTGCACACCTCGTGCAACTCTGGTTCCGCCCATGATTTCACTCATAAGACCCGTTTCAGAAATAATAGTATGACTGAATTAAATTTAATACTATCATTATAGAAACAATTTATGTGAGCTACATTAGCGATCTCATAATCACATGCACATATATTAGTTCAAATTAAAGTGTTTAGGAATTTAGATAGTTTGCAATTATTGGAGTACGATCGGAGTCTCGTCCATCAATAATTGAGCTCTATGTGCCACTTCCCTTCTATTTTCTATCTAGCCATAATTTTTAAAATATGTGTGTATTTTTTCCTGAATGGTAATTTTTTTAAAAAATAAGCTAATAATTAATTTAATCATAAGTACTTTTTGATGTATCACATGATAGTTACCATTCTCTTATATTTTTGATACATTCAACAATCTAATCTAACCAATGCATTGATTTTATATAACTATCCTAATCTAACCATAGTCTACTGTACTAATCCCGTATGTTGAGTGACCGAACTCGTCACCATGCTTTTGATGTTTGATTAGATTGGGGTGAAGATCCCATTTATACGAATTTTTGAAGTTCTCCAACTTCGAACACTGACCGATACAGATCATATCTTTATATTGAACACTACTGCAGACTTTAACTCACGAGATCATGGAGAAATATTTTCTTGAAATATTACGATGTAGAGAATTTGAGCTTCTTAAGTTTCTTAAGTGAAACAACTAGACAAGTAGGCTAGTACACTCGATTTACCCTTCTCTTATACATGTAAATAAAATTCTATAATATTTTTTTTATTAATTTGGCCATATGAATTTTGCATGTGCCATTTCCTTTCACATAAGACAAAGGGAACAGACACAATGAAGTGTGATTTACCAAACGACACTCACACCATTGTAGAGATCAGCACATAGACGGAACTGAAAAGTAATTTTAAAAGAAGAGGACTGATGAAATAATTGAAGTTAAATCAAACGGTAATCTGCTAAACTGAACTGTATTAAAAATTATTAAATTCTAACAAAATAAACTACTGATCAACATGAATTGAAAGTTACCAAGTAAAACTAAAAGTTATTATTTTAAACTAATCAAATTATGTTAAAGGTGTCGAGAATAATTTGAAACAGACACGATTTTTTAATCTAAATTCGAGTTGGAATGGGCCAAATAAAAGGCAAAACTTGCCCGTTGGAGAGAAGACATGAAGATGTGTACTTTTGCATGATTTTCATTGCTTCAATACTTATCCTAAAAGCTTGTCATTTTCGGTCTTATTTTGCTGAAAGATGCAGCAAAGATTAAATTACATAAAACACAGACATTATAATTGTATTTTAGCAAGTTGCGTGGTTGTGTTTGATTCATTTTATACATCATTACAGTCCAAGAAATATACTATACCACAAGTGCACGCCTTTATCACAACCCACTTCAGTGTGTCTATGGCTCTATGTATGTGATGGTCCGTATACTGTTTGATCAGTGTTGTGTTATACTATATTGATCAGTCTGATGTGTTGTATTATACTGATTAGTGTTGTGTTACGCTGAAGAGTGTCGATTTTGTGTTAGAGGGTGCATGTTTATATGAATTGAAAATTGGTGAGAGTTGAAATATGATATAATAACGAGAATTTTAGGTGCATGCATGGACATTTTGATTTTACAGGTCTGAAATTGATTTGAAATACTCCGGATTTGATGATGAAGGTTTAAGCCATAGTGTAATAATGAAGGGTAATTTTGTCTTTTCCAATCCCGCAACATCAAATTGTCCCTGCACCTGACGGTGGCCTAAAATAAACCCAACTAGACTTATCCGAATTCAATTATTTAGATTAGATGTTTTATAATTTTGTTAAAAGTTCACACAATTTTAATTTATTTTCCTTAATCTATATTAAAATTATGTTAAATATAATCATTTAATAAAAAATGCTAATATTACTATAAATAAAACCATTTTTGTCAATATATATATTTTGTCTTAAAATTTAGTTAAATTAACAAGTGCTTATTGACCTGACATGTACTGAAATATGTTAAAAAGTACTGTAACAAAAATAATTATATAAATTTATGCTGTGATGTTCAATACTATAACATGCTAAAATATGCCAGAATAAGTTAAACTGGTCGAACCCTTGATCACCGTTTGGATACGTTCTCAAGTAATACTGGAAAATGGATGAAACAGCCGCAAAGGAGGAGAAAGCGAGACATGCATGTATTATGTAATGCACCAATTGAGACACGTGCGTAAATAGGATAGGGAAAGGGACAGTCTATCTAGAGAGGAATATTAATCTTCGTATAGAGATAGTATTTTGTATATTATTTTTTAAAATTTATAAAATACAAAATATAAACATTACTATAGTCATGGTAATAAATAAAATGTATGTAAATATGTTATTTTATAATTATTTTTTTGTTGAAAGGTAAAATAATGAAAGTAAAATATTTTGATTTGAATAGAATTTAAAAAAAAAAAAATTTGGTTGGGATAGACCAGGAGCAGTTGAAGAAGTAGCTCATGTCGACCAAAACGTCCGGCCGTTATCTTTTCTGGACTTTTCGGGAATTTTACAAATTATATAATGGTGCAACATCCCATCTGTCCTAAACATGCTTAGTGAGAGTGATTAAACAATGAGTCTATTATAGTAATGTAATCACAAATATCTTACTCCAATTTCAACTTAGGTAGGTTAAGTATGCATCCCACTCTCAACCATATTGGATGTACAAATGTTCAGTGTTTTGTTATTAGTGTCGATTTATTAATGCGATAGTGTCCTACGTTTATTGGTGATGTGTTTATTTCACTCTATATTGATCAGATGACAGTTAATCAAAAATAAAGATCTTCGCAAAGTTGTGGAGGACTGGCGTCTACTTAGTATTAAAAGATCGAAGGAGTTGATGAACTGATGACAGGGGAATCGGGCGTCGAAATTCATTATATGGCAGATGTAACTATAGCGAAAATTTCTTATCGGGTATGTCCCGGCCTGCACGAATGGAGATGATAGGCGATAAATTAAGTTGAAAAATGTCGAAGTCAAAACAATACCGTAAATAACTAGCACTTTGTATATACTGCGCAATATTCTGGATTGAAAATTTTTAATTAATATATTAAAGTTACTAAATTCACATACTCCTTACGTCACTGTTCAATCATAACATTCACTTATTTATTTGTTCCACCTTATATGCAAACTGTTATCACACAGTAAGATTCATTTAATCTTCCCACTCGCTCGCTTTCTTCTCAAATCTAATATTCATCGTTCATTTTCCCACTCAATTTCAACTCTCTTTTCATATTATTAACATGGGACAAAGAGAGTATGCAAAATCATATTATTAAAAGCATATTAAAAGCATATTAAACTAGCTTAAATTAATTGGTGGGATATTTTTAATAATAGCAAAGAGATAATATTTTTGCAATATTAGGTTATGATATATGTTAAACTACCATGATGGATACGTTACGGGGGCAGACTCTTAAAGATTTGATAG
This sequence comes from Sherardia arvensis, assembly GCA_948330725.1. Classification (NCBI taxonomy): domain Eukaryota; kingdom Viridiplantae; phylum Streptophyta; class Magnoliopsida; order Gentianales; family Rubiaceae; genus Sherardia; species Sherardia arvensis. Next base: position 25,788,939 of record OX415245.1, on the reverse strand, counting down.
GTAGCATAATTTCATGGACAACCATTCCTTGCTTGCCCCCATCAAATTAATTCGAATAAATGTAATATTTTTTCACATTCACGAGTTTGGCATTTTAATCATTTTAAACATGAGTTCTCATCACTCCAATAATATGTTTTCTAATTGTGTTTTACTAGCACTTGATCCATAATAATAAATAATTTTATAATTTCAATTATAGTCACTAGACTTTTACCCATATATAAAATCAAACTAGAGATTTAAAAGTGTCATATTTAAATTTTATTTTAAATGTAATAAAAGACTTTATTATTTGAGAAGAAAAATACATAACTCAGAGTAAATTCTTTTTCTTCTTCTGGGACATGCTAGATACAGTCCGTGTTTTACTTATTTGTAGTTCAAAATTATAAAAACGTCTTCAATAGATACATTATAGTTCATATTTATTCATATCTGACATTTACATTATATATATATATATTAATTCTATTACATACAATTATAAATCAGTAATTATATATCAAAATAATTATATATATAATTATATAAGAAAATACTAGGCGCATCTAGGTACATCGCCGGTATGGTTCGAGGCATACCAAACATTGACTGAGTGGCAAAAATAATTGAGCTGCATTTTTTTTTATTAAAAAATCACTTACTAATTTGTCACCACCACATCTATTAGTGCGATTCAGTCATATCTCAACAAAATTTTTAGATCTGCCAGTAAAAATATGGATGCACCTATCATGTCGGGCAATTTATATAAATGTACATTCACCATACCTATTAGTGCGATTCAGCCATATCTCAAAAAGAAAAAAGACCCGCCACTAACAATATGGACTGCATCTATCATGTCGGGTAGTTTATATAAATGTACATCCACCACACCATACTTATAAGGTGGCAACATGGATTTTTGAAATGATTCTTCACATTTTCATAGCATGCGTAGTTGCGCACAACTAATCCATCTCACCATCTAGAAACTAGTTACTAAATTCCACCGCATCTTCAATTTTTCTTTGGATTTGAACTTTAATTATAAATAGAAATTTATGGTGAAGAAGAGGAGAGATGAACTAATATCTAACAACTTCATAATTGGCCTTTTCTTTCAATTTTCTAGATGGATACGTATCGATATGGACCATACATATGATAGTACTATATCACTACGTACGTGTACTTACAAAGAGACAACGTTCTACGTTCATATGAATAAATAAACACATCAATTGTGATGCATACGTGACATGAAATCAAGCACTATTTTTAGTTCCTTTTATAGTTGTATGTCACATGCATGAGAAAGAAATGCGATTAATTATAGAAAGTTACGTGTTGATCTTGTGCCGACGATAACTGTTGAGTGTTAATTAAGATAAGTTGAAAATTGATGAAAGAACGGACTACATTAAGCTTAACTAAATATGATTGGATCAATATCTTTTACCCACCCGTCTATGTACATTAAGATTCTGATGTTTTACCGCTAACTCATTAGACTAGCAACTAGATAGGCCGGCTTTATTATAAGTCACGACTTGTTATGTATTTCAATATGACATAATTATTAATTTGAGCCCACAACATGAAGAATTAAACCACTAGATTAGACAAGTGCTTCTCAATTGATTATTGTTAAAATAAAATAAAACTAAATAATAATTAATTTATGTAATTTAATTAAAGCTGAATTAAAGTAAATTATATGAAAAGTATGTCAAATAATCTGAAGTTATTTTTATCAAATAATACTTAATTTTAGTTATTATAAAATAAATCGTTTTGTTCTATCCATTTTAAATTGGTGATGGAGGAAATTTTATATTGGAGATCTATTTAGACGTTTTTTAATTTTTTTTAAATGGTTGTAGTTCACTGTTTTTCGTCAATAATATATTTTATTTGATAATCAATTATGAAAGCATAATTCAAACACACATAATTAGACAAAACGATCTTACAATAAGATATGACTTATTGTGTATTTAAAAATGGACATAATTACTAATTTTGACCCCAAGTCATTAATATTTATGGCATTGCCTTAACATAAGGACGCATTACACAAGTGTTTCTCCAATTCAAAATTGAATCTATTAATTATTTAAACCATACAAAAGTTACACAAACATCTTTATAAACAGGGGCGGAACCAGACGATATAATTTAGGATTACTCAATAGAACCGAGAGTTGTTGGAATTCAATATTACACTGCACATTTATCTCGAGGTATAATAATATAGTCTGTGATATAAATTTTGGGGGTTGCCGTCGGCATCCGTACAACCCCTAATTCCGCCCCTGTTTATAAATCACCCAAAAAATGCTAGATAGGAGTCATATAATCAGTAAAACAATATATCTCACATAATATCAAACCATTCAAAACCGAATTCCATGATAATTAACGTATGAAACTAAACTTTTCATCATTCGTTTATAAAAAAAATAAAAGTGTACATAGTTTTAAAAATAAGCATCTTTATAAACCAAACATATATATATACGCTCAAACGTCGGCTGATACGATCCACTACATAAATAAACACAAGGATCTTTATAAAAAAAACAATCCCCAGTCGTCGACCAACACCATCATGAATCAAGTCAATCACCCACTTATTTTAAACCAATACCATCTGCATGTGAGTATAGTGACATTCCAGAAAGAGGCCAAATTTACCACGTCCTCCCCAGTTGATCTAATAAATGGACTCAAATGTTACCCACAGTCCGATATTAGACTGTCTAAAATATTATTTAAAATATAATATCATTCCTGAATGCTGTTAACTTTCTCGATAAACATTCATATCATAATTTTTGAATCATAAAAGTAAAATATCGGATTACAATTTCACTTTTATGTTGGACTGCATGTATTATAAAAGTCATATATGTATAAATACTGGACTGCATATAATAATACCTTACATAAAAGTCACATATGTTGGACGGCATTATTATATGCAGTCCACTATTTACTTATACGTACAATCCGTATTTATTTATGAAGTGCCATTAATACCGTCGATATTTATTCAAAAGTAAATGTGATTCCCATAAACGAGGGTATATCAGGAATTTTCAATACAAATACGGACTGCAGAAGTAATGTTGGACTGCATGTATCAATTGGCTAAAAGTATAGCATCACCACCAAATAGTTTTATAAAAATTTCAAATCGGATCTTTGGAATTATAAGAATAAAATATCGGACTGATAAATAAATCCACTGTACTCCTATCCTAATTGTATATATATACGGAGTTATATATATCTACACCCATCCAAACTAAACAAAGCACCAGCAAAAACATTCCAACCTCTCCTTTTGCAAATCCCGGCAAGCTCCGATATATCAGCTATAAATATGACCGGTGGCCATGCACAAAACCCTACCATTCATTCGACACGACAACAAATAATCACATCCTTCTCTTTTCCTCGTCAACACGATATTCACGTTGGAAGGAAATCTAATCAAGAACCAGAAAAGATGATGCTGAGCTGCTTGCAGAGTTGGCCGGAGCCGATAGTCCGGGTGCAGTCTCTGTCGGACTCCGGCATCCGAGTCATACCGGAGAGGTACGTGAAGGTTCCCTCCGACCGCCCTTACGCCGCCGCACCAGCGGTGGAGGAGGAGATCCCGGTGATCGACTTTCAGAACATCTACTCCGGCGATGACGTCATCAGGGCTGCGACGGTGGAGCAGATCTCGAGGGCTTGCAGGGAGTGGGGGTTCTTCCAGGTGGTCAACCACGGCGTTGACCCGGAGATGATGCGGAGGTCCCGGGAGGCGTGGCGGGAGTTTTTCCGGTTGCCGGTGGAGGAGAAGCAGGTCTACGCTAATTCTCCGACCACTTACGAGGGTTACGGCAGCCGCCTCGGCGTCGAGAAAGGGATGAAACTGGATTGGAGCGACTACTTTTACCTTCATTACCTTCCCACAAACCTAAGGGACGAGAAGAAATGGCCTCATCTTCCTTTTTCATGCAGGTATTTATTTATTTTAATAAATGAAAATTGCATGAAATTATTTATTTTCTTTAAAAAATACTAATAATTAGGGTCTATTTTCTTCGTTTTTTTCTAAATTTTTTTCAATCCAATCAAGATCAGTAGTAATTTTCAGTTCTCTTCGTCTTTTTCTAAACTGTTTTTCAATTCAATCAAGTTCAGTAGTAATTTTCAGTTTAGTTCAGTGAAATTCGAAGAAAATAATTCAAAGAAAAAAATGACGTAGACGGTAGATTGAAGTTTCGTGCATGCAACATAATAATATGAAATTACGACGTAATTAATAATTAATTTAGAAAAAATTGAGGTTTCATTATTTATTTCGAACAGCTACGCTTAACCAAATACAGTTGCATGTGCATGAGGATATTTTTTAACGAATTCAAACGTTTGTGGAAAAGACTAATTAAGAACCAATAAATTAAATGGTCGGATTTTTTAATTGGCCGATCGAAATAATAATGCATGTTCTTAATTAAATGATTGATAAGAACGTGATTTGACAGGGAATTGATCGGAAAATACAACGAGAATCTGGTGAAGATTTGTGGGCAACTGATGAAGATTTTATCAGCGAGTCTTGGGTTGAAAGAAGAGTATCTTGAAGAGGCTTTTGGAGGGGATCAAGTTGGAGCTTGCATGAGGGTAAATTTCTACCCGAAATGCCCTCAGCCGGACCTCACCCTCGGCCTCTCCCCCCACTCCGATCCCGGCGGCCTCACCCTCCTCCTCCCCGACGAGAATGTCTCCGGCCTCCAAGTCCGCCGCGGCAATCACTGGATCACCGTCAAGCCCCTCCAAAACGCCTTCATTGTCAACATCGGAGATCAGATTCAGGTACCACTAAAATCTCGCATTTCATTAACTGAATAAATTAGGATGTTATAAGACTGGGGATGTTATTCGAGTCGGTGAAATTTTAGCAAAACTATTATTATTAGCGAGACAAGGGTATTAAAATCCAGTTTCATTTTAAAATACAATTTTATCATTTAATATCTAAAATTTCACTATTATTTTTCATTAACTAGAATGTTATAAGATCGGGGGTGTTATCCGAATTAAACACATATTCTTATGAAATTTTAACAAAAATAATATTTTTATCGAAACACGACTACTTGAATCCAGTATCATTATAAACTACCTAAAGTTTTATCTGTACTCTGTAGAATTCATTATATAAAAAGTATTTCAATATATTTTTTTTCAATAACTTGTGCTTTCATTTAATTTATCTAATAATGGATAAAAAAACATTTCTATATATAGTAAAAAATAAGAAATAATTTTATGTGAATTTAATATATTTTTAAAAAACCTCTAGTGGGAGGATATGAATATTAGGTGTGCTTTTAAAATAACCTCACAATATTCAAGTGGGAAAAGGTCAATCCGTACATCTAATGCAGTCCACAAAACGAAAAGCCTTTGGTTGTTGTCTTTTCAACTGCCACTACACACTCATCACACAGAGGACAAAACTGCATATATATACAAAAAAACACATTTAACACGTGCTCTAATTGTCGCAGGTGCTGAGCAACGCGACCTTCAAGAGCGTGGAGCATCGCGTGATCGTGAACTCCGACAAGGAGAGGCTCTCCCTGGCGTTCTTCTACAACCCCAGAGGCGACAAGATCATCAAACCGGCGACGGAGCTGGTGACGGAAGATTCTCCGGCCCAGTATTCTCCGATGACCTTCAACGATTACAGGGTGTTCATCAGAACCAGGGGTCCTCGCGGGAAGTCTCATCTTGAATGCATCCAGTCTCCGAGATGATTCGATTAAAGTTTCGATTATTCGATTCGCTAAGGAATATTAAGAATCGTATGTTATGGTGATTATAAGTAGTGTTTATGTTAAGTTTTAGTGATGAAGATGTTGGAATTAGATGGAGATTGAATAGATTATCGCGTTAGATGCAATGATTTCGACTTTGTTGTGGTGTATGAGTGTATTATTGATGCATAGCTTGTTTAATATATAGCTGATGTCGAGTTCGCTCGTACGTGTTTGTAATGTATGGTTAAAAAAGTTAGTAATTTGAACATATTATCGCTTTTAGGTGCAATGTTTTCGACTTTGTTGTATTGTATGAGTGTATTATTGATGCATAACTTGTTTAATATATAGCTGATGTCGAGTTCGCTTGTACGTTTTTACAATGTATGATAAGAAAAAAGTTAGTAATTTGTCTGATTCTGTCTGTGAGTGTTGTCACAAACTAGATTTGTTAGATCTATTGGTGACATGCATGAGTAATTAGGTTGTGAGTGTGTCTGCATTAAGTTTTATTTTCAATGATATTTTTGGGATGGTTATTTAACATCGAATATTTAATTTAAGTTAACAAATTTATCGTTTATATTATACAGATATTAAAGTAGAACACTTATTAGAATCGATCAAAATCAAGTATCATGATCGAACCAATAAATTTTAAAAAAATACTAATATGTAAACGAGTCACACTTACTCAAAGATACAAAAGCAATCAATAAACATAAAAAATGATTATATTTCAAAATGGGGAGATGGGAAAATTTTGAAATAACTATAAAATATGTTCTAATTTAAAATTTTCAACATTGTAAAAAAAAGGGTACTTTTCCGTTTTTCAGCATACAAAAATATGCTATCAGATTTCAAATAAAAAAACAATATTTATTTTAAAGAAAATAATGTAAACAGGTGTGAAAGTATAAGGTGGCCAGTTGTCCAATTTATACCGGTTTGTTAGAGTAAATAAAATTCTACCATATATATATATATATATATATATATATATATAATCTACAGTGAAATGTCACAATTAGTTGGCTAATCAATATATATTTCACCCAGACCAAGCACGTTTTATTGCATTTCTGGCTTAATAATTGATTATAAAATGGAAATTAGTTCAATGTTTTGACTAATCGCTGGAATTTCACGTGTGAATGAGAAATTAATACTAAACAGTCTTGAATTATTTAAAAGCATTGGACTTTAATTTAGCCATATTTTACTAAGCACACCACTTTAATTGTTTGGAGTTTAGTACTTTTAAGTACACATTAGCTGTAATCATGCGTTTTATATTTTTCACCGGCTTGCACAAATAGATATGCATCCACATGATTGGCCTAATTACAATTGAACGGAATTCCTATTTGCATGTTTTATTTTACTAATGCAATCTGTATGTTGATTGAAACTGATAAGATTGTCCTTATTGATTTATCTTATACAAAATTTAGCCACTTGATCGAGGGTGTATTAGTTTTTCCTGAAAATAATACGGACTGTTAAAGTAAAATACGACCTGTAAATATCATTGGTCTAATTAAATTACGGCCCTAGGGATGTGACCAAACAATAAAATAGTTTACTTGAGGTCGAGAAGTAGCACGGTTAATGTCTCAGCACTTTTACTAAAGATCCTTATAAAAAAATAACTTACTAAACATCTCAGATTTAATTTGAAAAATTCAGAAATTACTCGGTATAAAATTTTAACACTTATACAAAAATTAATAAATAAGGATAAAAATTTAGAGAAATTGATAGGTGCAATCCAATATTATTTCAGGCCTTTTATATGCAGTTCGTATTTTACTTATTTGCAGTCCGTATTTTTATTAAATAATCATATATACAACAATAATGATATATAACTGATTCGCAAGTGTATGCAATAGAAGTAGTATATATAATGAATATGTCTGATATACATAATTATTGACCATATTATATATATCGAAAATGTATTTTTATTTTGGACTGCAAAATAAGCAAAATACGGACTGCGTATAGCATGCCCCTATTATTTCGGTAGTCTATATTTGTATTTAAAATACTTGATATTCTCTTATTTATGGGAACCACATTTACTTTTAAATAAATACTGAGAGTGTTAATGTCACTTCATAAAAAAATATGAATTGCATAAGTAAATATTAGACTCCACATAAAAATGCCCTTACATATTAATCTGTTGCGAAGCAATATAAAAAGTAATGGAGTAGTCGATCTTTTTTGAAGCGTAAAAATTTATAGTTATTTCAACTTATTAATTCGCAACTCATGTTACCGATTTTAATATTATTCATCTCCGTATTGTTTCATCATCCACACATCCAGACAGTCGGGATTAGGTCTATCGTATACAATAAGACAACCATTCAAAGATGACAACCCTAATTTCAGTAAATTTTCGCTCGGTGCACGCCAACGTTGTGGTAATGAAACAAGGCTGAACTTTTCAGATGCCTGCCGGGAATCAGGCCTGCATATCCGGCCAAGCTCCTCCGGTAAGCTCCGGTGACCGGATTCCAAAACAGCAGGCCCTTATACCGCCGCTCTCTTACCATATAACAGCAGAGAATCCCCCTGCACCACCCGCCGGACCAAGTGTAATAACCTTCTTCGATGATACGAGGTTTGGTAAATTTACGAACGATTAGTGTAGCCGCCGGCTTGGTTGAATCGAAGTCCACCAGGAACTGATCGCTATTCCTCCGGCTGATCATGAGACTGATCGGTGTTTTTTTGATCGACCGATCGTTGTTCTTTCTGATGAAATCGTCGCTCTTAATCGCCTCATGGTACAGCTTCGACAGACAACGTAATTCCACGGCGCGACTTCTGGTGGCAGCCACGATAATTGCAGGTTCCGTCATCGGATTCTTCGCATGACGGTCTGACCATGCTCACGATCGATTCAAACGGCGGCGGCGTAAATAAGGAGGATAATTATGGTTTAGGGTTTCCGTAATTTATATGGAGTACTAGGAAAAGAAAGCTAAGTCTCTAGAAAGTCCGACTTTCCTAAGTGTTATGTAACTACCACTATATATTTAAGGTCAAGTGATACTATTTTGTGTTAAAACATTGATATTATCAAAGTGAACATATAGTAAAACATGTTTTAATGCAAAAATTTATGAATTTACATTAAAACATTAATAAAATTCAAATAACAAATTTTACAGTTTAAATTAAAAGGTACACTATATAAGTTAAAACGTATAAAGACTCTTATGGAAAGTCAGGAAAGTTGAACTTTCAGGAGAGTTTCTCGGAAAAGATATGGAAATTTTGAAACTTTTATTTTGAGGAATATAGTTGTCTTTATTCATTTAAGCTTTTGAAAATCGTCCAAGAACCCAAGAGTGAAACCTGAAAATGTAATATTACTCTCTCCTCTCTTTTTTTCTCATTAAGAGCGAATGATTTTAAAATTAAGTGTAATATCTCAAATTGGTATAGTAAAAAAATACATAATATATATTCACATACATGACAATATTTAGATTTATATATTTGGAATATTTTCAATCTAAAACTCATTAGCTTCTTTTTAAAAGGTGATTAATTTTCTTTTACAATATTCAAATTATATAAAAAATATAAGTAATGATAGATTTCTGAAATTTCAAGAGTGGGAATTGATGCACGAATGTAAAAGTATAGAGAGAATATGAATTTTTCATTTTCTATATTGTAGAAATGTTTTGGGAGCTATGGACTTGCTCTGATTATACTTATTATTAATTAAATATTAAATTATAATCTCAAGTTAACTCAATATCATTCATATTAAGTAATAAATATTTTTACATATTATAATAACTCAACATTTGTATATGTTATATTTTTAATTCAACGTTCGGAAGCTAATTTGTAATTCAATTATTGTAAAACCAAGTTAATCAATTACTATCATTTTAGAAATTATACCATAATTACACTCCAATTCTCAATTTTAAAAGTTTCACCGTCCTTAATTGCAAACTTACGTGTTAAAGTGACCGTTGGCGATATTCAAATCTTAAAATAGAAATTATTTTGGGTGACGTCAAATAAATCACGTCAAGTTCCTAATACTAACTCTTGCATTAGACTAATTAGAGACATTATTCTAATTTTATAAGTCAAATTATATTACATGATTAAAGTGATAGACGTTTTGGCACTTTTATCTCCAAATGTGAGCCTTATTTAAGTAAAAACTTTTATGTATGTTTTAAATAAAATTTGAATGATTTAACTAAAATCAATCATAAACATTACAAGAGAATTCCAGTAGTGACGCAATTATAAACGCACAAACATCGTTATTTATACATTGGCGACGTGTATTGATGCCAACTTTATATATGTAGCTAGCATGTCGCTAATAATGTCGACAAGTTCAAGTGTTACTATAATGCTCTATGTTACTATAGGTCTAAATCCACTTATATTAAGAAGATTCACAAGGATTGCTACGACAAGTCAGTCATCATAAGAACATCACTGAATAAAAATGCAAATAGTTCAATCCTCTTAAACCTTAGGCTAACAATAGTATTAAAAATCATCATCCACCAATCTTTACAAATAGGGTAATCCTCTTAAGTTTTCATTAATGTTATCCAAATCCTTAGCATCTAAGTGAGCCACTACAACTTCAAAACCTAAATCAAACTCCTTACACTGCTCATACATATTAACAGGGTTTAAAGCAAGATTCTGTGCACCTACCAAGTAGAAGCATATCCCACCTTGCCGCTGAAATGCGACAAAGGCACTTCGACCAAATAATCGTCACTACCTTGCTTGAATTTGTGAACAACAAGAGGGGACGTTTTAGCTATGATTTTAGAAAGTGATAGATCTTCAAAATTCATCGCGGAAATAGAAATTAAAGAAATATTTGAGGGTTTATGGTGTACATAATTTGACATGGAAAGAAAACATATCAATAGCATCATGTCTACCTCAATCGTCATTTTTTGTACTAGGCTGTTTTTGCTAGGATACACACATATTCCAAGTTCAAACTTCAGCCAAGCTGTATAACATAGCCTCTATCTTTATCAACCAATATACCATTTACACCTCCAAATCCACCACGTGGATAATGGACATCTAAGCTAGGAAGACCAGCGGCTAATGCCCCGCCTATCCATTTTCTTCATCCTACAAAAATAATTCCTCCAATGTCTTAAAATCATCAGGATTAACAATGATATGATAAACCCAACCCATAAATAAAAAGATGATGCGGTCTTCTAAGGAGGTCATATCTCACGCGAGGGTGGCAAACAATCAGGAATAAACCACTGTTCAGTTTCCAATATGAAATTATCTCGAGGAAACTAATCTAGCAACCTAACCATCATCTTTTGTACCAGGCTATTTTTGGTAAAAGGATACACACCTATTCCAAGTCCAAACTTCAGCCTTAACTGGATAACATAAACTCCATCTCTATCAATCAATATGCCATTTACAGTTCCAAATCCACCACGTGGATAATAGACATCTAGGCTAGGAAGAACAGCCACGATTAATCCATCAATATTAGAAGGCCGATAAAATCCATATGCTATCTTTTAAACCTTAGAGTGGTGTTATAAGGCAACATCCACCAATAACTGCAACTAGGATGATCATCAAAAACTGCATTTGTTTTCCCTAAATCCTTTGTATTTAAATGCACAACCACAACCTCAAATCCTAAAGCATTCATCTTGCACTGTTCATACATACCAACAAGGTTAGGAATGAAGTCATGTTTACTTATCACATAGAAGCAAACAACCTTGCCTCTGAATCTGTCATCGGACAGTAGCACTTCCTCCCTATCACCATACCTGGACACCGTGAGAGGTGATGCATAATCAGCCTCTATGAAATCCTGCAATCCATCCACTTTTTCAGTGCTCAACTGGTTGTCTTCATCCTCCATCTCATCCACCACCGAATCATCAAAAGGACACGCCTCAGCCCCATAGTACTGCATCTTCTTGTAAATCCTTTTAACTTGGTAATCGGCTTCCTCATTACCATACTCAAGATGATGAAGACGATGCCAAATATGAGCCGACGATCGACAACGCCTAACTCTGACGAATTTTGATTCACTCACAGTGGAGATAAGCAGCCCAAATATCTTCTCATCTGTAGTTTTGGCATCATCGGAATCAATAGGAAGAGTACCGTCAAGAAAACCGCTGAAACCCCGATGTTCAAGAACGGGTTTCACCAATTTCCACTCCTCCTGAGTTTCAGGAGTGATTAGGGCCGAGATCTCCACAATGATTTTAGAGAGAGGGAAATCCACCATGGAATTGGAGCAAGAAATTGGGGATTTAGGTTTTATACTAAATGGGTATATTTGGAAAATGCTAATAGAGAAGTGAGCTGTTTAGGGATTGATAATGAAACTCATGGATTCAGATTTGGATTCGAATTTGGATTTGGATTTGACAGAGTCAGATTTACACAACTCTATGAACTCTACATCTCAACAAGAATGACGTTACCCAGATTGACGCTACCCGCTACTGACGACGGGAAAGTGAATAAGGTTTCTTTTATGAATTATAATTTTATTTACCCCTAAAAATGTATGGAGTGTAGAAAACAATATGTTAAATAGATTCCGCCCAGCTCTATGAACTCTACCCATAACGGTTTCAGATAAACGCTACCCGCCACTACGAAAGTGTTTACTGATGATGGAAAGTGAAATATTTGTTTTATTTTATGAATAAAAATATTTGAAGCAAATATTTGTAAAGAACTAATAGATTTGGATATTGTTGATAATTATTTTTAAAAATAAAATTAAACACCATAGGTGAGGAGATTTATTTGGCACCCCTTGCCAAAAAAGGCCAATATATGATCATAATAGTTGTCCACAAAAAAAGGGGTGCTAGCCATTGGAAGCAACATGCTTCCCAAAAAATGAAAAAATGGTCTATACTAGCCATGCACTAAATACGCAATTCTCATGGAGGTTGAATGTACTATTGTGTTAAAGCACAATTGAGGAGCAATTTAGTGATCAATTCAGAATAGAATGAAGTACAATTCAGCCACCCATATGTCGGATACAATAGCATTAGCCATAGAATTAGCATAAATGAATCAAAAAGTCGTCTATTAGGCTAGGTAAAATGTATATGTCTAGAGCCTTTACTGCAGGCTGAGGTTGTTGCCAAGGTTGATACTCTGCCTTGCAATCCATGTCTGTGATGCACTACCATTGACTCCATTTGAAATGTGTGAAAACAGTCTCCATTGAGAGAGTGTTTTCCAATGTTTGTTCCTCTTGTGAGTGTTGACAATGGTGTGAGTGTTTGGTCATGTACTGCCATCCTGCACCACAATACATATCAGTAATACCTCTTCTACGTGTTATAAATCATCAGAAGTCCTAACCTAGGCCATGCTTAATTTATCTAGTGTAATGAGTCCTCTCAATATCCAAGGAGCCTGATGAAAATGCATGGTGTCATTTAAATTCAGATCCAAACTCCCTTTGATTAAGAAATCTGTCGCTTTATTGGCCTCCCTAAATAGGAATACATGATGTAGCATGGACTGTGTATGAAAGTATGCATAGTATCTCCATTCACATTTTTCAGGATTTGTTATGTCATGTACTGCCCGAATACCAAAAATTCTACACTAAAATTGACAACGTTCATGTTTTGAGCAGCACTAAATCCTTGCTTAATTGCTAGAAATTCTGTTTGAAATGGGTAACAAGATAGTAAATTTATCATTTTAAGCAAGACTATTGAACCCCTAGCATCTCTTAATACAACCCAATCCCACATCATCCATTTTTAAAAGATGCATTTACATCTAAAATTTTCTTTTCACGTAGTTGATATATTCTCTTTTCATGTACAATTTTATTCACCACCTATTATTATAAAATTTAATTAAGACATGAAAAGTTATAGAGTGCAAGAAACAATATGTTAAGGCTAACAAAACATTGAACCTTTCAAAAAAAAAAAAAAATATATATATATATATATATATATAATATTGTTAGAAATGAGTACACCTCATGTTTTATTTAATTGACGCAAGAATACTATTTGATGACATTTGATAGTCGATCACTTTAACTATATATATATAAACTGTTAAGATCTAAAAATTTATATTTTATGAATACCAAAACTATCAAAATTGTATAATAAGATAAATTCGAAACTACATCGTACATTGATATTATTAATATTTTAGAATTATAGTCAAACATGTAACATAAGCGGTAGTGTGCCAGTTAATCAATAGTAGATGAAGCATACTACTTTTAGATACAAGATTATTAAATAAAACAATGCATCAATTATAAAATTTTGATGCATGGAACCTTTCATCATTATTTGGCATATCAAACACATTCTCTTCTAATTTTAGCCTATAATTGAATTGATAAATTATCAAGAAAAAAATGATAAATAACTTAAACTATTATCCTATGTATAATATTATTAAATTTGTAATATTTTGTATTTTTTTATGTACCATGAATTATCACTCCTGGGCAATATTCAGAACCTTTATATATTCAGTATATTTGGATAGCAGTTTATTGTTTATACATCAGAATACAATCCAGCTTTCAAAAAAATGGATCAAAATGAACCATTCCTCTGACTCTCCAGTATCCACAACGTTGCCAATCCTCGTACTAACAAACTGTCTAATTCAGAGGTTCATACAACGCTGGAAAAACTGGGGACTGAGAGGATGCACCACTGTTCCAAGGGTACCCCATCTCATGAGCCCAGCAGGGGCTGTTCAGACCTTTCATCACGAACATACTTTGGTAGCTGCTGCTGTTGTTGTTGTTGATGTTGTTGTAAGAATCAGAGGTTAACCTTTGCATCGTAATGTTGTCTTGTTCGATCCTGGCACGCTTTGGCGCGCGGGATTCATCGGAGTCTGAGTCCTCGCAGAGCGAAGGCAGGGATGTGGGAGAGTGAGGCTTGTTTTGTTTTGACAACGTTGTTCTGCTCTTGTATTCCTCTGCGATTTTCTCCAGGAATTTCCCCTGAGCTTCGATCTTCATCTTCAGGCTCCTCTGGACCTTCAAAAAACAGCAAAAAGATTGATTTTTTAACCTCTCATAATCATAATCATAGTTCATAGTCATAGTTCACTTTGTTTAAGGTAATCTTTTCTTACCTCTCAGCAAAATTTTTAACCTTAATCTCTCATAATCATAGTTCACTTTGTTTAAGGTAATGTTTTCTTACCTCATGCTGATCGCTGAGACGCTTCTGCACTTCCCTCTGCATTTGCAGGGCTTCATGAAGTTGAGCTCCTCTGTAGAAAGGGAAATGGTTATGCAAAGATCTCGAGAATTCATAGTTTTTTTTTTTTGCGAAAATAAGGATTAACTTACGATGTTGCACTGAAGTTTGGGAGTATTTCTGATATGCTTCTCCTTTCAAACCTGTTTCCTCCTGAAAAACCATTGATCATGTAACTAACTTTATGATGCATACGATAAAGAGACTTTTTGTCGATAGTTTCGTACTAAGTAAGTGTAAGAATAACTTACTTTGAGGTGATTCTGGGATGAACTTGGACATCCTGTATTTCTGCAAACATATAAAAGTACTAAGTTGGAGGCCAGAATCTTTAAGGATATCTACAGTTTGCTATCATGACTCATGATATCATTAAAAACCATGAACTTAGTTGGTCAACCTCAGTTTGAGTAATATTAAGGTACTATTCGGAGATATCTCAGATTTGACATGCCCTAATTTTTTATTACCACTCATGATTTGGCCTATGATTTTCAAAAATTAAGGATGCAATAATCTTTACCTGCAAATGGCTTTTGACATGGAAGATTGTGAGTGCTGGAATTCCCATAGCCTTCAGAATACCTTTCGGCGTCGCCCCTGCAAATCATCAAGGTCGAAAAACATCATTACAATACTATGTTAACCTTAACATAGTATATAATATGCATGCACAACGTTGTCACTTACTGTCCGGGCCACCGAGCTGATTAACAGCCTTCTCAAACAGACTGTGGAGTTCCTGAGTCCATTTCAGTCGCTCTTTCGAAGAATTTTCCGAGCGATTCTGCCCCATTTCTCTTCCTAGGCAGAGAAGTTCGAGCTCCGAGGATTTTCAGACAAGAGATTTTAAGAAAAGTTACAAGAAGAGTGTGGGATGATGCTTATGTAGATGACAGGAACAAAGAAGGAAGGGGTAGGTGGGAATGATACCTTGGCTTGTCTGCATTTTTCGGAACAAACCAAGTTATAAAGGGGGTAGAGTCCTAGGTTACATCACTAGGACGAAGAAATCTATGTTTGAAGATCAGAACAAGAATAAACACATAGAATAAGATAGGCAAGTGAATTCGTAAGCCTGATTCGCAGATCAAATCAAATAATGTTTCTTGTCCTGATCCCAGGATATCATGGCGTTTACTAGATCTTCCCAAATTTTGAGTATCCTTTAGAAAATTTGGTTTCTTAGTCACATCCAACTTGTTTATGATGGCCACTTCTAAAAGCTAAAAACTAGACTTTCATAGGATAACAACAAAAGCATGACTAGTTCATGTCAAAAGAACATATTTTTCCAATGTTTTATTACAGTTAACATTTGACAGACTCTGCTAGAACACTACATAGCATGTCAAAAAGAGGTTTCGAGTTTTCGAGTTCATGTAAAAAGAACATATTTTTTGGTCTGTAGTTTATAAAAAGAACATCTTTTTACTAGTTCATGTAAAAAAGAACATATTTTTTGGTCTGTAGTACATAAAAAAAACATCTTTTTGCAATTAAACAAGCTCAAATGATTCATTAAGGTTAACATATGACAGACTCGCGAGATGTTAAGCATGTGTAGCTCTGGCAAACTACATGGTATATTCAGTTTGACAGAGCTACCTTGCTAGAAACAAAGCAGCAACAAAAACAGGCGGAAATAGATGAAAACAAAACCTCTGTCGAAAGATTAAGGATTCTCGATATATAACAAAAGTACTAAGACTAGACTGGGGAAGGAGTAAAGAGCTATCTGCTCCCCAGGCTGTAAAACAAACGATACAACAAACAAAAGATGTGTCCGAAGGTGATAGATTTTTCTATACTAAATTTGTCAGCCACTGAATATCATCACACACCCTCCCTAATAAATAATCCCTTTAGCAGTTCGGTGAAGAAGAAGAAGGGGAAGAATATTACTGCCTGCTACGCTTCAAGCTGCAAGAGGGGCACTTGTACTGCTTTATGTTCTCAGCTTTTGCTGGCGTGATCTTCACGCACTTGCCATGGAACCACCTCTCACAGATGTCGCACCCAATCCAGAACTCGTCAGCGTTGTAGTTTCCACCACAGCTTCCACACAGCGTCTCGCTGTGCTCGTCTTCGTCCTCCTCGTACTCTTCCTCAGCTGCCAGCCTCGGGTTGCTCTTGACCAGACCATCGCTGGACCTCTGCAAGAAAACATTGTATTTGTGTTAGAAAACGGTTGAGGTACGATGTAGATCGGGGTTAATGTTTGTTTCTGTTTTTTTTTTTCCCTCGATTGAAATGTGCTAATCTAAGTGTTAGTGAATGTATTAACTGAAATTTCAGATAGCTCATCCAGCTTGGCTTTTTCGGGTCCCTTTAAGGTACCACTCTGCAAAGTAAACAGGCAGAATTATCACCGAATACTGATAATTGAGCTACAGAGTTACACTACAGCCACAGGTTCGGTTGTATCTTAGCATAAGAATGCATAAAACTACGAACAAAGGGCAATCGTGTACTTAAAGTCTCGAGCTTTTTGCCTATCTGAGTTACCCTAGCATACAAACAAAGAGCAAGCAATCGTGTACTTAAAGTCTCGAGCTTTTTGCCTATCTGAGTCACCTTAGCATACAAACAAAGAGCAATCGTGTACTTAAAGTCTCGAGCTTTTTGTCTATATGAGTTACTAAGTCTTATCATAGCACGAGATTAGATAGAGCTTCAAACAAAGAGAAATCGTGTGGACTTACAAGTCTCGAGCTTTTTGTCTATATGAGTTACTAAGTCTTATTATAGCACGAGATTAGATAGAGCTGCAAACAAAGAGAAATCGTGTGGACTTAAAGTATTGAACTTTATGCTTATATATTCATACCTTAGTGCTGCCACGGGATCTGCTTCCACTGTCACCGCTGGGTTTCTCCTTGGGAGGCTTCCTCTCAGTAACAATCTCAAAGACAGTGGGTTGCTCATTGATCAAGCTGAATAGGCGCTTCCTGCACAGCAAAAGCAGCAACAAAGAGAGTGGTCATGCTTCGGTATCCAACAAAAAAAACTAGGGCTTTATCACCGACATTGTTTGCTCAAATAGACTCTATGTGCAAAAAGATCACATCTTTCTCAATTATATGCAAAACAAACATGCAAACGTGTATAAGGGGAAAATAATTTCACATTCATTTCATACAAGCCAAATCTGATGCAGAACTCTATATGTTAGCATTATTAGCCTGAAAAACCCACAAATAGAAGCGAGAAAGATCTAAAATCAATTGATGTACTAATAAAAAAAAATTCCCCGACAAACTGGTCAAAAGATTAGAAATCGATCATAGCGATGTTTGTCAACGATATCAATATGTACTAAAACTTAAGTATCGCCAGAAGAATTAAAACCCCAAAAAGATCAATTCTTTGGCAATAAATCTCATCCATAGCTCAAGAAGGGAAAAACTTTACTCAATCTGTCGGTGAAGGGAATACTAACACAGAACGCATATGCAAATAACCAACCAACTCAAATATGGTTTTTTCATAAAGAACATAATAGTATCCATATATGCATCAGAACTCCGAAAGAAGTAAATAGCAAAGAAAAAAGGCTAACCTCTCATTCCTGTTGAGGCGCGCACCGACATAGAAAGCCACAGAGAGCAGCCAGCAATCACTGTGCACAGCAACAAGGGAAAGCCAATCTTTGCGAGCCATTCCATCCCTAGCAAAGTTGATACCCAGAGCTGGCTCTGGAAGCTCAGGAGGGACCTCTTCAGCAGGAAGATTCACCTCCCAGGTCTCATTTGGATGACCATACAAGCACAGATTCTCCTTCTCTATAGAAACCAAACCACCGAAAAATCAGTTTAACATAAAACACACAGTAGTAGAAAGAAGCGAAAGCTATACAAAACTGTCATTCTAGCACATTCGACAACTAATGGAATCCATAACTAGCCCAAAAAATTATAAAATTAAAAGCTTTCCATATAAACACAAACAAACATATACGAAGAACAGTCCATACATACTCCATAACTAGCTGGGTTTTTTATCAAGTAGCAAGAATGTTGTTTTCAAAAATTATAAAAATGAAAGCTTTTCAGATAAAATCAAACAAACAAATAAGAACATCCCTCTTTCAACTAAAGTTTACAAAATCACATTTTTTTTAACGAAAAATCATAACCTAAGCAAATTATTAATCACAAATCCACAACCAAAACTCGGACTAATCATCATAAATTAAAAACAACAGCAACCCTTGTGAAACAAACTGATTAAACGCAGGCCGAAGAACAGTCCATACTCCATAACTAGCAGGGATTTCTTCAAGTAGCAAGAATGTTGTGTTGGAAAAATATAAAAATGGAAGCTTTCCAGATAAACTCAAGCAAATAAATAAGAACATCCCTCTTTCAACCAAATTTTTAAAAAAAAATCACATTTTTTTAACGAAAAATCATAACGTAAGCAGATTATTAATCACAAATCCACAACCAAAACTCGGACTAGTTATCATAAATTAAAAACAACAGCAGCCCTTGTGAAACAAACTGATTAAACGCAGGTCAATCCGAGCAACAACGTTAACGACATCCAAACAAAAGCTCGGATCTGCGGATTAAACCTCGAATCTGGCAAAAGCGAGAATTACCTGGATCGCAGAGTCCATAGAAGTCATCCACATCTGATGAAAACCAGAAAACAATGAATCAGCTCAACGGTCAAAATTCGCGTAAATCTACACATTGGTAAGAAATTGGACAGGAAACAAACGAGTAATCAAACCTTGAGTTAGGGCACGAACTATCCCGGCTCGGCGGGAGCTGTAATCTTTGAAGATCTCCTCCACAGTACGAGGATTGGAGGAAACTGATGCCATAGCTAGAGAGAGAAAGTACGATAACTGAATTTTATTTGTTTTCTCTTTCTGCTTTATTTTTTAAAAATATATATATGTATAAACAAAAACCACAGCAGCTATTTATGCTTATTTTAGTTTGCAAATGGGCAATTCCAAACTGAGAAAGAATTTTGGAAATCGAGATCATTAATATATAAGATTTGGATCCATATTTTGTAGAGAGAGAAACAAAGGTAGAGAGAGAAACAAAACGGAGAAGGAGGATATGCGCTTTCTTTAATTACCTCAATTGCTTGTTCTTATGTTCATTTGGAATATAATCCCGTCCCAATTCAATCTGCACCGTTCACAATTTTCTAATAAAATATTATAATTTTTAATATTATGTAATCAGATTTGATTAAATTTATTGTAATTTCTATGTTGATAATATCAAAATATCATCATATATAATTACACATAATTATATATGAATAGTCAAAATTGCCTGTCATCAATTTGAAAAGTCAAAAATCCTTACTTGATGTAAGGCAAATGGAGTATACTTTTTTTGGTGAATGGAATTAAATGAAACTATTTTTAGTAAATAATTTTCTATTTCGATTTAAACTGCACACTTAAAATTAATAATTTTATTTTAATATATTACCTTCTAAATTTTGATATTTTGAAAATTAAACCAATATTGTAACTAAAATTTGTAGTCAAAGATTTTATTTTAATATATTACCTTCTAAATTTTTTTGATATTTTGAAAATTAAACCACATTTTTTTATGATAATATTGTAATTAAAAATCGTAGTCAAAGATAAGATTTGCAGTTTGAACCGGGACGGTTGGAGGATATTATGTTTTTATTAGGTAATGTAAATTATATAAAATTAATTTCAAAATAATGGCTTAAAATTTAAAACAGTTGGTGGTATGCAGGTGGTAAAGATGTGAGATAGGCGGAGGAAGGGTGGGTCCCAATCGGTTGTTTGAGTATTTTCCTTTTTTGTCACTAGCACTACATTTTTGGTCATTTCTAATTGTTTATTCAAAACATTTGGGGATTTATATCTTTTAAAAAATGTGGATTATGGGCAATTAAAGCACCCAACCATTTCTTTGACTAGAATAATGTACATTTATATTTCGCAAATATTATATTTAAGTTTTGCAGATTTAAAAACGTTAAAGTCAAATTTGATACTGATTTTCAGGCCAGTGCGTGAATAGTGTGACTTACTGTGTATGACTTTTCTAGATGTGTTGAATTTTCAATCTTGGACGGTTTAAAGATATTTATTCAAAATTATATTCTTTGACATTTTTCATATGAAATACAAAATCACATTTAATAAAGATTTGAGATAGGGAATATTAATACATATAAGTGCCAAAAATAAAATAAAAATAAAAATAAGTACTCCTTGTAGATTGTGATGATACTACAAGATCAAACCACACATTCACATTTATCTACTCCATTTACCACCAAAACCTTAATTTCACCAAAACCCTAATTTCATATGCAAAAACTATCATTCCCAAAACCAAAATTAAACATATAATCCCATTTCTCATTTCCATTAAACCACATTGTTCAATTTTTTGTGATGAAAGTAGATTTAAACCTTAAATTGTGATGCCATTTTCAGATTTTACATGTTTTAATCACCAAGCCATCTTCTGGTGTCGAAAGAGAGTGGCATTTGATCGGCGAAATGTAGGAGAAATGAACAAGTCAGATGACCGAGAGTTTGTATTGTTTCGATCATAATCCTCTCTGTGATGATGGTGGTGATGTTTCTCGCGCAGTCGCGACAATGGTGATTGTATGTACACTATGATGACTTATAACTTGCATCGACATAATTTAATGATAGAAATGATGTAAGCATTATGTGATCGGAAACTTATGGCAACTATGGGTGGGTGGGGTGGTGGGGTGGCGGTGTAGCTGCAAAGTAAGCGGCGGCATAAGCAAGGTGAATGGCGGCATAGGGTTTCCCCTAAATACGCGAAACACCTTCAACTGGGACAGATGGAGGGATAATTTTAGTCATAAGCTAGACAAACACTGATATAAAACAACTCCAAAACCTTGCATTTCATCATCAGGGGGTAAAAACAGACATAAAAGCACAAAACTTCAACATAATCCCCAAGAACGGTAGATTAGACAACTTTTTTACTGGCCGGATCCAGTCACCAAGATCAACTGTCAACAAAATAAAAGATACAAATTACTGATTTTGCGCGTTTACTCCAATCAGCTCGCAGTAAATATGTCTCCAGTTTTGCTCCATTTCACATTCATGATCTTGAGTGCAGCTTATTCCACCAGTAATTACGTCCTCTCCCCCACCTCGAGCACAGAAAATTACAGAAAAATTTGAATATACGATGAATAGCTAAACTAAAATAACAGATTAAGAAAGCATTTAACAACTTTTCACCAACACGCTCCCATTATCCGATCTTAATATTTCATAATTTAACACAACAGGCAACTTAACAAAACTACCTACGCCAAAGCCCAAACTGATTTCCTAATCGAACTAAATCCAAGAAAAGAAAGAGAAACACGCGAAGATAAGGAATTAGGGCTTACAAGGTTTTGATAAAGACTCAATAAGCCTTTCATGGAGAGCCTAACAAACGCTTGATGCCACCTTTCTGCTCGGGAGTGAGCCTCGAAGGGAACTTGATGTTGAACTTAATGCGCAAGTTCCCCTTTTTGCCTGGCTCTTTGGGGATGGGCATGCCTTCGCCTCTCACAACTTCTTCATAGGATGGACTGATGACGGTGCTGATCGGGATTGTCAAAGCCCGGCCATCGAGGGTGGTCACCTGAGCAGTATGTCCAGTAAGAGATTCAAGCAGTGAAATCTTCTGAGTGACAACAAGGTCATTGCCATCCCTTTTGAACACACTGTGAGGTTTTTCATCGATGATGAACACAAGGTCAGCAGATATAAGACCTCGCTCAGCATGTCCCTTTTCAGGAAAAGTTATCTTTGTGCCCTTCTTCCACCCTGGCTTGATCTCGATTGAGAGAATCTCTTCGGTTGTGTTTGGCCGC
Source organism: Sherardia arvensis (assembly GCA_948330725.1). NCBI lineage: Eukaryota > Viridiplantae > Streptophyta > Magnoliopsida > Gentianales > Rubiaceae > Sherardia > Sherardia arvensis. The sequence continues at coordinate 25,765,928 of OX415245.1, read as the reverse complement.
CTGGAAAGGAAAAGCATTATGGACAGTAATCACAAAGATCGAGTGCCGACAAATTATTTAGATAAAAAATGAATGCGCGTCATGCAAGCGTCAACGGCCACGTACAAAATCAAAAACACGTCCAATCAAAGACTAGTCGAGCAACATAAGTAATAACGGGCAAAAACAAATCTTTTGGCTAAACTTATATGAAAAGATAGTAAAACATTTACGATCCATAAACCATCTTTGTACGAGGAAAGCTCTTAACTGAAGCCATAGCTTACTTGCTAAACATATACAAAAAGAAGGTTTTACAGTCTAAACTTATATAGAGATTTTAAGTCTCATGCAAATCACCGCTTTTTCCGTCTTTGTAATGAAGAAAGCTCTTAACTGAAGCCGGTTCTCAACGAGGTAAAAAAAACACGTTGGTTCTAATATTTCATGACAATCTTTAGATATGGGAAAAACACGTGTAACTTCGCAAACAATGCCACGGGCATGAAGCTGCATTTAAGTGACAAACCACTTCGATGCAAGACATAGACAAGCTAAGCTCAGTGATCAATAGTGAAAATATGTGATCTCATAGTCAGGTTGCTCGTGCCATAAAAAAAACTAACTCTTATACGCCTATGATCATGCCATCAAGCAATGTAAACAATACAAGAGACTAGTCGACAACAGCCCTAAAGAAAACAGGCGTAAAATCACAGCAAAACACATGCACTGAGAAAATGGAAGCATCCACAAACAAAATCCTAACCCTAACAGACATAAAAATGAAGACTTTAAGTAAAAAAATCGACACAGCAAAGGCTAAAGAGTCATGAGACATACCCAGTGGCATCAATCACATCCCTGGAAATCTTCATCTTCTTAGTGGTGCCCTTGTACAGATCCTCCAAGCTACATGGCAGTGTGCGCTCTATCGGAGCAGCTTTGTACGGGCCACGGCTACTCCCTCCGCCTTCCGAAGCAGCAGCATTCCTGAAAGAGGAGAAGAGATCCTCCACAAAAGCGCCTCTCCCGAAGCCACCACCTCTGCCAGCAGCATCTCCTCCCATCCCAGCAAATGGATTCTGCCTACCGAAAAACTCAGAGAAAATGTCATCAGGGTTCCGAGGATTAAACCTGAACCCAGCGGAGTCCGACGCCGTCGCAGCATAACCACCACCTCCGCCGCCGCTAGGCGGCTGAGAGAATCCACCCTTCAGCCCCTCCTCGCCGAATTGATCATAAATTTGCCTCTTCTGTGAATCGCTCAGAACCTAATTGGACAAGATGAATTAGACAGAAATCAATGTGGGAGCATAGCTATGAATTAAAGCAAGGGAATTGGGGATAATTACATCGTACGCTTCGGAGATTTGCTTGAATTTGGCCTCGGCGTCTTTCTTGTTGGTAGGGTTCTTGTCGGGGTGCCATTTCATGGCGAGCTTGCGGTAGGCTTTCTTGAGGTCGTCGTCGCTGGCGCTCCGGTCAACCTGGAGGACCTTGTAGTAGTCGGCGCCCATGATTTTCTGGGTTTACACACACTCACACAGTGAATCTCTCTCTGTGTCTCACCACCTGGTCTGAATGGTGTCGGAAAGCGAGACTTCTAAAATGAGGAGTAAGATGACGGACTTTCGTTTATCCTCTTCAACTTCAAAGTTGGTAACTGGATTGAGAAACGTGTGGGCTTGGTATTGAAAATGGGCCCATTCTACACAGCCCAGTCCTCTATAGCTTATTTTTAATAAGATTGTTAATTTTAATTTATAAAAACAAATAGTTTATGAATTGATTTTACTACCTCGTTGATCTTGTGACTTTGACGGCTACTCCCTTCATTCCGGTCAAAATTATATATTTTCCTCCATTTATTTGAATGTACTCAATCTTTTTAAATAAATATGCTAATCAGCTTGATTGATAAAAAAATATGACCAATTCTAAAACATCTCTATACATTAGTTTCGTGTTCTTTAAAGAACAGAACATCTCTTATGTCTTGTAGATGGTGTATCGCTAGGGGAGATATAAGGTGAATGAATTATGAATATTAGAGTAAATTTGAGTTTTGTCTCAATGATTCGGGAAGGTGCTTGTAATTAGAGAAGGTACTATGAAAATTATTTTTAAATTAAAATCATATTATAAATAACTGTATAAAGTAAACAATAAATGAGATATAAATTGTGATGTATGCACACCTATTTTTAGACATCCTCTTTGGATGCTTCTGTAACAAATGTAGCCATTTTTCATTTTCCATTTTCCATTTACATGTTAGGGGAATGTGAATAAATTTCCACACACTTTAAAGGTGATTTTATCTTAAATTAAATTACAACAGCTAAGTAAAGAATAAATTAATAACATAATATATTTATCAGTGAAAATAAAATAAAAATGATATAAATACACAAATTTTATACTTAATCATATGATCATATCCATGAATCCTGCCAATATAAGTTTGTTTTTACAACACAAAAAAAATTCACTGGGAAAATTAACAAGTAATTGAAGAGCAAAAATAAGTACAAAATATGTTAAAAGAGTAACATAACATTAGCCAGTTTCAGTTATAGGCTTTTAGCCAGTTTCAGCACTTAAAATGTCAGATCATTTACAGTAAAAAATGGGGTGAAGATACAAATTACAGAAGCCCCCCATTTACAGCAGTTTCCTCTTCTATCTGACATATGAACTGCACGTGAAAAGTTCGGAACTTCAGAACCCGACTGGGAGACGCCTGGAGAGAGCTCAAAGTATATGAAATTTCAAGAATACGATCAAAGAACTTACAGTGCAAAACTAATCATTCTCTCAGAATCAACTGGCATCAGATGATTCCTTGGGCTCGTCAGTTGCCACCTCCTTTTCCGACTTGCTAGAATCTCCACTCTGAGCATGGCTCGACTGAGAAAGCTCCAACTTGCCGCTCTCTTCAGGCTGCGTGCTAGTTGGTTGATTCAGAGTCGAGCTCTGTGCATCTGATACTAGTCCTAGGACCACTAACACAGACCTGATGAAAATCCAGCACGTAAGTCTCTGTGGCAGAATCAGTTAACGAGTCTGACATACTGTTTTAACTTACCTTGGGAGCGAAGATTTGATGTGTGATTGGCTTGCATGTGCAATCAGAGGATCTTTCAGAGCCGGGGTTCTGTTCAAAGCATTCTCCAACTGTGCTGGAGGCAGCTGAAGCAAAACGGCAAATGATTTTGGCAGTGTCAAATGAGCACACCTCATAAATCCTACCCACTGCTTAGGATATTTCCATATCTGCAGGACAAATTGAGTCTTAGCAAAATCATTAAAAAAAATTTAATTTTTAAAAAATAGAAACGGTTGGTACCTGTTTGGTCACCAGGCGAGAGAGAATATCCATAATGAAGTCCACCTGCAATGAAATTAAGTCAATGACCACCAACTCGCAATATGATAATGGAGCAAGCGAGGTACAGTCTATTACATCGACGTCTTCACAAGTAAAGGAAACGCCAAAACATTAGGAATGTCTTATTGACCAACTCACAGTATAGAATTCTTATTTGACCAGCGTGTTTGTCATGAATTCTAATACATATCGATCAATTTTTTAGATCAAATAGTACATATTACATTAAAAAAAATTCACTTTTTTGGCACTTAAAGGGACCAAGTGACAAGGGAGAGTATGATATCAGCTAAGTCAATTCAGAAATTTCATTTTCACAAAACCTAGATTCCCTGCTTATAATATTACCAGTGATGGAAAAGCACCGATAGCCTGCAGCACTGTACGCATAAACAGCAGGGGAGGAGGAATTTGCCCGACCTGCAAATTGCATATTAGACGTAAATGAGGTCAAACTATAAAAGTATGCAACTAGAAACAATGACCCATTACTTCAGACTTTACATACCAGCTGATTCAAGACCTTCGCAATAACTTGCTGGGTAAATATCTGGTGTTGTTCGAAACAAGTGTTGCATGCATCCGTAACCTGCTTAATGGGAAGGAAAGAAAAAACAAAAAAAAAGGGTTCCTGAGTAACCAGTCACAAATCGAGGATTAATAAAGATGCTTTTTTAAAAAATGCAAAGTTGCAGAGGAACTAGCTAAAACGCGGACAGGTGTGGTATATCCAATTAAAAAGAAGGCAGTACTATCCAATCAAGAAAGGGTCTTTGCAGCTATCTAACATTATGAAAAAGCAGCTCAATGGGACGATGAAAATTTGTCAGAAATGATTACAATAGAATATAGATGTGCTTATTAAGGCACTACAAGGCACACCCAGGATGATCACAGGTTTAAAAACTCAGATACACAAATAGTAGTGATAACAGCAAAAATATTGAGTATTGACATTGCTCACCTTCTTCAAAGGTATTCCATCTCTTTCAGGATCAACCCCATGTATTGCAATCAACACTTCAGTTGGAGTCAAAGCCGGGCTAGAACCAGCTGTTCCCTGTTAAGAAATGGCCTACTATCACAACATTGATGGAACAATAAAATCTACTGCTGTTTGAAATGAGCACCACGTTTGCAAAGCTTGTATAAGAACATACTAAAGCTATTTAAAAGCAGTTAACATATATTACGCCAAGAGTTCCCATAAAAAAAATTATTATTTCCTATGCATATCCACTAATTTGGTAATGGCCGGAAATATACACATGATGTACAGGGTCAACTGATATCTCTTTCAGTAAATTGAAACACAGTGAATAGCTAGTCATACAAAAATACCTGCAAGATACAGGAAAGAGCAACACGGAACTTTTCCAACGGTGCATTTACAAGATGTGGAAATATCGGCATCACCTATTTTACAGAAGAATCACAGTTAACATCATTCAACACAAATATCAGACTGCAAAAAGAAGAAACAAGAATGGATAGCCATGTAAAACCTCATCTTTGGGCAGAAATGGCAGTACTAGAATCAGAATGTCGACATCCTGTAGAGGGAAATAACAATGTTAGAGTATCCAATAAGCATAACTAGCACACTAAATAATCACATCATCTAGTACATTTGATTCGTGTTTCCAGATGTTCGCATATGCAACATTTTAAAAAAAAAACGTGGGATTGGAACTTTTTCAGATAGGTTGGAAATTCAGGTACAAATGACTTTTCTTTAGGGGCGAAAAAAAGAAAGATATGAATATGATTTTAAAACACAATACTCCAAACCTACACCTGAACAAAACAGGAACGCGAAGAAAATAACAAAGTAATCAACTGAAAGAATTCAGAGAACTCCAGACCTTCATTTTTGTGTCATACAACTTCCTAATTGTTGATAACAATTCTGGAGAAGGCCTTGTCACATCTGTCAATGTCCGCAAGACCTGTAATTCCAAAACAACAATTATGTTTCCAAAGATTAAAACCTCTTCACATCTTTGTTTAATATGTGGAAATTGGCAAAACCTGAACCACAAGCTCTTCACTTCCAGCTGGTGGATCAGATATCATTTCTAGAAGCTCGGATGATGGGCCAATCGCAGGAACAAGCTTTGGGATTCGTTGAAGTACAGCCTGTCATTATGCAAAGAGACGGGCGCATATTTACATTTGGATCATAGAGAATCTAACAAAAGTATAAATTAAAAGAATCTAACAAAAGTATAAATTAAAAGAGATCTGTGGTATAGATTTTGCTACCTGCTTCACAGCTTCTGATATGCTTTCATAAAGAACAAAAACTTGGCGAAAAAGAGAGTGATTCTGCACAAGGATCAAACTTCAAATACATGGCACTATTTCAGTTTAACAATTATATTGTATACGAAGGACAAAGCCACACACCTTTGTACAAAGGGCAAAATACAGATCCATGCATCGCTGTCCTTCAGCTAATAAGGATGGAGCACTTTGAGGTACCAAATGCTGATCACTATCAGCTGATTGTTCTTTTGCAATTCCACCAAGGGAGGAAAGTTCAGTAGAAGATTTTTCAGCATTAGGCTCCTGCATTAAGACGAAGTTATTAAAAATCCCTCTTTAAAAGTGTTAAGCCATCAAAACAAGAGTGCCTAAACCAGAGCACAAATAGCTGATTACAGTATAAAAGATTAAACCAAAGAAAAGTAAGGCAGAAGCACCAGCAGATACCTGTACAGCACAGACGCCAAGAGGCCCGTCAGTCTCTACAGAAGATATGGGGGTGGCAGCTGATACCAACATTTCCCTCGCAAAACCCTCTATTCGCTGAGAAATCGACGCTATAGGATAAAGCTTGTTTACCACCTTCAGAATGAGGAGGGTGAACTTAATAAGAGATAAAGAGAATATAGCACAAAATATTTTACAGAATCGACAATTGCTTACCAGACGCAAGGCCTTGTCACGCACTTCCTCCGAGCGATGAGTAGCACTCTTTCAGCCAAACAAAATCCAATTTTAATATTATTGTATGGAAAAGAAGGCTATATGGTGTATGTGTGTGTGTGTGTGTGAAAGAGAGAGAGAGAGAGAGACCTTCAAAGCAATCTCAAGGCAGCCTTCCCGGATAGGAGGTCTCAAGAAAATGAGGCTCCAAACAATACCAAGTCCTTGGCGGACACGCTCAGCAACAAGTTTATCATCTCTAGTGCTAGTACTGGGGCAGCACATGTCCTCAAGCAAATCAAAAATTGACTTTGGAAGATAAGGAACTTCACAGAGCAATTTGCTTAAGGATTTGTCAATAGCAGGAAAAGATTTTCTTAGCGTCTCTGCCTGCATTGGTAGAAGAATAAGAGAAAATGTGAAACACAAACCATTTTGCTGCAGTTGACAATCTAACTAGATAGCGTAAATTTGCGTAATTACCACAGTGAGAAGAAATGTCTCATAAGCAGATCTAGACGTAGTAGAAGAAACAAAGTCGTGATCTTCTTCTGCTTCCCCATATAGCCTGTAGAGCACACGCAGAGTCAATTCGTGCCCCTGAGAAAATCCAGTAATTAGTGACATTAGAAGAACATAAACAATTACTTTTATAACATCTGCCAAGAAAAGTTAAGAGGGAAAGAAATAAATACAGAAAAATGAGGACTTAACGTAAAGATGATTTACGGTCTCAATAGTAACCACCAAATGAATTAGGCAAGGTTAGTTTAGTAACTCAATAAATCATCCGATAAAATGCATCTAAGTCTCTTAACAGAAGGATTTTTTTTTTAAAAAGTACGCAGTTGATCGAGAGATGTATGAAACAGATTAAATACCGAAAGTCATCATTACCTCGTGATTTTCATAGTCAGATAATATGTGAGCTTGTAAAATCTTTGAAGAGTCCAGATCCAGCGGGAACTGCATAACAGAGCTCATTAAAATTTATTTATTAATTCTTGCAGCCATTTGAAGGATTCAAAAGGAGCTCACATATACCTTAACACCAAGAAATGCCAGTACAGATAGGCATGATTGAGAACTTCCAGCCATAGCAATTTGCTTGTACGCATCAGTTATGCGCACAAAAGCCAGCCTCTGTAAATTGTCCCTCTGGTCATTAGTAAGAGGTAAAACAGGGGCAGATATCTTGGGCAAAACCAACTGCTTAGAGACTCCAGCAGAAGTTGAGGTTGGGGAGTTGATGCTGCTCATATCCGCAAATGTAGCTCTGGGACTAAGTTCCTCAGACCTATCAGTTGACACTGAAGGAAATATATCTAAGGATGGTCTAGCTAGAAAGCTAACTTGATCCTGACTTGCGTCTTGTAACTCAGCGGAGCCCAACGGAGTTATAATCATCTTATGGTGGGAAGATGCATCTAAACCTGGTATCTCGCTTCCTAAATTTCCATCAACAATCATATGCGAGGGAGCTTCTGATTTGTTCTCCACATTGACATGTTCAAAAGAAGGAACTGATGAACTTGACGGAGCCTCTACAGTTGCATACGTCAGTCCAGGAGCAACACCATCTTCCAAGCTTTCAAGTGGCTGAGTTCCAATGAAAACAATTTCATGTAAGGATATTAATCATTGTAAAAGAATTTATTTGTGCCAAAAATCATTTAAAATAAAATTTTATTTTACGACAAGAGCAAATGAATCGAGGAGCACCTCTAACTTAACTGCTTTGGAAGACAGTAAATCCATCTGAGTATCTCTCAAAGAAGACGCACTGGATTGTGTAAGATTATTTTTTAACAATACTGATAACTTTGAGAGCTCGGGATTGATTCCTGTCACATCCGTATGAGACTCTTGGCCCACATTTGGTTTTATATCTTCAGGTGGAGGGCAGCTTGAAGGAAGATTTTCCATGTTGGCAATCACAACTTCAGAGAGCAGATCAGCTGATATACTAGCTATCAGAATCTCCAGTGATGCAACAGCTTTTTCTCCCTGAGCAATCAGCGCTGCGAACATTGAGATGAGCTGTTGTGCAGGACCGTTATCTCTTTCAACCTTACAAGTCGCTGGTCCACTTGACGGACCTCCTATTTCCTCCTGTTTCAACTCATCGTTTATTGTGGGTGTAGACCTCACACGCTTTCCAGACATCTCATCCTCGTTCATGTCAGATTCATCGTAGACTCCTAGCCTTTTCTTGCTTTTATTTTCATGGACAATATCAAGATCCATGCCGATGGGTTTTTCATCCTATAACCAGAAATAAGTCAAGGAAAAAGCCTGTCAGAAACTGTGACGAATAATGAAAAGGTAAAATTTAAAACATTACAATAAGAGCACAATTTGGTATAACCACACAACATATACCTGGGAGGTCGACGTATCATGTTTCATCTCCGGACTTCCATTACTAAACTGGAAAGGTTCAGCTGAAACATGTTCAACCCTTCCTATACCGTTCAAATCCTCCAGGGCACCACTTAAACGATCACGCCACTACAGGAATCCAAAACACAACATCAAGAGTAAATTATAGAGACGAAAGCTCATCTAAAACATATTTTAGACATAAGTAAAATCTTACTGAAAACTTCCAATGACAAATAACAGGTAGCAAATCAAGGTGATACGGAAATATGCTTTAAAAAATGACTACTTAAACCACAATCAGTTTGCATGATCTCTAACATGTAACAAAAAAACTATTAATGTCATCAAACATGTAGCAAATTAAGATTTATATTATAAATATGATCAGAGAGAAGTCTTGAAGCCAAGGTACTAATAACACAACAAGGATAAAGTAAAATACCGGAGCAGCACCAGGATGGCTACAGTTCAAGCAAGAGATGAAGGCATTTTTCAGAGCATAATGAACCCCTTTGCCTCTTGAGCTTGAAGGATCCAGGCCAAGTAAAACTGGAAGAATACGGCCATAGAATGCAGGCCTCTTAGTTGCAATTGCTGAAAGACTATTGGAAGAGAACTAATGAGCAAATATCGAATTTTGTGAATAGAAACAAGATGATGTTTTTATAATGAACAAAAAATAGCATTATCATCACTAAGAAAAAAATTTACCTACTGATGAGCAGAATGATCATGGAGTTAGTAAGTGACTTTACTGTCGGAAATCTCAGCTGATCAAGCAGCAGACCCAAACTCTGAGTTGCTTCCACAGACAAATCTCCAACATTCAGCACTGGGTGACCTCCACGGAGCCAGGATATGTTAAATTCTTCGGCCTTGCCTGCAATAGGTTGCATTATATAATCAGAAGTTTGCATAACCCTGAGACGACAGAAATCCTAACTTAAAGGGCACTAAAACTACTTGGCAAGAGTACCTTCAGAGATCTTGTCAGATGGTGGAGCTGATGACCCACTAGGATCAGGTGTATATAGCAAAACAACTGCCTTTATAAACTGTATAGCAAGCAACCTTCTCCCGTCATTTCCTGGCTGAAATCGGGCACTCAAACATATCAGACAATGCATAGAAGCAAGCCAGGTAAAACTCTCTACACTGTCTACACATGAGCCACTCACCTGAAAAGCCAATGAGTATATCTCATCCCGAAATTTTAGCATCCATGCCCACGAAGATTCAAGAGATGTGTCCAGCTTTTTAGAATGAAGACCCTGATTTTGAGCACGTAAAAAAACATACTTAAATCCCATTATCTCAGACAAAGATGAGGGAAAAGCTAGAATAAAATGGTGTCCACTATCAAGGTGTATAGTTCCAGAGAGAGCCTTGTGAAGATGATCAAGTAACATAAATACAACTAAGTGAACTAACAGCCGAAAATAAACTAAAATTCTAAACACGGTTACCATTCATCACACATTATGGAGTCTATAACTAACGAACAGAATGATAAATGACACTAAAATTCAAACTTACCTGTACAGCAAGCTTTACTAACGTAGAGCGAAAAATCGCCATCCCACACCTAATAGCCTGTCGAGCAACAGCCGGGGTATCATCCTTCAAGAGAGGTATCAACACAGGAACAATCTCAGGCACGTAATCCGCGCAGTTCAATCCAAATCCACCAATCATCCTGCAAGCAAACAAAACAATCACAAACACCTCAAGTTCTCAGCAGAAATCGCAACAAAAACAATTCAAAACCCTAGCAAACCAAATCGATCTGCTTACTCGGCAGCGAATCTGCGAACAGGCCCGCAACTATCCGATAGCAGCTCGAGAAGCGGCTGGAGCAAGCCGGAGAGCGATGCATAATCGGCTTTGGAGAGCTGGCGATTGAGCTTGCGGAGATGATTCAGTTTCGAAGGAAGGTCGGAGCCACACTTGGCGGAGCTAATGAGGCCGGCTAATTTGTTCTGAATTGGCGACATGACGTCCACCATAGTCGCCGGAAACCTAATTCCGGGTGGCGCCGCCGTCTATCGTTTAAAAGAGGGAAAAGAATACTGTTTCAATTTGCCGCGTGCGAATTTATACCCGCCCAGAATCAACCGTTGGTTTGGATTTTCCCCAAAAAAATTTAGCAGAAGAATTTTTGTAGGAACAGTGAAAGGTGTAAATTGCCAAAATGGTTCCTGTTTTTAATCGATGTTTACGAATTGGCATCAGTTTTTTCAATAATCTGTCTAATAAAGCTAAACTTTTTCATTCAAATCCATGTTTTTTTTTAAAAAAAAAATATTCAAATCCATGGTAGTTGTTAGTTAAGGTAGTCGTCATGGTGGCGATAAGGCAATTTTTCATGATCGTTTTTACAGTGTCATGAAAATATGCCGTCATATCTCCTTGAGGCAAGGATTCAAAGGTTTAATGTAAAGTTATAATATCTTAAATATTATTATAGGCTCAATATTAACTCACTTGGACTGTATTTTTTAATCTGAGCAAATTGCTACCATGTTCAAATCATCTTTCAGTAAAAAATTCGGTAGCGCTACTCATGAATAGAAAATACTTGCAAAATATAAGAATATGCATTAATCATTTAAAATATTGAGGCGAAGAAAATATGACAAATAAGACAGTAATATTCATTTTATTATCACTCAATATATTGCAATATGAATGTTTTATATTTTGTCGTAATTGTTGCTTTTAAACTGAATTTACACTTTAATGTATAAATTTATTATTCTAGAACTAACTTGTACTTGAATATGTTTTATTTTTTAACGTAAAATATGATTTTTGATAGCCTTGATTGTCGTGTGCCTTAATAAAAATAATGTTGGGGTTTAGTCTTGGAAAATAACTAAAATATTAGAATAAAATCTCCTCACGTCCTAAAATATTATGAAAGTGTTCATATACTCCGAGTTCTTGAAAAGTGCTTCTATATTCTTTCTGTCGTTGACTAAATTAAATGGAATACATGAATAATTGAACTATAGGTATATGAGCATTTTCATAAGAAATCAAGAGTCGATGGGATTTTGCTATGATCATAAACAAAATGAGTCCTTAAATTTGCAAAAACCCCAAATAAAGGAGCTAAGCTGAAAAAACCAGAAAACTGTATAAAGGACCAAAATGCAATATTATATAAATAAATAATGGAAATTTCTCATGAAGCATTTAAAACGGAACCAAACAAAAACTGCAGATAAGAAAGTAATGGCAATTCAACTGAGCTCGCAACAGTTTCATGGATCATCCCTCAAATTCAACCAACACAAATTCTCCAACATTCCGACCAAACTCAGAGTCTTCCCCAGCCATCCGGCAACAACCTTGCTGAGAACAAACGCCGTTTCCGGCAAAGCCAGGGAGCTGATACAGTCCGGCGCCGTCCGGCCAATCCTGCCGAAAGACGCCGCCGCCGCCATGGATTCCGACGGCTACGTCCTCCTCGACGTCCGGCCGGAGTGGGAGCGGGAGAAGGCACGTGTCTCAGGCTCCATCCACGTGCCATTGTTCATCCAAGACATGGATATGAGCCCCATCACTCTCCTCAAAAAATGGGTGCATTTTGGGTACATCGGACTCTGGACCGGCCAGAACTTCACCATGATCAATCCTCAATTCTCCGAACAAGTTTCCAAACAACTTCCCGACAAGAACGCCAAGATCTTATTAGCCTGCGGCGAAGGCCTAAGGTACAAATACTGATCTGCCAGATACAGTCCGTATTTTACTTATTTGCAGTCCGTATTTTTGTTATATAATCATACATACAATACAATGATTATGATATATAACTGATTTGCCAATGTATGCAATTGAAGTAATATATATTATGCATATGTCTGATATACATAATTATTGACCATAACATACATATCGAAGACGTATTTTTTTATTTTGTACTGCAAGATAAGCAAAATACGGACTGTATATAGCATGCCCCAGCCTAATATTACAAGCAAGTCCAAAAATATCACCATTGCAGATGCTCTAATTTATTTATTTGTTTGGTCATTTGTTGTCTAGATCGACAATGGCGGTGTCCAAATTGCATCAGCAAGGATACAAGAACATGGGATGGCTGGCCGGAGGGTTTAGTCGCGCCTCAGACGATGACTTTCCCAATGTGGAAGGTGATGAGAAGTTGCAGTATGCTACCATAGGAGGTGCGTCATACTACTTTCTAAAATTACTAATCTTACTACAAGCTGTGGGGAAACAAAGTTAGATCATAGATTCATATGATATGTAATGACATCGTATTTTGATTCAAATATGATTGTTTATGCAAATGTGTACAAGAAAAACCATGTTCAGACAAAGTTAAACCTCATGAGGAGCTTAACAGATCTGTACTTCTCTCCCTTCTGATCGTAGAGGGGAACCGCGCGGATTCCCTCTCTGATCTCCCAGACAGGAAGACATGTTTGCCCTCCGAAGTCATCCTTTTCAGACATATCATACTCATGAACTTCGATTCTCAGTAAGGCTAGTTCTGGAACTGTCAAAGGAAACTCGAATTCTTCGTCCCATGTAGGAATCCAGTTGTCTTCTATTATCTTTGTCTTCTTCACCTTCGAATCAGCAGCCACTCCAGCAATGCCAACCTTAAAAACCAGTCACTTCATTAATAAACGCGAACCTAAGATAGATGTCTGGTTTTTGAGGTTAGTTTACCTTAACATAGAAGTCTGGTGGAGAATAGCGGTCGAAATGCTTCCTATGGAAGTCCAGATTCCAGCCTTCACCCATGTAAACCTTAACCTTCAAAGCTGTCTTGACAGGCAAGCTCATTTTCGGATCAAAAACCTCGTTATTAGGACCAAGATTTTGCAAAAAACCAGGTTTTTTAACATAGCCACACCCTCCATTTGCTCTAAACATCCCCTGCATCAACCACAGACACCTCCCATGTCCCTGTAATACATACCATATTTAGAAACTATGTATAAACTCTGGAACATTCTACTTTCAGAAAGTTTCTAACATGCCATACCTGCATGTTTAGTGCCACCATTTGCGCTCCGTGTAGCCATCCAACTAGAGGGTTGTAATTTGATGAGTCGAGCCGCATTGCCTTTGGAAATATCCTCAGAAGATTTCTCTGAGTAAACCTGCAAAAAATCGGAGAAAATGTTCATTTTTCATGTTCTAAATGAAACAATTGTAAAAAAAATGCAAAAAAAATCGGTGAAAATGTTCATTTTTCATGTTCTAAATGAAACAGTTGTGAAAAAAAATGCAATTTTTTTTTCAATTTTGTAACCTGGTAAGATCTGGCCCATGAGATAAGACAGCCTTTTCGAACTTCTCCTCTCCTAAGCTGATGCGCGTGACGCTGTTAGGATCTAACCTTAAACACTCCTTCATCCCACCCTTTCGCTTCCTAGCCTGGATCGCAATCAAGCTCTTATACTCAGGCGCTTCGATATGCAGCAGTTGCTGGCCATCTTCTTCATCAAGAAACTCTGCATTCTCCACTTCACAATATAACTTTTCATCAATATTCGAGACTTCCTTTCCCCAGGCTTCTTCTTCACCCAAAGTGTTAGCCTCAGGAGACTGAGGAGAGGTCCCTTCTTTCTCCTTAATGCTGCTCTTGCTTTGGAGATACTCTTTGGGTGGCTTGGTTGAGATGATTATCCGCCTCTTCAAGGAATCGGGAGAGGGGAATTCCGACAGTATGTCAGACTCTGAACGGTACAGCATGCCTCCAAATGTGTTAATCACCGTCTGAAAAGATGAGAGCGAATTAGCTTCTCAGTTACTGGAATATGAACGCTACAATACAGTTTATAGTTCTCACTTACATCTGCTACTTTAGCTTGGAGATCGGGAGTAAGATGATCTTCAAGTGTTAGAATGACTGGATACTCGGACGCGACAAAAGCATACTTCTTGATTGATCTCAAGCATTTGATCAGAGGCACTGGTGCTGTTAATGTCCTGCATTGTAGCATGTAACATCGAGATTTGGTAAAATTACTGAAGTGATATACACAATCTGTTGTTTTACTCAGTATAGTTCAAAATTTCGTTCCTGAATATTGCTGAAGTTTCCCAATGAAAATCTAATAAATGATGAAATTTTCGTAAATTTATATCATATTTTGAATTATGTGAGTAAAATACCGGATTGTGTCTACTAACAGTCTAAAATTACAATATGTTAAAAAAAGAGTTTTATACATGCAGGTCCAATTTACTAATGCAGGTCTGAAAAAGACAATATTACTCTTCACTATTTCACAGTCTGGACCTGCACTAGCACAATTAAGCACAATTCAGAGGTAAAATATTGTTTTTTCAGACGTGTATTAGTAAATTGGACCTGCATGTATAATTTCCGTAAAAAAGGTATATATAGGTCATTCATACCAAATGATACTACGCGATTTATTTTTTACCCGTCTGCAATGATCATATTTGACTGTTAATATCTGTTACATACCTTCCATGATAAATGTCGATGTTATCTTTTGTGGAGTTAGGCCACATATCCAGCTCAATGACCCTAACTCCCTTCTCAAGGGCTTTTATGATTGGAACGTCACTAGATTTACTGTTGATTTGATTTCCGGTCAGGTATGTGTTGTGACTTGTGTGTATGAAATAATGCGACAATGGAGCAGTCATTTCGTGATGAGCCTGGTTTTAACAAACAAACAAACAAAAATTTACCGTTTGACTCGAGTCAAAGATAAAATTATCACACATTCACACTTGCTTTTAGCATTAAGAAAGGTTAAAAAGTTAAAATGAAACGAAAAAATGGTTTGTTATATGTGAAATAGATCAAAAATATAAAAATAAAGCAGAATATTTTGAAATTTTCATCCTTCCCAAAAAGTGTGTTTATAATTTTAACCACGTTTGAGGAGAATAAATCATTCGTTTTTACCATTAGGCCGGCCTAATAAACAAAAAGATTTACCATTAGACTCAAGCCAAATTTAACAGATACAACAAACTCATAAAAAATGGAAAATAAGTTTTTTAACATTATCACATTTGCATTTATCACTAAGAAAGGTTAAAAGGCAAAGTGTCTATAAAAACTTATTCAGTATTATTAGTGAAATCGACCAAAATCAAAAATGAAATACGACTATTTTTTTACTTACATACTAAAAAAATTCGTGTTTCTGAAATTATAAATAAATGATATTTTTTACCAGATTCAAATCCCTGATCTTGAAATTGTCAAAATTACAGCATCCTTCAAGCAGTAAAATCATAACATTCATGCATGTCAGGGATGATGATAAAGTTTACCTTGTCATGAGAAATGAGAGGGTGGTTGATAGTATCACTGAAAAGGTACCGGAAA
This sequence comes from Sherardia arvensis, assembly GCA_948330725.1. Lineage (NCBI taxonomy): Eukaryota > Viridiplantae > Streptophyta > Magnoliopsida > Gentianales > Rubiaceae > Sherardia > Sherardia arvensis. The sequence goes on along the minus strand of OX415245.1, from coordinate 25,749,882 downwards.
AATGCCTCCGGGTGAAGAATTTTCCGGTGAAACTTTCCGATGTGCGGGCCGAGATGAGGATGATGAGTGTGCTCTCTGATGATGGCCTCCATCAGCTTTTCAGCTTCCTCCACTGTCATCTTCTCCTCCCCCTGAACCTCCTTCATGAACTTGTGCAGGTTTTCAACCGTCATCACCTCGTTTTCCGAGTAGTCGGAAAACAGAGATTTGACGTCGGCCGGCGGCTCGGCTTCTCGGAACTTGAACTTCCGGCGAAAACAGTAGCACACTTTGTAGGTTACTTTAGACATTTCTTCTTTCTCCGACCAAGTGCCCGGATGGGAATATAACTGCTTGACTTCTTTAGAGAGACAAAAGGTCGATGGTTTATTTATAGTTGTAGTGAGTTGGCCTTTGGCCTGACCGGTACTAATCACGACGATTGTGTTTTTGTATTCATTACAATTTCTTATAGTAAGAGTATTTTACTCAGATTAATTTCAAATATTATTTAAATTATAACACCGTCTCTTAAATATTGTAAAAAAATTTAATAAAGTTAATAAGTATTCAGTAGATATATTTTCGTAAATTCATATCATATTTTAGACTACAAAAGTAAAATGCTACATTATATATAGCAAGTAATACTCGATTTCTTTAATTGTAGTGTTTTGTATATTGGGTATCTAGTATTTTACTAATTAGAATATTAATGAAATAATATTATTGTGTTATGTAAGCTGTTTTGTATTATTTATGCACCAAATTAGCTCCGCCTCTGACTTTAGACCCAGCTGTAGCATTCAATCACTCTGTCACTTGCTTACTTTAAATTAAATGTACCGACGACAAAATGAATTAAATATAGTCAAATAGTTATTTCAATTTACTTTATCATGTAATAATTTATTTAAAATACAGTGTGAGGTGTCCTAAATATAAATTTTAACTAAATGAGACCAAAAATAATAATTAATAATAAATATTTAAAAAAACGATGACAACCGAAATGGATTAACAAGTGTACGAGCAAGAAGAATTGGATTCGCCGGTGATCGCGGGACGGTGCGGTTAATTATTATTATAAGTATTTTTATATTAATTCATGATTTTAATTGACGAATCAGAATTATGGTTTATAATTTTATAATCTTCGTCGCATATGCTTTGATCCATTCGCTTGATCGTGTCTGTTGATCATTCGCTCTAATTATTATTTTTTATTCATCGAACGGTCTTTATTGCCGATAATTATTCTCGGATAAACATCTTTTACGCCGAGTCATTATACATCGTATTTACATTCATTAGTATTATCATACAAATAAAATATCTCTGTATAAGTCAACGGAATTACCATTCAAAATTAACAAAAGTTAAACGCAACGCTCTCTCCGTCTCTGTTGAAAATACACTTACAATTCAAATTTTTTTTTTCTCTACCATGTCAACTACGACGGAGAGAGTAACCGAGGGCTTGAGGCCTAGTCATTTGGTCAAAGGTCAAGTTTCGCTCAGCGAATGTCAAAGACTTGAATCCCCCTTAAACGCATAATTTCAAGTCATTTATCCTCTCATCCCTGTGGGTCAAGTCTTCGAAGTGCTCGATCAAGAAACGAGAGGTGCATCGACGGTGTTGAAAGTAGTATCTTCATCCCACTCTAATTAAGCATCAAAGTATGATGATGATTTCAACCACTCGACATGTGAAACCAGTAGAGTAAAGTATAATTAAATTATGGTAGTTATGATTAACATACTTATACTAGAGGGTGGTTGTAAGTATTTTTGTTTTTGAAAGGAAAATTGTATATCATACTCAAGGTGGTGGAAAACGTCCAGTAACGTTTGACAATAGAAACTGTGGAGTATAATTTCACTCTACATAATCTGAGTTATTATTTTTCCCTATGCTAGCTACCATATGGGCATTCGTATTTTCGTTTCTTGGTATCCAGCAACGCAAATTAAGGCCTTGTTGCACAAATTCTGCTCGAATCTCCTCAGTGATTGAGTGGCATAATTTTGGGGCATCCAGGTCTCCATGTATGATCTGCATTAGAGTCAACGAGTCTCCCATAATAGTTACATCGGTCCATTGGAGATATGCCGCCATTTTTAGTGCTTCTGCTTTCGCAAACATGGGGTGATCATTGTAGGTATTAAGTAAACAATGTTTAAAAAATATTACGCCAAAATGAACGGTGCCGTGCGTTTATGCATAATCATAATGCATAGGGTTGAAAGGTGAAAACCACTGATTAATAATCTAAAACGTGATTCACATCAAATAGTGTATGATTAAATATCCATAATGCTCAGTCACTTTCGACTTTAATTTCTTTGTTGATATGAACATATATAATGCTTTTATAAAATCATCTTTTCTAAATGCTTTCATTTCTGATCATCTCCAGATGGACTGGCACTACCTCAAATTTAAGATTCTTCCTTTTCTCCTAGAATAATTTAAGATTCTTATTTTTTTCAAAAAAAAATAAATAAATTAAGATTCCTTTGTGGAAAACCGAAGTACGATTCCCTCTGTTAAAGCTGTTCATGTTCATTGACTGGTTTTGTGATGCATATTTCACATATTGTGAACAGACGAAAGTCATCTGCATGCATTCTGCATTTGCACTTTAAAAAACTACTGATCGATCCGTCAAGTAGATATTATAAGCTTTCCAGTGATGTTTCTAATCGGGAATTGTTACACTTTTTAGAAAACTCAAGTGAACTGAATGAAAGTCTGAAATATTATGTCGATCGATAAATAATTAGATAAAACGGATTTATAATGAGATCTGACTTATTATATATTTAAAAATGGACATGATTACTAATTTGGAACTAAAATATGAAGAATTAAGGGTGTATTTGGTTGGGGAGGATTTTGAGAGTTTGGATTTTGTTTTGAGATTTAGAGAGTTTGGGTTTTTGTTTGGGATTTTGAGAGTCTGGATTTGCAAAAATCTTGTTTGGTTGGGTTGGGGTTTTGTAAGTCTGAAACAAAATTTTTGTTTGGTTCGTCAGAATTTTGCAAGTCTACACCCAAAATGAAAGTCTAAAATCAAAAATTGTAAGTCTGAAACAAAATCCTTGTTTAGTTCGTCAGAATTTTGCAAGTCTACACCCAAAATGAAAGTTTAAAATCAAAAATTGTAAGTCTAGACTTGGAAAAACAAAAATCATACTTGGAAGTGGAAAAATTTAAACTTTCTAATATTATGTGAACCAAACAAAAATTTGAAAAACTAGACTTTCAAAATCCAGTTTTTAAGGGTGAATCAAATGCACCCTTAGTCCGTCCGATACAAGTGTTTCTCATGTTGATCACTCCTCAAAAGTTTGAGGTGTATTTATTAAATTTTACGTCGAATATTACAATACCACATTTAAATACATATATATGGCATATTTTTAACTATTTATGATGATATTGATACATATATAAAACTTTGATTATTCGAAATCAGAATGCATTTTGAATTTAACGATATTTCACGTAATAATATCATTGCACTTTGCTTACTAAAATTTACATGTTCATAGCATATGCTTAGAAAAATATGTCAAACTTAATTAGACCTTTCATGTACGACTTGTAATATGTTTAATTTGCATGGTTAAACACTGAACCACGATTGATTAATATTCTAACACGTTCATAATATATGTATCAGGATTGTGCACCTTAAAAATTATTATTATTATTATTATTATTTTTTTGACAAAGACCTTAAGAATTAAGATCTGTCATAAAAGAAGATAACGATCGAAGACTTGAAGGTTTCGGAGAAAATACACACATTTTAGTGGCTACCATGAAATGCCACAATTATGATTGAACTCTCCATGAGTCACTGAAAAATTATATAATATTAATTTATTTATATATGTTAAGACAACAAATTATATTCTTTCATTACTAACTTGGTCTGTTATGATAAAAAAATAATAATAATAAATTGGTCTTTGTGGAACTATATTATGTTGATTAGTAATACATGTATTGCAGTGTAGTTTTTGTACTATTATGCATTATCAGTCGTAACGACGCTTATTATGCATTTTTAAAAGTGTCATTAAAGTTCACTTCACAGTACTATGTCTGTTATTTTGAGGATCGTCGAACGTTTATTCTTCTCCGCATATTTGTTGATCATCAATACGACCAGTTGTTCATTGAACCAATTTTATTCTATCAACATTTGAAATTTGAAAAATGATGAAATAGGTTGTATTTGATATTCTAAAATAAATAAAAACTTTAAAATGTTGATTAGTGAACACTATAATGTTTTGCAAAAGTGAAAAGTATTAATTTTACTTAAAAATCCAATTGAATATTGGAATGGAATATGTTCTAAATAAAAACAAATTAGACATCGTAAATGCCACTTAAAATACACAAACAATTAAAAGCTAAAGCAATAGCATCCACTAAAAATAATAATTTGCACCACCCTCTCAATTTAATTTATTTATGAACGTGCACCACCTTCAATAATAATTTAAGATGATATGTATTTTAATTTTATATATTTTATTTTTTGGATAAAGGGGCACAATTATAACAAAACCACTACCAATAGTAGCCATGGCTTTTATAAAGGCCAGCTACACTTTCTTAAATTAGACCAGATTTATTCATCGGGTGGAGACATCAAACCGGGTTCATTAATGTTTGCTGGCCACCGACACATCACCTTTCACCCAGACTGGTCGGCCCGGTCAGGGTCCGGTCACCCGGAGACGTATCTTTCACCACTTACAAGTTACGATCGAACCGAAGTTGTGTTTGTGGTTAATCTCGTTTGCTATCTGGATTTGGTGGGGATTGTATTTTCGCCTTAAATTGCAACATTTTATAAACGACCTATTTTTCCAGCCGACACTACGAAAAAGTAAATTAGAGTAATTATTTATGAAATTTTAAATCAGGTAAAACTATACTTCAGCTATGTTGTACAATTCTAAAAAATATAAAATTTAATAAATTTGATCTTTCTTTAGCTAGGACTATTCTAGCGGGTAACTAATGCAAAATGATAAAATGATATTTGTTACTCTCAGCACTAATACTTTTAATGGGTCACTTTGTGACATTTCTTTCGAATTCCCGTCATAAACATCTATCTGAACCAATGTGATCTCTGATTAATGCAGCTGTTGCGTAATAGCATGACTAATTGAAGAACTTGCACTTATGTTTTTATATTTTGACAATATTAGGGAATTACCACACTTTTTAGAAACATAAGATTATATAGATACATAATCATATGCATATTACTAGACTGATTATATGGATACATGTCGAGTAATTTAGATATTTTCGGGTATTAGACCTTAAATTTTATATGATGTATCTCATTTGTTTTAGTAATAGTAATTGTAGCCACCAGAGGGCAGAGGCGGAGTAATAATACATAATATATGGAGAATCACTCTCCACCTCACTCAAATTATTACAAAAATTCAAAAAGGTTTAATGTGTATCACTGAATTTACCCTAACCCGATCATGTAATTTTATCACTGTTATTTAAGGTTGAGGAACGTGCATAAATATTTCTCCATCCACTTGAATGATTTTGACTTTTAAAAAAATACATAAATAAAACTTCCATGAACGCACTTGTCTCCATTCCCCCCTTAAAAGTTCTCTTCCACATGGGCTTCAACAAATACTCCCTCCGATTTTAATAGAATGGACTAGTTACCAATTTAGCAAGGTTTTTAGTTAATGGTTTAGTTTCTTTTTTTAGCAATATTCCTTCATTCACAATCACACATTTTACTTTCCCAATAATCTATACAATCTCCACCATTCATTTTGCTCTCCCTTGTAATTGTGCCAATAAAATTAGGCCATTGTATAAAAGCCGGAGGGAGTAATATATAAGCGGATAGTCAGGTTGAGAAATTGGACCGAAAAATGGAAATGTTAAGTTGACGAGCCCACTAACAAAAAAAAGTCTATTTATGTCAACATTTCATTTCCTTCAACCTTTTCAAATTATGCTGCAACCATCATGATATATATTCATATAAAAAATGAGTTATCATAAATTTATATCCTTTATAACATGCAATATTTGGAGATATATAAAAAAAAACCGTAGTTTAAAAAATCTAGAAAAATGTTTTGGTGAAAATATGACATAAATAAGTGCTAACTAAACATGGCTAAACATAACTTCATAATATTAATTAAAAGTATTTCTATACCTGATATACCAACCTCATAGTTATAATTATACTACTTGTATATGTTACAAATTACATTTGGTTGATTATGACCATTTTCTTAGATTTTATCTATAAATGCATTACCAAGCATAAACTAAACTGTAAAAATCTTTTTCACTTTCTTCATGTGCCTTCGACAAACCGGACACGTTCCAGAGGCCTGTGCAATCCTGCATATTTGACAACCAACTAAGACATATCACGACGGTACTCTAAATTATCATTAAAATTAAAATAATATTTTTTAAATATTATCAAAAAATTTAGTGAATAATATATAAAGATATTTTCGTTATAAAAGTAAAATATCGACTACATATAACAACCTCCCTTAAATTCATGCATGATATATATACACGAAATAATAATAAACAAGAAAATACCTTGTGCCACAAGTGAAACAAGCCACACAATGGCCACACGGCAGGAAAAAACAGTCCCTCGGGCCATCAAAGCATATAGCACAGAGTCGTCGGGAACTACTGAGATTTTCGCCGGAATCGTTAACGTCCTCGTCGGATTCCGGCATGGAATCATACGAGGAACCGCGGCTCAAGAGACCGTCGTCATCTTTGTTCTGAAGAAGAGGAACAGTTGGATCAGTTCTGTCTCGTCCTTCTTCTATATTGAGGATGTGAAGGCTTCGGGTTCCACGTAGGCAGAAAGCGTAGCAGGAGAAATGCATGACTGCTAAAAAGATGAATGTCATCCCACCTGCATGCATTTGGCAAAAACACTAAATAATTGTGAAATTTACGGTTTGAATTACAACAATTTTTAGTATTTAATAAATTATCAAAAAAATATTATTTTACAAATAGAAGTCAATCTTAGTCTAAAAACAGAATTCAAAAAGCATCTAATTTTTCTTAAAAGCACAGCTTCACAAATCAGGCTCTGTGACTATGGCTATAGTATATTTTCTTTTCTCGATTTCTCTTAAACTAAACTAAAATTAAACACGAGATCAAATAATTTGTCCAATTAAAATTGTAACAATGGTACACTAAGTTGTGTGTTGATGAGTGTTCATATACGTGTTCAGTGTACAAAACTCACACTTCTCCTATCCCACAAAATATATGCATATTTTTTAGTCAACCTTTGTAAGTTACGTTTGACTAATAGTTTCAATTAGTATATAATATGAATTATTGTTAGATACGATGAAACATATATTATGTTAATAGTTACTTGTAAGAAAAATAGCACTTATTCATGCAATAGTGTATCGTCAAATATTAATAAATTTTGTGGTGTGATAGATGAAATCATGTTAAATATGACGACATCTAGTGAAAAGCAGTAATAATGTACAATATATACACTACATAGAGTATATAAATCTAAAATTTAGTAAATTAAATTGAAATGCAGGGTCTAGAAACAAACCTATCCATCCAAGATATGTTACCCATCGCGGTCCATATGATAGCTTCACGTACCACTCGCTCACTGCTCTACCCTATGACCATAAAAGAAGCAAAATTCTTAAAAACATATTATTAATTTACGAAAATTCTTATTTATTATATTCATGCGACTGGAAGTTTTGGACTATAATGAGTAAAATATCGATTCGTATTTAGTTTTTTAGAAAAAAAAACTTTTTTTTCCATAAATTTAGTCATTTGGTTAAATCTTACATCTATTGGTCCTGGAGAGGTTAAAAGAGCAGCATTTCTACCACCAAAAGGGAGCTGAAGGCTACATTCACCGCGAGTAAAACTGCACTCATCATAAGCCTCAGTCTTGTCGTAAACCACAGTCCTTAACCTTATATTCAACTCTACCTGCTCATTAATTAGTTTCAAGTTAGTCTCCTTCTCGGTTCATCTGAACTGAACTAAATTAAACTGTAAAAAGATGTCTTACCTTAGCTGAATCGGCGTTAAAGTTACCTAAAGCAACATAGTAACTTGAGGATGCTAATATATTCAGCTGAATTGTACCATCTCCTATGAATAACAAAACACATCACTCAATCTTGTTAGATTCAGGGTGTGTTTGGACGAATTTTTCATCTGTTACGCTTCAAATTATAGCAATTTTTTTATTGTTTGGTAAACTGTTAAAAATTTCTAATTTTATAAGCAGAAAACATTTTTACCCAAAAATCAGCCGTGGGACAATAAACACCCAGATTTTTTTAAAAAATACAGATCCACCAAACAGACTCTCAGACAAGAACAGTTAGCCAAAGTTTTCAATATTCGTCCCATACCTTGTATGAATTGCCAAGATAAACTGGTGTTCGGGTAAAAAGGGTTGTCGATCCATTGGTTCAGACCGTCGTAACCTGTGAAAGTTACTGAATCATCAACCACAAAAGCAGTAGGTAAAAAATGAGAAGGAAAAAACTTACCTTTCGCGATTAACAAGATCAAATTTGAGGAAGATTTGGTTGAATTTACAGTGTAAGAAATGTTTATCTGAGACCCTTTATTCAAGAAGTAAGTCCACTCCTGTAAATTTTATCCAATAACAACATTAACCACTACCATTTACAGTCATTGATATTTTAACAGACCTAAAACTTACCTTGTGAGTGGTAGATTCTAGGTTCACATGATGAACATCGGACCAGTTAACGACAACATTCAAAGGCGGTTCTTTGCGCAATCCATACAACATGATCGGTCCAGCATTTCCCTCGTACATGTCCTCTACCTAGTACACAAATCAACCATCAAGTCGAAAGGTGTGTTTGTTGGAGTTGTTTTTTTTTTTTTTGAATTCTACTGTGGAGAAAAGTTGAAAATCAGGAGCTGATCATGAAGCCGGTATGACCAACTTCTGCTTATATGTCATTTTTGGGTCAAAAATGCATTATACTTATAAAATAAACAGTTTTTTAAATAATTTATCAAACACTAACAACTACTGAGACACAACAACTAAAAAGTTTTGCCAAACGCACCCTAAAAATCATTTGCAAATGTAGAATTTCAAGAACTTCCCTCGTATATGTCCTCTACCTAGTACACTACACACATCAACCATCAAAGTCAAAATGCGTGCTTGGTGGAGTTGTATTTTGAAAAAAATGGATATTTTTGGATTCTGATGTGGTGAAAAGTTAAAAGCAGGAGTTGAAGCCGGTATGACCAGCTTCTGCTTTTAGGCCACTTTTGGGTCAAAATGCCTTATTTATGCTTATAAAATAAACAGTTTTTTTTTTTTTTTTTTTTTTTTTTTTTACATTTTATCAAACATTAACAACTATTTAAGCACAACAACTAAATTTTTTTGCCAAACGCACCCTAAAAATCATTTGCAAATGGAGAATCTCAAAAACTCACCTTCACATAGTTCACAAAGTATGAATTAGGCTTTATCAGAATCGACGAATGCGGCCCGATGATCACAGTGACTGATCCATAAACTCCCATGATCATAATCAAGCACACTGTAACAAAACAAAACGTCAGCTATTTTCATCTGATCCGAACTGAACTGGACTGGAATAAAATGCGTACCAAAGAACCAGAAGGTGAAAACAATGGTGGCACAGGACCATGCTTCCTCCACAATCCAATCACCAAACCTCAGTCTGATGTAATGAGGAGGGTTTCCTTCGACTGTGTTAACAAGATGAATACGTTCTTCTTCCATTTCTGTTCACAACTGTTGAAGATGATTTTTTGTCTGAACTAATAATTTGTTTTTTTTTTTGGATTTTTGTTTGCTTACCAGTCAGTCAGTTGGCTGGTTGGTAGCCGTGAAGGAGAATGTATAGTGTGACCGTTTGGTGAGTCGTGATGGTGAGGCTTCTTTTATTGCGTTTTCATATGATTCAATCACGCTTTTATTACCATCCATGTCAAGGAAAGGAATACCTCGTGATTCCTTTGTTTCTATTCCCATGTTTTATTGTACTTTGAATTGACCAATTGATATTGTGTGTTTTGATAAATTTAATAATACACATTCAAAATTGTGTTCAGTTCAATTCAGCTGAAATGCTGTTGGCATGTGTCTTTCGTTGTTCTGAATAAATTTAATATGAGTTCAAGGGTATCAATATAAGTTAAGAATCGAAAAAATAAGTTGACAGTGCTAAAAAAACATGACGCGTTTCTTTTACATCATCTAAATACAAATTATGATAATACTATTACAGAAATAACATTCTTTTTCAATTGAAATTTATTTTTCTTAGAACGGAGTCAAATTAGCTTTTTTTATTGGAATTAAAAGTGCTGTGCTGATTTATATCATATAACTTAAGGTGTTAGTTAAAATGTTTCATCTTTCAAATCTAAATCACGCCAATACTATAATGTAACGTGTTGAAAATAAGTTGAATCGAACACATGTCCAATTCACTTTAATTCAACTGATATCAAAATTGATGAATTGAGTTGAAAAGTGTTGAATAAAAATAAACTCACAAATAAGTTGTAAATTGAATTGATTTTTCTGAAGATTGATTATGGACCAAATTTTGACTTGGACACAAAATGGGCCAGAACTGACCCAACACAATATAAGCCCAAGCAGTCAAACGACGTCGTTTTTCCAGTTCAGCCGGCCCGACCGAGGCACAAAAAAGGAGCCAATCTCATCTCCTTCCTACCATGATTAAACAACACTGCAAAAAATACGTTAAAAACAACAAACATCCAGAAAGTACCAGCCTGGTTTCAAAAGACACGTTGAATTCCAATCATACCCTCGCTCCCATTCCAAAACCACGCATTTTCAATGCCCAATTCAGTCATTTCACACTATCTCAACACAATACCCCCAACTTCAACCCGTTCACCGGAGCAAAAAAAGAGGAAAAAAACAAAAACAAAAAAACCAGATCGTCAAAGGTTTTTTCCCCAAATTGAAACCTATAAACCCTAGAAAATTGATTCAACATTTGATCGGCTGGATCGGAGTTTGATCTGAGGCGGCAGCGATGGGGGATTTCAATCTGGCGCTGCTGATCGTGGCGATTGTGGTGGTGGTGGCGGTGTTCATCGTCAATTTGTATTTGCTGGTGAATTACCAGCACCCCGATGACAAGAACCAGGCGTATTTCCCCAAATTCGTCGTCGTTTTGGGCCTCTCCATCGCCGCAATCTCCATCCTCATGCTTCCGGCCGACGTCGCCAACAGACAGGCCTGCCGGAACTCGCTCTACAACGGCGCGTGCAAGCTCACGCTCCCGATGAAGGATCTCTGGCTCGCGGTCTACATTGTGGACGCTATCCTCGTCTTCTTCATCATCCCGTTCGCCATGTTTTATTACGAAGGCGACCAGGATAAGTAAGTTCAGCAGCTTAGGTTTCATTATCCTTTTGTTTTAAAGCTGTTATTCATTTTGTAATGTGGAACTGTCTTGTCTTGTGCAGGAGTATTGGCAAGAGGATTAAAAGTGCGGCGTTGTGGGTGGTTACTACAGCGATTGTGTGTGCTTTGGTGCTAGGAATCTTATATGGTTAGTTAATTTATTGTTCTTTAGTTTCATTTCTGCCGTGCTCACTCACTGAAGCTGAAGCTTAATTAGTTTATGAGTGTCGACTTGCTTCTTGTTGTTAATCATTGAGAGACGTTAGATTTCTTCGTCAAAATAAAAATCTGCATTATCTATGCATACCTCAATAGTCAATTCCATGCAGATATTGTTGCACTGTTAATATCTGGCCGTGTGCTTACATATTATGCTATCAGGTCTTGTTGGAAAGGTGGATTTCAGTGTCAGGCATCTGCAATCTACCACAACTCAGTTCCCAAGCTCGTTTCAATTATCTAGTGGACAACAGTGTTTAGGAACAGGAGCTACAGCACGACAGGTAGGCTAAAGCTTTAGGCGTTTACGTATTGCTATTCTTTGTTTTTATATGCTTGCTTTGATTTAGCATCGGAGCTGGACGTGTTTTATTGAAAGGATAAACTGTATTGTATTACTCATTGTTTCCTAATATTTCGTTTGTTAACTATGACAGTGTTCGGCATATTCTGCAAATCCTTCATCTGAGACGACATGGACCCAGCGTGCTACCTTTCCCGAGTATGTTGTTGCTCTGGCGACAATAGTTGGCTCTTTTCTTTTTACGGTACTTATAATCTTTCAACTCTAACTGCGTATCTGGAATATATTGTTTGCAATATCAACTAGAATGCCTTTAAAGTATATAGAGGAGCCACAGAATGTTACTAGTAGTTTGTTAGTATACTTTTGGTGATGGCAAACAGTAGTCCAGTGTTCACGTACAAAGATTTGCCATTTACATTAGGAATGTATGGAATGTTTCCTTTTTCCTTATATTTGTGCCCAATATTTCTCAAACAGATATTTGGTGGAGTTGGCATTGCTGCCCTTCCTCTAGGACTCATATTTTCGTTCATTAGACGCCCGAAGGCTGTTATCACTCGGTCACAGTATATCAAGGTAATTTGGTCAATTAAGAATCAGCTGGTTTTAAGTCTAATATCTTTATTGAGATGGTTTGTATTTGTACTATTTAGGAAGCAACTGAACTAGCAAAGAAAGCCAGGGAACTGAAAAAGGCTGCTGATTCGCTTCATCAGGAAGAGAGGAGTGGAGCTAAGGGAAGAAAATGGCGTAAAAATGTCAAGGCCGTAGAAAAGGTGTTTCTATTATCCACAATCTGTAAAATTTAAGTGGTTACATGTCTTCCTTATTAGCCTAGTACTTACTGTGTTATTCAAAATTGCAGGAATTGCTGCTTCTGGAAGAGGATGTGCAAGCTCTAGAGGAGATGTACCCTCAGGGTGAAAAGGTAGAGTAATTGACTAGTGCACAATACATTACTTGTCCCTAAATGTTGCATGTTAAGCTATTTGCTATCTCATTTTCCATGCGGACTGTAATTTCTTATTGATATTCCAGGCTGAGGCTGCTTGGGCCATGACTGTCCTTGGATATTTGGGTAAATTGGTCCTAGGAGTGATCGGGTACGTATTATTATCTCTTTAACTCAAGGTTATGTTTCATTTATTGATTTTTCCGGGTTGTTACCATGTTAACTTCACATGTTAGTTTTAAATGTATATTTATTTCGGACAGACTCCTAAAAATAGGATTTTAAAGTATTCATGTATTCTTTCAGAGACTTTAACTGGCTGACCTGTGTTTGAAGCTAGTCACAGTCTTGGGCTATTCTGTATTTTATCTTCTGGTATGCCATTATGTTAAATGAGTTTCTTAACCCTGTTTTATGTGCTCTCTTCTGCAGGTTGATAGTTTCAATTGCTTGGATTGCACACATTATAATTTATCTGTTGATTGACCCTCCACTTTCTTCATTCTTGAATGAAGTATTCATCAAATTGGATGACGTTTGGGGTACTTTTATCGACTCTGCATTTTTTATTATCTGACATATCGTCAATTAGCTTTTACTATATTATAAAATGTTTTATTTTATAATACCTCTCCAGGTCTCTTGGGCACTGTTGCATTTGCTTTCTTCTGCTTCTATCTTCTGTTGGCAGTGATAGCTGGGGCTACAATGCTTGGACTTAAATTGGTTTTCATTACAATCCATCCAATGAAGTAAGAAACGTGTTCTCTTTGAAGTTTCTAGGATTTTGTTTTCTCAGTTTGTTTAATAATTTGGCGGTGACATGAAATTCCTTTAGGTGGGGAGCTACTCTCATGAACTCTTTCCTCTTCAACGTTGGCCTCATCCTCCTCTGCTCCATAAGGTTGTACCTATATACCTAGAAACTACAAGGATAGTGATGATATTAATGACTCTTATTTGGATTCTAACAACTACCTTAATGGTTCCCGCAGTGTGATTCAATTTTGTGCCACCGCATTCGCTTATTATGCCCAGGCAACAGCAGCTCAAGAAATATTTGGGCACACTTTGCAGTCTCTTCGTGGAATTAAATATCTATACAAGTTTGTTCCAGTTTTTAACTGACAGTTATTTTTCCGAGCGCCCAAGGTAAAAAAGTTATTAATACCCGGCTCTTTTGCAGGTACAACGTGTTTCAAATCGCATTCATTTGCCTAGCTGGGTTGACATTTGTGTACTATGCAGCTGTTGTAAGCACTCGATTTCACTCCTTCAATACTTCTGTTTGGATTTTTTCCTTTGAAACCTGACATCTAATTGTGAATCTTATACTAAATTTCTAGGGCTGGAGAAGAAAGAAGCCCTCGGGAAGGTTTCAGCTGTCCTCTTAGTGTATCTATATAAGGAGAGATCGCTGCTAACTAAGGATCCTTTCGGGTGGAGTGCAAGCTTTTACATAGATTTTCCGATGTGTGTGGCCTAGTATTGTTTGGTTTTATTCTTTCTTCCGGAGCACACAAAAGCATCGCCACCCTAGAATGAATTTGATTACTGTGATAGAAGGCATGCCGGCTTACTTTACCACTGCCACCTCTGTGTAGTTGCTGCATTTGGTTTTCCGCCATTTTGTATGTATTATTTGTTTGTTCGAGTTTATATTAGCTTGCTTATATACACGATATTGCAAACAGCTGGCTCCGTAACACTATTGCTTCATCATGTATATCATATTGTCCATGAGAACGACCCGATATCCAATTCAATGTATTCTGTTAAATCTGTTTTCCAACTCACTTACAGCAATACTCGAATTATGTAAAATTTTGCTAATTGTTGCAATGGAGATTACATAATCATGATGAACTTGGTAACATCAGTCCCACTCGGTTTTCCAGTGAAAATGGTTGTCGGATAAATTCACGGGTTTACCATCCAATCCAACCGAGTCATGAGGAGAATCCTCGGAAAACTCAGTTGGCACAGACCTCCAGTGAAGGCTCGGTTCCCACTCGGCTTCTTTGAGAACCTTGAGTATCTCCTTCACCACAATCTTGCTCGCTTCAGCTGAGAGATGGATTCCATCCCTACAAACCAGAAGCAAAATTAATACTGGGACGGAAAACTGGCAATCCTATACTTATTTTCTTGCAAAACATGAAACAAAAAACTTGCATCCATATTTGTGAAATGAAAACAGATGCTTTGAATATGAAAAGAGACTGAAAGGTTGAAAGCTAATGAAACAATACTTACGTGAAGCAAACGTCTAACCAATCATCTCGCTGCTGAAGCGCTGTCCAGAGATCGACAACCTTAAGCCCCAAATCCTGGCATAATTTGACGCAGGCTTCTGAATATTTTCCACACAGTTCATTTGTCCGGGTTTTCTTATCACGAGGCGTACTAACAAACAACAATTTTTCAATCGAAAACATTAGCTTCATTCTCCAAACAATCTACAACGAACACCAGACCATGCCAATATGATTCAAAGCCTAAAGTAACATTTCATTACCCGAAACATTTACACATCTGCTCCTCGTTCACGGGAGGGGAGGTGAGGAAGATCAAGCGAGTCTTGTCGGAAAGAGACTATCACATATACTTCAATCAGTATATATCATTGCGAAGATTATGAAAAATGCATCGACAAATTCAAGCGAAACTGAATAGATCATTGCATCGAAAAGCTACTTTACCATGACATGATTGGCGATTTTCTTCATGTTTTCGACATATTCATCGAGAGGAACATGAGGGCCTTGACCGGACGGGTGAGCCATACTCGAATCATTACCACCAAAGTAAACAATCACTAGTTCAGGCTGTACAGCTGCATCCTATTCGAAACAAAAACACAACAAACTTAATAATATGCAAACAAAACAATGTAAGAATTCCCTAGTACCTTGGGGAGAATTTTGTCCAGAACTTCTAGGGCTCGTCGGGAGTTCCAGCCTGAATATCCTCGTAATACTATGTCAGCCTGCAATTTTAAAATTTGATTCAATGTAAGCAAGCTGAATTAAGAACACTGATAATAACATTCGGTGAGGCAAAACGACGAACACCTTGCGGGCATAGATGTCGGAGAGGAGGGCAGCCCAGCCTTCGTTGCTGAACCCGAACTGGACGATGGATGATCCGAATAGGACAAATTTCGGGCGGTCGGGTCCTACCATTTCTTCTGAACTCTCTGATCAAAGAGAATGTCTGTGTACAGAAATCTGCTTAGTTTTTGACGAAGATAAAGTATTGGGGATTTAGGTATTATTACGAGACCTCTTTGAGTAGGTTTGTTCTTTCCATTAGAGTACATTCCGACCTTTTGCTTCGTTTTTGTTTGTTTATTTAATACTGCAAAATAGTTGGTGAAACAAATATCCCGATACCTGCCTTTTTTTTTTTTTTTAGTGTAGTACACTAAAAAATTCTTATTAATATATTTAGATATACTTTATCAATCATTTATTGGGCTATGTGTTGGATCACAAACCTAAATCCATTGAGGCTATATATTTACCTTAATGTACTCTATTAAGAACCAATTGGGCTATGTGATGGATTAGGAAGTTAAAGTCATCGTGGGTCAAAAAACCCAAATGAAATAGGAGAGAGTATTTATATGTTTAGTTATGTGAAGAATTTATTAAGGGTAAATGTGCTATTTTATAGCTACTTTGTTTGCCAAAAAGGAATGAATAGAAGTAAGAAATTGTAGTTGGGACGGACCAGATTAGAAAGTAAGACATTTTGATCGAAACGGAGGAGTATAGGGTGTGTTTGGTTGGGCAAGTTTTTACAAAACTTGGACTATCCAAGTCCAGTTTTGTAAAATCTTGTTTGGTTCACCAAATTTCCCAAAATCCAGACTTGCAAAATCTTAAAAATCAATGAAAGATTTTGTTTTATACTCACAAAATCCAACCCAACCAAACAAGGATTTTGCAAACAAGACGGTCAAAATCCCAAACGAAAACCCAAACTCTCAAAATACCAAAACAAAATCCAGACTCTCAAAAATCTTACGAACCAAACACACCCTAAAAGTTTGGTACTCCTCTATTTTCATTATATTGCACACTTTTTATGAATCATTTACACATCTTTAAACACAAATATGTATAAATATTTGAAAGTGTGAATTATTTTTTGTGAAGGTTACAATGAAAGAAGTACTCCGTCCCAACTCAAAATTTGAAGCATCCCGTGCATTTTAAACATGTAGATACGTACTGAGATGATTTTGTTTAGTTAGTTAATTTGATGAAGGGTCTGATGATGGCAAAACAGTTGCAGATACATGAGTTAACGGTCCTCACAGACTCCCTAGTCTTGAAAAATCTATTAGAGACAGAGAATCATATGCCTCCATGGGAGATTCACGTACTAATTACAGATATCAAGGCAATAAAGAGAAATTTTACTAATTTTATATGTATGAAAGTAGCTAGAGAAGTATTAAGTCAAAGAACATGCCATTGCTAATGGCAATAATTGTAATATGTACTCTTGTTATCATTAATAAAATAATTATGTTATCAAAAAAAAATTGAAGATTAATATTATTAATTATCAAACGTTGATCATGTTTATAAATAGTTATTTATGTGGGAAAATATAAAATATTGTCATATGCAATAATATAATTATATTTATTTTAATGTAAGGTATTTAAGTATCAAATTTTATATTTACTGTTAATATACATAATTATTAAAGATTTAATAGTTGAACTTATGTATTTGGAAGCATGTAAAAGTTCGTGTAGAAATTGAGATTTGAAGGAGGAAGTATTCAAAGAAATGTAACATTAAAATCAAAACTTATAGAATATGATATGTGTTTGATTCTCTATTTTTTTTAACATAAAATAAATAAATAGAAATAAAATACTATTAAAAACCCCATTTGTATTTGGTACAAACGAATCAGCAAAATGGATCCCGGGTCATATCACTATACCCGATATAACTGATTACCTGATCACTGCAACCTAGCCGCCAATCCCCGCCGGTTTTAGCAACCTAAACCGTTCGCCGGAAAAATGGACACAGCTCTGTTCTCACCGGCCGCCCTTTTCGCTGAATCCGACGACAGTTCCACCGGTAAACCTCTTCGATTTTCTGTTCCATTTACAGCTCACTTTTCTGTATTCTCATATTGATCGATTACTGATGTACTTCAGACGATGATAACCACGAGGAATCTCAAAGTTTTGTGGACAGAAAGCACCAATTTCCGTCAATGGTGAGCTACTCAATGAAATTTCGTTTCATATGATGATGATGATAATAGCTTACGAAGTGTGTGTGTGTGTGTTTTTGCCATTTTTGCAGGAATTGGTGGTGAGGGAGTTTTCATTCCATCAGCTGAATGCTAACTTGCTGTGGCCTGGTACATTTTCGTTTGCCGAATGGTTGGCTGAGCATCGGTCATGGACCGAGGGGAGGCGCATACTTGAACTGGGAAGGTATGAATCAGGACTCCAAGAAACTAGCTTGTTTTCGGGTTTTACAACTGTATAATTTCATACATTGCTATATTTGAGCTGAATGCGATGACGAGATATGATACAGATAGCTGATCACACTGTTTGATAAATGAAACTGTTAACATATCACCATTGCTGCATATTTTGATGATTGTGGCATAGCTGAGTATGAACTCAGGAAAAGACCGAGCAATGCTTTTCGATAAAAATGTGTGCTTTGCTTAAAATACTTTGTACGAGGCAAAGGTTTTAGCTGAAATGAAACTGTTAACATATCACCATTGCTGCAAATTTTGATTGCTTGTATCATGACTGAGCATGAACTCGGGAAAAGACCGAGTTATTATTTCCCCCTTATGTTCGATAATTTTCGTTAAAAATGGGTACTTTGCTTATAATACTTCGCACGAGGTAAAGTTTTAGTCGAAAAATGTGTTCTTGTTAGTGGAACAGGAGCATTGGCAATTTTTTTGAGCAGGTCATTCAAGCTGGACATTACGACATCTGATTACGATGATCCAGATATCGAACAGAACATTGCTCATAACTGTCAGCTTAATGGAGTCACGCCTGCCCTGCCTCATATAAGACGTGAGTCCTTCGTTTACATTGTACTACTCTTGTATAGACTGCAAAACTGATTAAGACCTGCTCGTTTAATGGTTTACAGATTCTTGGGGTGATGTTTTTCCAATTCAGCGTCCGGACTGGGACCTGATCATCGCCAGTGATATCTTGCTGTGTGAGTGCCTCATTTCATGATCGAGAAATCATCTAATTTTATCCAATATAAAAATCTTCACTGCTCAGTTTTTAATTCTTCGACGCCTTTTGTAGATGTGAAGCAATACCCGAATTTGATAAAAACATTGTTATTTCTTCTGAAATCTTATGAGCCACAAGCTGTCAAGTCTTGCAATAGTGAATCAAATGGTAATTTTTACATTTTATTCGTGCAAATCTTATATATATATATATATATATATATATATAAATATATATATTTGTAACTTTAACCATAACTGATGTTGGAATTATGTAATATGCACCTCAGATTCGCCTCCGTTGCCACGGCCTGCATTTCTAATGAGCTGGAGACGGAGGATAGGCAAGGAGGACGAGTCACTCTTCTTTGACGGATGCGAAAAGGCCGGTCTTGAGGTGAAGCATTTAGGATCTCGGGTATTCTGCATAGTTCTTAACGAAACATCGTAAGTATGTTAAAAGTCTGAAAAACTCACATTTGACAGTCAGTTGTTTGTAATATGTTGTCCTAGGATTCCTTTCGGAGATTTTCTACTGATTGCTATTACAGTTTTTAATAAAAACTTGCTATCCTGCTACGAATTTGTTGTGTGAACATGGAGGTGAATCACATGCACTTGTTTTGTTCAGTCTAGGATGCAGTACGAGACTGCATAGTTTGGACCATGTATCAATTCTGGTCTTAAATGTGATCAGACAGGTCTACATCATGCATCTATGAAAAATTTATCAGTTAGGTGAATATGCAGGGATTTACAATTTAGTTCTGGTCAGTAAGTTTAAGTTCAGTTTAGCAGACTAAGTTCAAATTATTGGTACCAAGTTAAATGACAGGTGTCTCAACTAGAGTGGGAGTTTGACTTCTTTGAGGAATATATTGTCCCTTTGTGTATACGCAAAAACCAATCAAGAAACTGTACATTACTGTGTATAATTTGTTTGTTATGAGTTATAACGTCTGATCGTTCGCGTTTCATCACTCACGGTAAAAAACAAAAAAAGATAAATAAAATCTAGGCAGTGAATAGTAAAAGTGTATTAGATTTTATCGCATGTGAGCAATAAGGCTGCAAACGGCATAACGGGCACACTGCTCTGAAATCTGAATGGTCAGACTGTGTCCGTATACGCCGTACTAGTTGCCCGCAACCATAAGCTCACGATCTGATATCTCATGCATCACACCTTATCACTATTCTATAATTAGATTATTTTTATCAAATTTTTATGAAAGTTCAGGATAATAAAATGAATGAAAAAGAATGAGTTTCATAAAGAAGTGAGTGAAATAAGTACAGAAAAATAAGAAAAATATGCAATTTAAAGTGGAAAAGTAATAGAATGGATCAAAGTACCATTAACAAGAGAACAGGAGGGCGTGGCTAAATCCAGTGTAAAATTTTAATGTGAAAGTATCCGTGAAATAATTGACTATATAAGGTTATATTCGCAGAGTTTATCGACTATTTTAGTTACATACAATAATTTTTAACATTTTTTCTTTACGGTTGGCATGACTCCACCAAACAATAATCTTCCATTAAATTAAAGAAATTGTTTCCCTTCAATCAATTGAATTGATGAGAGGAAACCAAATTTAGGTTTTGTTTGGTTGTTAGACCTAATTGATGGGCAAAATGGACGGAGATGATGAGAGTCACATATTGATCATCACCGACTCCTGCAACAAGGAAGAGGCATTCTTGTATTTAGTTAATTAACTCACAATCGCGACGGGCCAATTTGTACTTTGGCTTACTATGAATTATTATTTCAAATTTTTAATAAAAATTATGAAATTATTATTCCTCTGTCCCAGATGAAGCTGCACGATTTTTTATCCGAGTGTATTAATTCAAATTGCATATTTTTTTTATAGTAATATTCTTTCATTTTTACCCATTCATTTTACCTATTTTACTTTAATTCATATTATAATGTTTAATTCAACTTCAAATTTCTCGACGGGCAATATTACATCACGCTGGTTTTCTAGTTTTTCACGTGTCTCCGACTTCTAATTATAGAGGAATTAAATACATGTACGACAACATCGTACAACGTCTGAAAGGACAATTATTTTTGCATTATTTTTTAAATTGATTTTGAGTGAAATTAACAGTAATGTATATATTGAAAAGCAGTAAAAGTAAAATTAAATCTAGTTACTGTATGAACTTCATCGACAGGCAGACAATAATATTAGACAATGCATGCATGCATGCAGTCCCACTCTTCGCTTTGATCAAATCATTCTTATACAATTCACATGCTTTGCTGAATTTAAATTGTTTTGGAATTCAGCTTAAATAAGTTGTAAGTGTTTAATAAAAATCATATTCCAAAATGATTATAATCGAACAAGTACATTATTGTTGTTTTGTATTATTAATGGCAGAAAAGACATACATGATATAATTGTATTGATATTTGGCCCATGTTATACTTATTTAAGACTTTCCTCTCATAATACATTAATACAGAATGCCTTAATCATCGAGATTTCTCTATTATCATAGTTTTGAGTCAGATTAGGCGTGACATTTTGGATAAAAAAGGCTTCTCGTGTTTCGACCTTTACATTCTTCATAAATTCTCACTCTATTGGCAGTCAGTTGTTACACTTTTTTTTCTCACCATGATTCAGTTAACGATATAATTTTCATGATGATCCTTTTACAGCTGCTACTCGCATTTTTCAATATGTTCTTCGTAAACCGCATAATATATTGGTTTTTTATTATGCGAATTCAATCCTCAGAGGTTTTAGGTTACTCAAATGGAGATTAGGCCCGCTATCTTAAGACTCGTCATATGCATTCAACAATATCATTTTTTCACATAAATTGATGATGTTAGAAACCCTGACGGGGATAACAGCCCGTCACATATAAACCAGAAACAAGGTATAAGGCCCAGATAGTTTCAGTACATATAAGCCCAGTGAGATTCCAGCATAAAACCAATTGGCAATATGTGGATTGGCCCGCCAACCTTATATACTGAACTTTCAGCCACTCCGTTTCCGATGTGGGTTTAATCTCAACACCCTCCCTCAAGTGCAAGGCCCATTATAAGGGTCAAAACTTGCATTTGAAACAAAGAGAGGTCCAGGCCGAAATCAGGCTCTGATACCATGTTAGAAACCCTGACGGGGATAACAGCCCGTCACATATAAACCAGAAACAAGGCACAAGGCCCAGATAGTTTCAGTACATATAAGCCCAGTGAGATTCCAGTATAAAACCAATTGGCAATATGTGGATTGGCCCGCCAACCTTATATACTGAACTTTCAGCCACTCCGTTTCCGATGTGGGTTTAATCTCAACACCCTCCCTTAAGTGGCCGAAATCAGGCTCTGATACCATGTTAGAAACCCTGACGGGGATAACAGTCCGTCACATATAAACCAGAAACAAGGCACAAGGCCCAGATAGTTTCAGTACATATAAGCCCAGTGAGATTCCAGCATAAAACCAATTGGCAATATGTGGATTGGCCCGCCAACCTTATATACTGAACTTTCAACCACTCCGTTTCCGATGTGGGTTTAATCTCAACACCCTCCCTTAAGTGGCCGAAATCAGGCTCTGATACCATGTTAGAAACCCTGACGGGGATAACAGCCCGTCACATATAAACCAGAAACAAGGCACAAGGCCCAGATAGTTTCAGTACATATAAGCCCAGTGAGATTCCAGCATAAAACCAATTGGCAATATGTGGATTGGCCCGCCAACCTTATATACTGAACTTTCAGCCACTCCGTTTCCGATGTGGGTTTAATCTCAACACCCTCCCTTAAGTGGCCGAAATCAGGCTCTGATACCATGTTAGAAACCCTGACGGGGATAACAGCCCGTCACATATAAACCAGAAACAAGGCACAAGGCCCAGATAGTTTCAGTACATATAAGTCCAGTGAGATTCCAGCATAAAACCAATTGGCAATATGTGGATTGGCCCGCCAACCTTATATACTGAATTTTCAACCACTCCGTTTCCGATGTGGGTTTAATCTCAACACCCTCCCTTAAGTGGCCGAAATCAGGCTCTGATACCATGTTAGAAACCCTGACGGGGATAACAGCCCGTCACATATAAACCAGAAACAAGGCACAAGGCCCAGATAGTTTCAGTACATATAAGCCCAGTGAGATTCCAGCATAAAACCAATTGGCAATATGTGGATTGGCCCGCCAACCTTATATACTGAACTTTCAGCCACTCCGTTTCCGATGTGGGTTTAATCTCAACACCCTCCCTTAAGTGGCCGAAATCAGGCTCTGATACCATGTTAGAAACCCTGACGGGGATAACAGCCCGTCACATATAAACCAGAAACAAGGCACAAGGCCCAGATAGTTTCAGTACATATAAGTCCAGTGAGTTTCCAGCATAAAACCAATTGGCAATATGTGGATTGGCCCGCCAACCTTATATACTGAATTTTCAACCACTCCGTTTCCGATGTGGGTTTAATCTCAACACCCTCCCTTAAGTGGCCGAAATCAGGCTCTGATACCATGTTAGAAACCCTGACGGGGATAACAGCCCGTCACATATAAACCAGAAACAAGGCACAAGGCCCAGATAGTTTCAGTACATATAAGCCCAGTGAGATTCCAGCATAAAACCAATTGGCAATATGTGGATTGGCCCGCCAACCTTATATACTGAACTTTCAGCCACTCCGTTTCCGATGTGGGTTTAATCTCAACACCCTCCCTTAAGTGGCCGAAATCAGGCTCTGATACCATGTTAGAAACCCTGACGGGGATAACAGCCCGTCACATATAAACCAGAAACAAGGCACAAGGCCCAGATAGTTTCAGTACATATAAGCCCAGTGAGATTCCAGCATAAAACCAATTGGCAATATGTGGATTGGCCCGCCAACCTTATATACTGAACTTTCAACCACTCCGTTTCCGATGTGGGTTTAATCTCAACACCCTCCCTTAAGTGGCCGAAATCAGGCTCTGATACCATGTTAGAAACCCTGACGGGGATAACAGCCCGTCACATATAAACCAGAAACAAGGCACAAGGCCCAGATAGTTTCAGTACATATAAGCCCAGTGAGATTCCAGCATAAAACCAATTGGCAATATGTGGATTGGCCCGCCAACCTTATATACTGAACTTTCAACCACTCCGTTTCCGATGTGGGTTTAATCTCAACACCCTCCCTTAAGTGGCCGAAATCAGGCTCTGATACCATGTTAGAAACCCTGACGGGGATAACAGCCCGTCACATATAAACCAGAAACAAGGCACAAGACCCAGATAGTTTCAGTACATATAAGCCCAGTGAGATTCCAGCATAAAACCAATTGGCAATATGTGGATTGGCCCGCCAACCTTATATACTTAACTTTCAGCCACTCCGTTTCCGATGTGGGTTTAATCTCAACAGATGACTCGAAAGCGTGCTTAATATTGATCATCATTTTGTTCAATCAGTCAGTATACGATTGATTAACGACGGTCTTAGTAAATTAAATTGTCGTAATCAAAAAGATTTATATCATGGCTTATTGTACATGTTCAAAGACCCCTCCATGTTGTGAGAAATTTCCAGGAAGCTTGCATGGTACGGTCCCGTATGGGACTCTATTGAAAAGGTTAACATTCAAAAGATTTCCATGATTCATTACCAGATTTTTGCTCTATCATAAACCCAGAGGAATGTTTGGATATCCCCACACTAACCCCCTAAAATAGCAGTTCTGCGCCACTGCATGTGCTTAAGAACAAGCATAACCATACGTTCGGACTGATCTCATCCAAACACGGCCTTATCAGACGATAGAGGACAATGCTGATTGTGAATATATGCCGGACTGAGAACGTGGGTGCAGCGTGCGATGAATAACGACGATCAATTACAGAAATCATGAATTTTTCTTATGTGAATATTGAGGATATGTCGGACCTAAACAATTGAAAGAGGGTCGTTTGATTTGAATGTATTTGAAAGGTATTGATGTCTAACATGGAAGAATTTTTGAAACTCATCTCCTTCACTTAGCATGAAATGATGAAATGTAACTTTTTAAATATTGTAAGAGGTAAAATGCAAGGAAGAGAAATAGTATGTAAAACACGAAAAAAAGTCGATGAAAATGAGTATAAAGTGTTTTAGCGTAAAGTCGTGCAAATTGTATAATGAAGTAATAGATCTTAATTCTACGTCCACAAAACATATTTAGTCTCTTTACTTAAAGAGCTTGAATGCGTGCTGGCGATTAAATTACTAACACGCACTTATAAGTGACCTAAACAGATTGATCCGGTGAAAAAAAACAGTGTAGCAGAACATGCTCATCGTTAGGTGTATGGACAATTTGATTTTGCAGGGTTATAAACACAGAATTACCCTTCATTATTACACTATAACCTAGACTAACATCAACATTAACAGATTAAAGACATTTCAAATCGATGTCAGTCCTGCACAATCAAAATGTCATTGCATCTAAAATCCTCGTAACATGTCCATTAATGTTACAATAATGTTAGGATCTTGTAGATCTTAGGATATCATAAACAAATATATATATTCTAAAAACATTCTCCACCCCATACATACACGTATCCAAACGGTCAAGTTTTTAAATAGAAATCTAATCAAACAATAATAGAGCGAGTGATTGATTATTTGAATCTAACATGAAAACCTAATTAGGTGAGAAATATTCGAAAATTCAACTTACAAGTTTACATCAAAATGAGAGCGATTTGGAGCAATCTAGGCCAAACAAGCACCAATCCATACCTAGGATATATGGCCAGAAATGGACCACGTATGCACCTTGAAGATCTGAGGCTAGCTATAGAGATCTCTGTGAGGCTTTTGATGAAAAGCATGGGGAGATTTTCGAGTAGCCCGTGAAATGAGAGCTGAACTTTATACCAAGTGACTGCCCACTGTGCGAGGTTTCACGGGCAAACTTCGAAAGCTTCAAAATTTTGTCCTAGTACTTTGATTTTAAAAATTAATCTTTAATTGAGGGGTTAGAATTTTTGACAAAGAATATAGATTTGTTTAATTGGATTATAGAATACATAATTTCATTTACGATATTTAGATGTCGTTTGATTAGAGGTTGAAGTTATAGATACGTGAAAATCACATGAATTAAAATCCTAATCGTCTATTCTCCCCGAAAAAAATCAAATTCGGCTTCATCTTCCCTAGAATATGGGTGATGGCGAAACAATTTTAATCATTTTTTATTAAATTTTGTTACTGAATAAGTGTTGAATTTTCATCCATAATATTTAAATAGGGAACTAACTATCTCATTTAGGAATTATTTTGGGTTCCTATAAATCATGGGTGTATTTGGTTGGAGAGAATTTTGAGAGTTTAGATTTTGTTTTGGGATTTTGAGAGTTTGGAGAGTTTTGTTTATGATTTTGAAAGTCTGTTTTTCCAAAAACCCTGTTCGGTTGGGTTGAGATTTCCAAGTCTGAAACAAAAATATTGTTTGGTTTGTCAGGATTTTACAAGTCATGACTATGATTTTGGTTTTGGATAGAAAATCTGAACTTGAATAGTAATAAAATCTGGTCTTTTGAGGTGAATTTGAGATTTACAAAAACTGCGTCAACCAAACAAGAATTTCAAATTCTGAACTTGCAAAATCCCAGTTTTCCAAAATTCCCGTGAACCAAACGCAGCCCATAGTTTTGTAACCAATTGTTTAACTAACTTTGCAAAAACAAGCGTTCATGACTTAATTTACAATTTAGATGTCTCGTTCTATCAATAGTTTTTTTCACTTATTGAGTTTCGAATTTTTTTCATCAGCATAAAAAATGAAATTAACCTCCCCAAAAAAGATGCTATCAGCTCTGCCAAAATTCGAAAAGATTCAGACCCATCGTTTTCTTCACAAAACCAGCAAACTTTCCCACTGCAAATAAAAAGAAGAGCTCAGCCAAACTCTTCCCATCACTCCTAAATCTGGCTAAATTTCTTCATTTCTGGTAAGCAAATATAATGATCATCTGTCGTATCTGCAGATATTATTGCATGGCTAAATTTAATGGCCACAGAAATTTGGGTCCTCGGCCGATAACTGTCATTTTTACGCAGCGATTACATCAGATCGATCCAAGGCAAGAAATTTCGGCGAAGTTTCGCTGGTAGTACGATTGTACAGATTCCGTACAAAGGTTTCGTTTTCCAGAAAACCGACACGTGTTTTTATCCGTACGTTTTGGGATAACGGCGGGAAGAGTTTATGTATGACTTTGGTTTGACTCTGGTCCCTGTCAAGTTCAACTTCTTGCAAGCAGCTCTAAGCAGCCTCAAGCTGCTCAAGTATCTTACTTCATCCGACTTGAATTTTTTGAAAAGAAATAAAATATTTTGAAATTTAAGTACTGAAGAGGTTATTTTAATTATTGTTAATGAAATATTATTCATTTCAACTTGTCTAATTACATTTAAATCACATACGAATATTTATTCATAAATAATAAAATAATTCAAGCAGGTCCAAACGGTTGAATTTGACAGGGCCAGAGTCTGAAGAGCTTGTGTGTACGGTACTTATACTTTTTTTTGTGGTATGTTGCGATTTGCGAACTGAGTTGATTTTAATTCAACCTATGAATGATATGATATATACCTATATAAGAGGTATTCGCAGGCGTAGCAGTGATAAAGGCCTTGGTAAAAAAATAAGGGTGTATTGGTTGGAAAGGTTTTTGAGAGTGTGATTTTTGTTTTGGAATTTTGAGAGTTTGAATTTTTGTTTGGAATTTTGAAAGTCTGGTTTTGCAAAAATCTTGCTTGGTTGGGTTCGAATTTTATCAGTTTGGAACAAAATTTTTAAGATTTTGTGAGTCTGGATTTTGAGATCAGAAACTGAACTTTGAAAAATCAATTGAACCGAATAATTATTTGAAAAACTGAACTTTGAAAGTCCAGTTTTCCAAAAAAATGATCAAACCAAATGCACACTATATGTTCTCAAAAACTTATATAGTTTAGTCCAATTCAATTTTATTTTTTAATATAATAATTTTACTTCAATTCACTTTTAAATATTAATTCAGGTTTTCTTTTTTCTTTTTTTGAGGAAAAATATTAATTCAAGTTTAGTTCAACTTTATGCAAATAATTTGAAAAAAATATAATTTAAGGGTCGTTTAATCCACACGAATTTCATTTTTGTTTGATCAAATCAAATAAGAAATCATTTCCGCATCCCTTTGCGAAGTGGTGGCGGCATGGAAGATTCCGGCAAGAATTTGTGGTGGAGAAGAAGTGATGGTAAAATTACTAATTTATCCTTTAAAATGGTGATTAACGGAACTGTTATAATAGATTTTTAGTCAGAGGCCACAAACTATACAAATTATAAGGGTCATAAATTATACACTTTATTTTTAGGATTCACAAACTATATATTTCAAACTTTTAGGGGTCATATTTTGCACTTTAATCTTGATTTAAATTAGGCAAATTTTGATTTTTAATTTCTACTTCAAAACTTTAGAATGCTCTAAACCCTAAATTTTAATGTTACTGTGTTTAGAGTATTTTGAATCTTGAGGTAGAAGTTAAAGGTCTAAATATGTCTAAGTTTAGATCAATTGAAAGATTCCTTTAAAAAAATACAAGCTCAACTGAATATTTGATTGCTGATAAGTGAATCAAATTCTTCCATATTCAATCAATATTTACATATGGAAAAGACGTTCAATTAAATGATGAACGATATCCATCAAAGTAGAACTAAAAAATATAAAGAAAATGGAAAAGCATGATATTAAAAACCTTGATATAACAAAACAAAATCAAGCTCTGTGAGTACTGATATGTTTGCTGATTAATATAACAGTTTAATATATATGAAGATCATCCAATATCAGGCACCAGTTAAATAACGATAAATTATATTTAACTAATTTATAATTGAGTCACGTGTTCAATCATTAACCAGACGGGTTTAGACATTTTAAATTAGAGTTTTAGAACTTTACTAAAAATAACTTAACCAATTAAAACATTATAATTGTACACGTGTCATTATCTTGATGCCTGATAAGACATATATCAGGATCAGCCGGATGAATGTTATTCTCATATATATAATTTCAGAAAGGAATTTAAAAGGACTAATCATTTCCCAAACAGTAAACCAGACTTTGTTGGCCAAGATATTTTAGGCACAGGGATCTCGAACTTTCTATAATTATCACACATCACTTAATATGTTGACTAATTTTGACCGATGATGACTTTTTCTTTACTAATTTTGAATCGTGTGTCAGCTCATGTACTGTATTATTATACTCGACAGGAATATTATACCATTAACTTATCTTTTAACGTAAGTGTCAAACTAATCTGTCATTTCATGCAATCCAACATATATTGTTGATCAACAATAAATTTATTTATTTGTACTATACAAAAATTAAAAATTAAAAATTAAATATTACATGTTGCGATTAATCTAAGTATACTAAATATGATAATATTAATAATATGCGATTAAATTGACTTTTCACACAATTATATGTTGGATTAATAATATGATCATGAAGTTTTATTTTTTAGCGTACGTGTCAAGCTAATCTGCACAATTGGCTTTTCATGCAATCCAACATATATTGTTGACCAACAATAAATTTATTTTTTTGTACTATAGAAAAATTAAAAATTAATATTTGAATATTACATGTTGCGATTAATCTAATTTTACTAAATTTGATAATATTAATAATATGGGATCAAATAGACTTTTCACACAATTATATGTTGCGATTAATAATATGATCATGAAGTCTTATCTTATAACATACGTGTCAAACTAATCTGCACAGTTGACTTTTCATGCAATCCAACATATATTGTTGACCAACAATAAATTTATTTATTTATATTATGAAAAAAATAAATATTAATATTTGAATATTACAAGTTGCGATTAATCTAACTATACTAAATATGATAATATTAATAATATGCGATCAAATTGACTTTTCACGCAATTACATGTTGAGATTAATAATATGATCATGAAGTCTTATCTTTTAACATACGTGTCAAACTAATCCGTACAATTGACTTTTCACGCAATCCAACATATTGTGACCACCAATAAATTTATTTATTTGTATTATGGAAAAATTAAAAATTAATATTTGAATATTATATGTTGTGATTAATCAAATTATACTAAATATGATAATATTAATAATATGCAATCAAATTGACTTTTCACGCAATTACATGTTGAGATTAATAATATGATCATGAAGTCTTATCTTTTAACGTACGTGTCAAACTAATCTGCATAATTGACTTTTCACGCAATTACATGTTGAGATTAATAATATGATCATGAAGTCTTATCTTTTAACGCACGTGTCAAACTAATTTGCATAACTGATTTTTCACGCAATCTAACATATATTGTTGGCCAACAATAAATTTATTTATTTGTATTATGAAAAAATTAAAAATTAATATGTGAATATTATATGTTGTGATTAATCTAACTACACTAAATATGATAATATTAATAATATGCGATCAAAATTTAACAATCATAATGTCAAAAAATTAGAGTGCGGATTCAATTGAGACGGAGTCACGGAGATAGTATAATATTTTTTATACATCTCTTAATAATTTCCAGTTTAATAGTTTATTCTCGCATCTCACCATATTTTAATTCGATTTCACCCTGACATGATAGGGCTTTAAGTCTATCTTTACCAAAAACACTCTACATATAATGTAATATTATGGATTTACAATATTTCTTATTTTGGAATTGCGTTATAGAAATAATTTCATAAATGATCTTACATATATAAAAAAAAGCGAAAGTGCAAGGAAGTTTCCTCAAAAAATAAAAATATATCACAATATTTTCATGTTCACAAAAAATATATTTTCATAAGATATATATAGTAGTGTAACTCTTCACAAATCCCAAGGCACTATCCAAAACTCCCAAACAGCTCCTTAATTTGTCTATCCGTATTTTGAGAAACACTATCTCAAAATTACAAAGCTCAATACACATCGGATTCTACTTGTGACGTACCAAAAGAATTTCGTGTCTATCTTCTAGGCAATTACTATCCGACTAAATCGGTTACTAAAATAGTCAAGGAAATTAAATTTGGATCCTGCAATGGCTGGCAATGGCAGTACAGAAGCTTGGATGTTAGAAAATGGTCACACAAAGCTCAGCCGCGACCTGAGACAGAACCACCACCACCACGGCAGAACCGCCCACAACATGTCGTCGTCATCTCTCAGAAAGAAATCCGACATCTCCTTGATCTCGAAGGTTCGGTATCCCTGTGTCAGAAGCGCGCTGGCCAATCTCCAGGAGGTTATCCTCGGGACGAAGCTCGCCGTTCTGTTCCTCGCTATTCCGTTCGCGATTCTGGCCGAGTACCGCCACTTCGGAAGCGTAAGTGAAACGGATTAGTTGTTTTCTGTTCAGAATTCCGTTCAGAATTCAGTTGGTTAGTTTTTTCTGTTCGTAATTCAGTTGGTTTCTGTTGCAGCCGTGGGTGTTCGGACTGAGTTTGCTCGGATTAACTCCGCTGGCGGAGCGGCTGAGCTTCTTGACGGAGTGAGATTTGGTTTTATGGTTTTGATTTTAAAATTGGGGTTGATTTGGAGACTGATTAACTGTGTTTTATTTATACAGGCAAATTGCGTTGTACACTGGACCAACAAGTGAGATTAATCTATGTTTTTTTGCTTTAATTTATTGTCAGTGAGATTTATCATTCATTGACACTTATTATTTTGTGTTTAACAGTTGGTGGCCTTCTGAATGCGACCTGTGGAAATGCAACTGAGCTGATAATTGCAATCTTTGCTCTTGCACAGCACAAAGTGGATGTTGTGAAGTATTCTCTGCTGGGATCCATCCTCTCCAACCTCCTCCTCGTGCTCGGAACCTCGCTGTTCTGTGGAGGAATCGCGAACATATCGACACACAAGGAACAAAGATTCGACAGGGTAAGGCATAAGAAACTGAATTGATGAAATTTGGAGAAATTAAGGATGTTTTTTGAATTTTGGATTGATTTGGTTAATGTTATCATGTGTAGAAACAAGCTGATGTGAACTGCCAGCTTTTGCTGCTGGGATTGCTGTGCCATCTTCTTCCTCTAATGTTTCGAATGGGTGGCGGTGATGCGGTGGCTGAAGCTGTGGCTACTTCGAAGGAGTCCCTGTATCTATCCAGAGTTAGCTGCATTTTCATGCTCATTGCCTATGTGGCTTATCTTGTGTTCCAGCTTTGGACACACCGTGAGTTCTTCGAGTCAGAAGAGGTATGCATTTACTTCTAAAATCTAATGAAAATTTGACAATGTGGTAAATGAAAATGTTGAAATTATGGTTATTGGTTTCTGCAGGCTGATATTGAGGAAGGTGAAGGTGAAAGTGTTACAGAAGAGACACCGGTGATCGGATTCTGGTGCGCGGTAGCATGGCTGGTCGGAATGACTGCTGTTATAGCTTTGCTCTCTGAATTCGTGGTCGGCACTATTCAGGTCAATTTTCAACTAATGATCAGTTAATGAAGAACTTTTACCTTAAAGATCATAAGTTTAGTTTACTGATGTATATGTGAATGTTAATACAGTCGGCTTCCGACACATGGGGATTGTCAGTCAGCTTCATCAGTCTCATCGTGCTGCCTATTGTCGGAAATGCAGCTGAGCACGCCGGAGCTGTCATTTTCGCTTTCAAGAACAAGCTGGATATCTCTCTCGGAGTTGCCCTTGGCTCAGCTGCTCAGATTTCTCTGTTTGTGGTAAGTAATTAAAACTCACTTTATTAACCTCTATAAATTCCAAAGTTTTATCGAATATTGATGATCTAAATGATGAATTTCAGGTACCCTTGTGTGTAGTGGTTGCTTGGATCATGAATGTTGAGATGAATCTCGATTTCAATCTCCTTGAAACCGGCTGCCTCGGCCTATCAATCCTCATCACCGCCTTCACCCTACAGGATGGAACCTCACACTACATGAAAGGCCTTGTTCTTCTATTATGCTACGCAGTCATTGGCGCTTGCTTCTTTTTCTACAAATCACCCCTAACCCTCAGTAAGCACTCCTTATGATTCATCGTGTCATTTTTCGTGTCAGAAATTATCATCGATGATTGAACTGACACTATGTTTGTTCTTGTTATGAACCACAGACCAATCAAACACGGTTACTTTGGGACTCGCATCATCGGCAGCTCAGGAAGTTTTGAGACTTTGAGAACTTAAAGTACACAAAACATGACGGATTAGCAGATCAAATTGCTGTAAAATTGAATTGAATTGTTGAATATTTTTTGATTTGCATCGAGTCGGAAATGAAGGGATGGCTGACCTCCGGCAAGAAATGTTCTTATCCAGAAAAAGCTGTTCAAGTCGAGTCAACATGGGGACTCTCTGAGGAGAGTGTGATCCAGTTCTAGTTATATTTCTGTGTGTTCTTATATATAGGGATTGTCTGTAAATCATGAAGCAAGTATTGCCTATTGCTTCTGAATATAGTTGTGTTTATCTAAGTGTCGAGTCGGTTGAATGTTTGATTTTCCAATTGTTTCTGTGTCTTTGTATGCTTGGTATATATTTCATTCAGCTCTTGAGCTGCAGCTACTGGAGCAAGAAATAAACTTTGTTTTTCATATAAACTTTGTACTGCAGCTATAGTTTTAGTTAACGGTAACAAAAGTATCAAGCAATAAAACGCGGGAAGGTGTTTGGTGAGCTTGGGCGGGAAAGGAAGTTAGTAGTTAGAGCCCATGGGGTTAGTTTGACTTGGTGGTTGGAATTTGTAACGACTTCTTGTTGATGTTTTTAGGTGGTTAATTAGTTTCAATTGAACATGAAAATATTCCATTATCACTTAAAAAAAATATTTACTGTGATATCAGTGGCGGAACCAGAACAAAATACTTTAAAATGTTGAATCTCTTTATAATATGTTGAAGATGTGATGGTAACAAGTTATATTACTTGCTCTTCTTTCCTCTCACTTCTTTTTTACATACTAAATATTACACTCTCTTAATATTTTTTAATATCATGATTATCTTTTTATCAAAAGCAATCGAAGTGGATGAATTATATAGTTTCCTCAAAAAGGTTTGAAATAAATAAGACTATAGCTACGCTATGTTACAAAATATTATTCAATGCTAGCATAATTGAAGCGTCTATTCTAAAACCATGAGCATTGGAAATGTAAAGCGATTATTTGCTACCGACACCATCATGAAGCACCTATTTCTCTTCGATGCATTTTTCTAATGTCATGTTTACCACTTTCAAGTGAAGGCTATCTAACTAGTAAGCATTGGACTCCATTGAACCTAACCGGACTAAACATACTACTTGCACTTTGAATGATAGAAGGTGTAAATTGAGACATAATTGAAACGATAAATTTAACCGTTTTAGATCACAACTTTATTGCTAAATATGTTGGGCTCAGTTTATTTTAGTTTATTATTACAAAAATTTAATTGATGATAAATGTAAAACACCACCCCCTTATTCATTCTATAATTCTCTTAATTTGCATCATCCAATATGCATTTCTTAAGTATTTGTGTACAAAAGTGATGCTCAAATTCAAGGCACCCTCCATGTAGAAACTTGGGCCCAATAAACTGATTTCATGACACCAAAAGTATCTCATGGCCCAATAATAGAAACTTGGGCCGAATTGTCATCAAAATCGTTTTCATTCTGGTATACTAGATCAGAAAATGGGATTAGCAAATTCATTCCCTTTCCCTCCACCAACCTACATACTCCTTCACGCGCCTGGAGCTTCCCGGCCTCGCCGCCGAACCGGAGGAGCTACGCCCTCAGCCGCCTGCCGTCTCGTTCAATCTCGCGGTTAATTTCAGCTGCGGCGGTGCTCGCAATTTCGCCCACACCCAAATTTTCTCCAGTACGGACGCAGCGGCGGCGGTAGTAACTAAGCTTCAGACGAGCCTAATTCACAGATCACAAATTTTACTCTCCCCGGCTTCTGAACGAATTCAATAACTCACCGGAGCCACCTCGCACCACCGTGTAAAAGCCGCCGGCGCGTCTCGGCGAAGCCCTAATTCGATTCTCATTTCCTTCTCCGCAAATCCTGCAATGTAAGTCCTTATCTCAATGTTTCCGAATAAAATACTGTTCTTAGGGCTTGTTAGAGCATAATTTACCAGTGTTCTTGCTATCCAGTCTGCTTTAAAATTATGCTAACTTCAATGTCTGTTCATATATTGTTAGGATGAATTATGTATGAGTGTTTTGTGTAAGTCATATTGATTAACAGTTGTGAATTGTTTGTATCAGTGCTGCTGCATAGTGCATACTTGCACCTAGCTTCTGTTATTAGCTGCTTGATTTTCGAGGAGTACTGATATGGGAACTCAGAGTTTCGTGTGGAAGTTAACTAAGAAATTCGCTGTGGTTAGTCTAATTTCTGTTACGATATCTGATCGGTATCTGAGTGTTGTCCCCGTTCGAGGTTCCTCCATGGCTCCAACGTTTAACCCCCAGGCGTCATTTGCTGGTAAGGATCTTTACTTTACTGATTGAGTTGTTTGATTCTCTCGGAACTGTGCTTTATACTTTAGTTCTTGAATTGCAGATGACCGCCTGTTAGTGGAGAAATTTTGCCTCGAAAAGTATAGGTTCTCACGTGGTGACGTGGTTGTTTATAGGTAAATTCTGTCACCTAATGTGTCCGCTTATACTTACCTTTTGGCAGTATAGGTGAAATCTGGTTCTTTATAACTGAGTCTAAGTGCAAGTTTGTTCAGTTGGCCTACTGAGACTAGTTTTGTGATTTTATGGCTTGAACTTTATTTTGCTGAGTGCCATGTTCTGTATAGACTGAGTGTGCTTTGTTAGAGATAGTTGTAATGTTTGTAGGATAACTGCTAATTTTATGAGTGGGTTATTTATACTGAATATTGGAATGTTATTCTACTTGCAGAAGATTATACTCCCTCCGATTCATTATGTTTGGCACACTTTGACTGCAAGTTTTTTCATGACATATTTGATCGTTAATAACTTCATTTACATATAATAAAAAATTATAAAATTTATATATTTAAAAACTACATGTTACGGTGAATCCAAAAGTATCTCATACGATAATATTAACATTCACATACTATATGAAATTTATGGTCAAACATGAAGGAAAAAAAATTGAAAGAAATTGTGCCAAACATACTGAATCGGAGGGAGTAAATGATAGGTGTAGAAGTATGCATACAGATTACACAATGCATTTTTTATTTAACTTTGAGCTTAGTGTACTATCACTGTGACTCCTTGTTTCTTACCACCAATAGCTGTATATGATTATACCTTATGCAGTAGTCCAAGTAATCACAGAGAAAAACATGTCAAGCGAATAACTGCTCTACCTGGTGACTGGGTTAGCACTCACGGTAATGATGCTAGCGTGATCCCAGACGGTCATTGTTGGGTTGAGGGAGACAACCCACAGTCCAGTTTGGACTCAAGAACCATTGGACCGGTATGTAACATGCCATTTATTTCCAGTACCTTAGTCTTTTGGATCTATAGCAATGCATAGCATAAGAAAAACCAGATGAATCAACTTGCCTTTCTGTTTGCCTGACCCGTGAATGTTTTGGCCTATCATTTTGATTTCTCTGTATGTAAAACTTGGTTACAAGTCCGTACATGCCATCTCTAGTTTGGAGTCTTTATGTTTTCAACACAAATGGCTACTTACTCGATGTGATCTAACCGGTTTTTTGGTTTATAGGTTCCTCTAGGTTTGATCCGAGGAAGGGTTACTCACATTGTGTGGCCGCCCCAAAGGGTTGGTAAAGTTGAGAAAGCAGTTCTAAGGGAGAGCGTATTAGTGTGATATTGTTGTGGCGATACTACCCATTTTTAACCTCGTTTGAACCCATTTGAGTACCCTTTAGGCTGAGGTACAACTTATTTTTTCAATCCGAACAATTTTGTAACATATTATCTGTTTACGGTGTTAAATAATGACAGAGTTAAAGAGAAAGCTTGAGTAGCATTTTTCAACAATTGCTCATAACTTCCCCTTCGATTCAGCTCATACTTCGTAAATTTCTTTCTACAGAAACTAGAAATAAGCTCAGAAAACAGGCCTAAATCACCTTATTCAAATGTCTTCATAAACCTTTGCATAAAAGAGCTATGTGAATGTGTGGGAAAATGAAAGGCAATCTTGTATCATTTTTCAAAATCTTCTCATCTTAATACAAAAGGGGATAAATCTTAAAGGATCAAGGAAATATGAAAGAAGATAATATGAATGTGTGAGGAAAATGAATGGAAATTTCTAATATCTTAGTGCACAAGTAAAAGTAAAGTAAAGTGTGGAAATGACAACGAAAGTGAGGGCAGTAGTTGGGGAAATGAGAAGTACAAATATAATCCTTACAAAGAAAAGTGACTAAACAATTCCAAAATTGATAGATTAAATACAATTTTGGTAGATTTGAGTTTTACTTGCTGTAATTTAAAATATTATTAAAATTAAAATCTTAAATTTTTCAATAAATAATATAATTATTTTCTTTGATTTGTATAGTATTTTAGATTACAAAAATATCTACAACCTAATAATAGAATTGAGTAGTACAAATATTTTGGTTAAAAATGTGTATAAAAAAGAGCAAATTAATATATATCAAGAATTCAGAAACATTCTAGTATATCAGGCATCAATCAATCAAATGTCGATAACTAAATATTCAATCATTACTCACAAAAGTTTAGAATTTTAGAAATTTACATAAAAAATCTTAAACAAATTAAAAATAATAATAAAAGTACAAGCGTCATATTTTAATTGGATGAATGTTATTTAAAAATATAAAAAGGCACAATATAAAAAGAAAGTGTGGAAAGTGGAAGCCAAGAAAAATGTGGAAACAATGAGAAAAGCATGACATGAAAGTACACAATTTAAAATTGCAAAAAAAACATTAGCCCTTGTGCGATTCTTGTTGAGAACTCCGCTAATCTCACACCTCCAATTAAATTCGCAAAAGCACAGTCTGCGTTAACGCTACTCTTTCTGTTACACAACAGTACAAATATTATTCGAAACCAAAGCACAAAAAAAAAACGGTGATTTTTGGATTTTGTAACCTCCCCGTCACTCTGCAAATATCACTACGTAACCGATTCCCCGCTATATACACGCAGAACAGAGGCGTGATCACTGGAACCTCCTTTCTCTGTCTCCCTCTTTTTCTGTGCCCTACTTTTCCACCGCCGCGCCGCCCCCGCCCTCTGCTCATCTCCGGCGTCGTCCTTCCGGCAATTGTGCTCTTCCGCGTCTGCATTGCGTTGTGCTGAGCTGGTAAGCTTCGATTATCGTTCATTTGTTCGAATTCTGTGGCGGCGATTTTGTTGGATGATTGTGGCGGTGAATTTTGATCGGTTTTTCGGTGTTTGTTGTGGTTTAGGATGGGGAGGATTTTTCTGATCGGTTTGGAGGGGAGCTACTACAGCTGCAAGTTCTGTAGCGCGCACCTTGCTCTCAGCGATGATATCATGTCTAAGGTTGGTATGGGATGATTGATATGCTAGTTTAATGATTATTGATGTTCTAGGTGATTTGTAGCAGTAGAAATCTGTGAAATGTGTTTCGATTGCTACAGTATATGTCTCTGTTGTTCATGCAGAAGTGGAAATTTAGAACGTAATTGATGAGGAATTGTTGTTGTGAAGTAGAGTTTGAATCTGAGATGATTGATCGTGTTTTGTGTGTAAACTTCATCATATATCTGTTTATGAAGTTGATAATGTATGTTCAACTGTTCATCGAGTCAGCAATGGAAATGCTTGTGGATTTGACATGATGTGGTTATTCCTGCTTGTAATCTGATTGTTGTTATGGTGTTTAGTTCTCTAATCATTAGCTTGTTTATCTGCTGTTTGCAGGCCTTCCAGGCTCACAGTGGAAAGGCTTATCTCTTCAATAAAGTGTAAGTGTTTGGCATTCTTTTTGGTTTTTGGGGTTGCTTTCAAGTTATGACAGATAAAGTTTCTTTTGCTGCTTTCTTAATGAGTACTATTTAGTATGTTGGCTAGGCTTTTAATAATGCTGTATAGTCTTTCGAGTACTTGCTTCTGTATTTGTGAAATCCCTAGGGGCTGGTTTATATCGTCTTTTGTATTCATAGGCTGAGTTGAAACATCATTCGATTTCCTATTCATCAGTTAACCTTTTGATTAGTACCTAGTAGTCATAGCACACTTTTATATTGAGCTGCGATAATATAGCACGATGATAGGCAAGAACAGCGTTAATATAGACTCATTTCACTGTTACTAATATACTGTCATTGTGTGCTGATATACTTCCATTGTATGATAGTGTGAATGTCACTACCGGGAATCCAGAACTGAAGAACATGTTGACTGGCCAGCATATCGTCTGCGACATATTCTGTGTTGGCTGTGGTCAGCTCATGGGCTGGAAATATGTAAGTTCTTTCGCTAATCTTCCTGCTACCATTCCATGTGATACATTGCGCTAAAACCTTCTTCCTTTCATATGTATAGCTGACTGCTTTTGTGAGTAACCAAAAGTACAAGGAGGGGAAGTTCATCCTGGAAAGGTATCATCAGTTGATCCCAGTGTTAACTATATCTTGTTAACTTTTTGTATCTTTTCGTATCGTGCTCAAGTTGTTTGGTTGCTTGTATGGTATCTTGGTTAGGTCCATGCTGTTGGGTCCTGATGGAGATCGTCCCGAAGCAAGTGAGTACATGATCACTCATGATGGTCAGCTGGAGGGAAGTGATGCAGAAGAGTCGGGTGAGGATGTTGATCAATCTATCTAGGCGTTTCAGTCAGTAGAAAAGGTACATTCAACATGTTTTATGTTGCGCTTTCGATGAAATCAGCAAAAAAGAAGAAGATATGAAGTGTTGATTAGGATACATCTTTTGGATATCTCTATATTTTGTTGATTAGAACAGCAGCAGTAGTATTATTTGCATCTGATTTGCAGTAGAATGATTTGATAAATGGATATTATACAGTCATTCAGTTTGAATAGCATACATTGTATCAGCTGCCTTTCCAATATGATAATAATGAATTATTAAAATCACTTACAAACAGACCCAGCTCAATAGGTGAATCAAGTGAGACGTGCGGTTTCAAAAGATGAGTAAAAAATCGGACTAATGTATTTTTATTTTAACTTTGAAGTCCTATAGTATTTTCTAAAAATAGCCAAACAAGGGCCCAATTTGTAGGGTGCAAAAGTATGATTTCACATATCGATACATTGAATTTATTAAATTACATTGCGTTTGTTTCCACTACTTAATATCAACAATCATAACTTTTTGGCAAATCATATAGTAGAAAAAACCTTCCTATCCAATATGATTATAATGAATACTAAAATCACTTATAAAACACTTAAAGGGTGCAAAATTATAAAACATTTGTTTGTCAATTCTTACAATATCAAAGTAAAATATTCTTTGTATTCGCCATTTGTAACTGTTACTGGTAAAAATTTACTTTGCCGACCATCATTCATTTGAGTTGTAAAATTACACTGCATTTGTTTATCACTGCTTGTAATATTAAAGAGAAAGTATTGTTTTAATTTATAATTTGTAATTGTTGTCAGTCAAAATTGGCGTTACCGATCATGATTAATTTGATTTGCACGATCACGCCACATTTGTTTGTCAATACTTACAATATCAAACCAAAAGTATGTGTTGTATTTGTGATTTGTAACCGCCCCGGTCAAAGTTTGCATTGCCGACCATCATCTATTTGATTTACACAATCACGCCAGATTTGTTTGTTTATACTTGCAATATCAAAGCAAAATTAAGTGT
Source organism: Sherardia arvensis (assembly GCA_948330725.1). Taxonomy (NCBI): domain Eukaryota; kingdom Viridiplantae; phylum Streptophyta; class Magnoliopsida; order Gentianales; family Rubiaceae; genus Sherardia; species Sherardia arvensis. Next base: position 25,708,702 of record OX415245.1, on the reverse strand, counting down.
TGTATTTGCGATTTGTAACCGTCGCCTGTCAAAATTCGCGCCGCCGACCATCATTCATTTGATTTGAACAATCACGCTACATTCGTTTGTCAATACTTGCAATATCAAAGCAAATGTGATAATTTTATTTGTATTTAGTAACCGCGCTGGTCAAGATAGCCCTGCCGACCACCATTATTCGCGTTACAGCGTAACGCACAATATATCCCTTTTAATCAATTATATTATGTATTACACAAATTGAAATAACTAAAAACTCTCTGCAATATTTCTTTTTTAAAAAAAATAATAAATTAAATAGAAAATCCATTTTTTCCCCTATATAACCTTCACAAGTGCCCTCCACTTATTCACACACAAAATCACACTAAAACTCTATAATCCAAGGCGTGACCACTTAAGCAAATCTCTTTCTTTGCCTCTTCTCCCGTGTGATCTCCACTCTCTGCTACCAGGTGATTATCTCCGGCGCCGCCTTTCATTCAATTCCGCAATTTTCAACGTTTGCATTGTAATAAACTGACAATTCTGTAATATAATTGATCGAGTTTTATTTGTTATGTTTATGTTTTGATTAGGATGGGAAGAGTGTTTCTGATAGAATTGGAGGGAAGCTTCTACAGCTGCAAGTTCTGCAAGGCACACCTCGCGCTCTCCGGTGATCTCTTATCCAAGGTCGATTACGCGATTATTGATTTGATTCCTTTGTTGGTTAAATTCTCTGTTAAAATTGTGAACTTTTCATGTTTTTGGTGTTAAATGGTGGAATTATGAACATTCTGTGGTTTGATGGTTAGTTTCTCAATGATCGGTTTTCGTGTTATTTGCAGGACTTCCAGTGCAGCCATGGAAAGGCGTATCTGTTCGAGAATGTGTAAGTTTTTCGCATTCTTTTCGCTCATTGGGACTTATATCAGATAGAATTTCTTTTGATGGATTGTTGATGATTCATGTCATGATTTTTAGGCTTTATTTAGAAGCTTCTGGAAGAGTCTAGAATCATTGCATAATTTCATGTTCATGAGTTTCACTAAAGTTTCAATCTTAGTAGAGCCCTACCTATCTACATTGGTTGTAGTCTAGGTTTAGTTATCGGTATAGTCTCATTTCACTGTGATTTCTTGCTAATTGGTGATCATGTTATGCTTATGACAGTGTGAATGTTACTGTCGGGGAGCCTGCGATGAGGATTATGTTAACTGGACACCACATTGTCTCCGACATCTTCTGTGTTGGCTGTAACGCCAGCGTGGGATGGAAATACGTAAGCTCTCGCTCTAAACCTCGTACCATGCTAAACCTTGTACCATTCCATGTGATATGTTTCGCTAACATCTTCTTCTTGTTATGTGTATAGCATACTGCTTTCGCGAATGATCAGAAGTATAAGGAGGGGAAGTTCATTCTTGAAAGGTATCATATTCATATATACATTATGCAGTTATTCTTTTATCTGTCGCGAATTTGAAGATTGTGGTTTAATATGTGATTTCTTGGTTAGGGCTTTGATGATTGGTCCTAACGGAGTTCATCCGGATGGAAATGGCAACCAGGTCGCGCGTGATGGCCAGCCGCCTGAGGGAAGTGATGGAGAAGACTCAGAAGATGTTTGATCGGCGTTTGAATACATTACATTTTGGACTTAGAACTTGTTCTGTGCTTTGTTTTCTTTGATTTGGTCACTTTTGAACATTTTCGCGAAGAAATGAAATGAAATGCCATTCAAGCACCTCCTTGTTAATTTGGGAGTCACACTTGTGATCTCCTTGCCCTATATATACAAGTGACCATTACAAAATATTGAGCCAATTTGTTGCCATCTCTTTATTAACCTCTTTGAAATTGTGCTGCTCAATTGCATATCGAGCTTCCAGCCCCGCATTGAGCTCAGTACTGTTCTGGGAGGACGATGCAGGGCTGGGAGCTCCGATGGTAGTCATGGTTTCTCTCCTCCAATATAAACCCTAATTGGCTCATAAAGAAACTTGAAGCAAAAACTACAGTGTTATTTGCCTGGTTTCGTACGAGGAAAAGAAGTCTTTGTATGATTTGAAAGTTTTTTTCCCTTTTGATATTGATTTGAAAGTTATTATTAATGGTCAAATGTAATTTGAAAACTTGAGAGAATATTGCACGAAAAAATATACATACAGAGTGCAACTCAATTCAGATTAACATAAAATAAATCAGATTTTTTCATGTAGTTTAGTTTGATATCGTAGTTTAGATAGATACATTCAGTTTATTTCTATTCATTTAGTTTAATAGATTATATTTTACCAAACATTTGATATTATTATCACATAAAATGATATTTAATTTTTTAAAAATTATTTCAGTTTAGTTTAATAATAATAAATTTAACAAAACCTTATTTGAATATATTAGTAAAATTGGATAATAAAATTAGTCTTTTTTCTCTAGAGCTGTGTTGTAAATCAGTCATACTCAGTATAATTTGTTTCAGTTCAATTGCATAAAAAATTAAATTGATCAAATTTGTGTTAATTTTTACCACACTGATTCTATTTATAAATACATAAAAATTTTATCACAAAAGACCATCCAAAAAAACATGGCATAATTGAAGTCAGAAGAGTCAACGTGAAGTCAAACTGAGAATCCCCAAATTCTCATTTTCCCGTCGCTGCTGCTGTTCGGCAGCATTCCCATTCCGACTGCCCGTTCGAAAAACCGCAATCCTGTAACCGCCATTAGGTTGCGCGGAAACCGCCTCACCTATAAAGGGCAACAATGAATCCCCACCGTCTTCTCCCACGCTCTGCAACTGAAGAACTCAACCGTATTCTTCAGGTGTTCTTCGCTGCTACATTTCTCAGGTCTCAACAGCTGCTATCTCCGACTGTTCAGGTGAGATTCTCTGTCAAAATTCTCAAGTTTGACTGGCATTGCGTGCGTTTGTGATTCTATCGGTGAAATTCATCGACTGTGGTTTGATTTGATCAATGCTATCGGTTTTCAATTTGCATTCAATGTACGTACGCAGCTTGATGTTCGTTAGAATTAGTTGTAGTCGATGCTTTTATTGGTGATTTTATCGTGAATTGATGGATTAGGTTGTGATTGTTTCAGTTGTTGCTTTGGATTTGCATTCAATGTATGCAGCTTGATGTTCGTTAGAATTAGTTGTAGTTGATGCTCTTATTGGTGATTTTATGGTGAATTGATGGATTAGGTCATTACTGTTTCAGAATGGGGAGACTGTTTATCGTCGAGCTGAAAGGACGAACCTACACCTGCCTTGGCTGTGAAAAAATGCAACTAGCGCAGTATAGCCATAGGATCTCAAAGGTAATTTCATGAGGCTCTTAATTTGAGTTTTATCTTGTCAATGATGCATGAATGAATAATTATTTGCCCTAGATCCTGGTAGGCTGTGAGACAAAATGTGTGTGAAATGGCTTGTTAACAATTTAAACCTTAAGCTACAGTAGGAAGACCATTAGAATTGGTGCAGAGACTGAGGCTGAGTGGCTAGGATGGAAAAGGAGAGGGAGCTCCTGTGGATTGTTTTGATAGGATTTTGCGGGGGTTTTGGGAAAACGGGGTGGTTCAGTTCATGAAGTCGTTGATTTGTACTTGTGAGGTTCAGTTTCTTGAGTAAATTATTTAGGATGATCACATGATGGGAAATTAGGGTTTATTGACTGAATATTTTTCCGGTAGTTGGAATACATTAGGAGGTTAGTGTTTGTTTGTGTAAAGAGCACAAGATCCTTTTGTCGTATACATTGTGTGATGATGACCATGATCATTCAGTCCTTTTTCAATAAATTCTATTGTTTTTGTGTATAAGTGCATTTGAGGAGCTACAATTATTTTATTTTAGTAAATACAATGTATTTGATGTGAATGACCATTTACATATCAGATCTTATAACAAGGTTGCTTCTTGCTTTTCTGCTTCGGTGAATTTACATATCAGATCTTACATAATGAAAGGATTTATTTACTTTTCAACGGTCATTGAAACCTGCATAGCACGAGCATTAGGGCCCTATATTTAGATAATAACCCACGAAATTTACGATTTTATAGTTTGATTGTTACAGGATTTGGAGTTGGGCGGAAAAGAAGCTTATTTCTTCGAGAAAGTGTAAGCAAGCATCTCATTGTCCCTTTTGGGACTAAACCTGGCAGACTTTGCCTTACATCTCGAGTGCTTTGTTCTAATTTCCTGACACTCATATTGTATAATAGTGTGAATGTGAGTGAAGGAAGTCCAGAGGAAATGACTACAACTCACGGACGGTATACTGTATCACCCATAGCCTGTGTTAACTGTGGATCAGAAGTTGGTATCAAATATGTAAGAAGCTGCATACCAAACATTATTCTTGCAGTTAACTTGAATATGATACACTGCCTAATATTACGTTGTTCTTCTTACATCAGCTCACAGCTTTTGAGGCTAACCAGAAGTTTAGGGAGAACCGATATGCCTTGAAGAGGTATCAACTTATATCCTGGTTTTAACATTTTTTTTTTTGTTGCATCTACTTCGAATTTGGATAAGTAATGGATGAGATAATCCATGTATAAGCCTGCTGCTTTAGAATACTGCAGAATAAGGAATTTTAATAGACTTAATTAACATAATCATGGTTTTTAGCTGATTTTTGTATGGTTGTGATCTTGAAACATTAGAGTACATTGTAAAGTCAATAACAAATTTTATTTGGCTGCGAAACCAGTAACAGTGAACAGTGACTGTAATGCTACTGGAATTTTGAGTCTGTAGAAGCTTAGGATTCCGAAGTTCAGATACATTTCTTTAAATAGATATGATTGATGTTTATATGATGTTGTATGTTTTTTTATCTCTAAATTTTGAATATGTCTTTAAATCTAATAGGTTCGGTTTTATAAGCAAAACAATGAAAAAACTTAACTTAGTCTGCTGTACTTTGTTTCATATTTGTCTCTCACACCAAACTTGAAATAACTGTCGCTCCCTTTGGATATTTTTTGCACCCTTGTAATCCTGAACTGTGATATATATTCTCATACCAATAGCTGATCAAATTAGTTATTCTTTGTCCATTTCTTTGACAGGGACTTACTGATTGGTGAAATTGCTTTAAGAGGTGAACGAGACCTTGGCACTGACGACGATGAAGATTGATCAAACCAAACTCTCCATGGTTCCAGCAATTAGACATTACTCCAGTAAATAGCTTTTTGAGTTAAACTTGCTCTTTTGCTGTGTTTCTTAAGTGGTATCTCATGTGGAACATCTAGCTTTAAAAGGTATCTGGTTCTTGCTGAATTTGGTAGGCTGTAAACTGTTTGTAGTTAATGTCGAAGGAGATTGACTTTTTAGTGTAGCTTTGGTTTGTGCCAACTTCAGGATCAAGAGGTTAGAAAAGTCTCTGTCACAGGTTTAAAGGCCAGTGATTCGCTTTCAGGTTTATGAACTGAACCGAGCTTAGCAGCTCTTTACTGTTGCTTGATGAGCTAATTGAATAGCAGTTGTGATCAGTTCCGAATTTGATTTACTCTGGAACTAGCACACCTTGAGCTGCTACATAACCGTAATAGGAATTTAGATAAGAATATACGTTTGCTACCTTGCAGTATCCTCAAAATTCTAGTTTCTTTGTAATTTTGCTCTGAAATTCTGATTTCAGATGAGAAGATATGTTTGTTGTTCTAGTTTCTTCGTAATTTTGTTCTGAAATTTTGCATTTTTTCACTGTTGACTTGGAAAGATTGCGATTATTTGCACTAATTGCTGAATGCAGTTGAAAGGTATTTAGAATGACACTAATGTTAAGCAGCTGTAAAATCTTACAAGGACAGTAAACTGATATTGAGACAAATTGGTGCCATCTCTTTTGGTGGCTGGCATCTTTACATCTAAGGGGAAGATAACTATCACGAAATTATGTAAACGAGAGTATTCTGGTGAGAGCACCATTACAGAAACGGAAGAACTAGACATGACTAAAAGAGTGAGAGTGAGTTTGATGGATATCAGCAATCTGGGAAGTAACCGGACAAATTTCATACTCTGAATTCAAGCGGATCCTTGTATATACTGAGCTTCATTTTCTCCTCTTTCTCCCCTCTTTTCAGCTTCACAAGTATTTTATATCTGGCACTCTCATCCAACATCTGGTCCACAAAACAGCATCAAACAATTAGAACCAGCCTACTACTGCCTCTTATCACATTTCATTCAATCTCTTTTCTAAGCATATTCGACCATCAATAAGTGCATTGTGAATGTAATCTAAGTGTAAAGATTGATATCGAGCTTGGGACTGAGAGAGTACTTAGTTACTCACTGCACACGGTACACCATAGCATCACAACCAAACATTCACATAACAATCCAATTCAGAGCTATTGAAGATAAACAAAGAGCTACAACATATATGTCATTAAACATGAATTCTTCCTGAGAACCATCTTTAACAACGCACGAACCGAGTCGAATTGAGAATAAAGCTACCATCAAATTTAATTAACTAAGAACGAGTCAGGTGTTATTGAAGATAATGCACTCAAAAAACCGTTATTAGATTAGAGCAGCACCTCAAACTCGGCACTCAGTATCTGGTGAAGCTGGTATGGTACGAGTGAATTTGATTTCTGCTGATAGGCCTTCAGTGCAGCATCCGCCTCTTCCTTGACGATCGGGTCATCAACTGATAATGGTGTCCATCCATACTGATACACCACTGAAACCACCAATTTTCAACTTTAAATCACACTCAAACAATCAATCCAGTTCAGCTACAACAACACTAGTATATATATACAGAATAGTACCTTTTTTCGGGACAAAATCGGATACGCATTTGAACTCCTGGAGCTCTCTGAAGTCAATCCATGGCTTCACCCAAACCTTAGCTTCATACACCATCTTTTTACCAGCCTCCATCACCTCCAGAGTTAGATGGTGCAGAGTGCCAGACACCACTTGTTCTTCTGCCTTCGCCACCCTCACCAGCTCAAAAGCCCCATTCTGCACAAATCAACCATAATCAAACACTGGAAAAAAAATCTGCAGAAATCAATCATAATTAGATGAATAGCAGAATCAAATTACCTCCTTGAGATTGTGCTGTTCAACGGCAAATCGAGCGAGCTCCTGAATCTCGGCGCTGTGCTGGGAGGACGATGCCATGACAATTGATCGATTGATAAACCCTAATTGGCGACACACAGAGAAAATTGAAGCAAAAACTAGAGCGATATTTGCTTGGTTTCGGAGTCTTTTTGTGAAATACATATTGGTGAAATACAATATTTCACCAATATTGTATTTCGGAGTCTTTTTCGGAGTCTTTTTCGGAGTCTTTCGGAGTCCCGACAAGTGTATTTTTTAGATCTTAATTGGTGAAATACATATTTTTTCGATCCTAACTTTAATAATGTATCTTTTCATAGTCGAAAATAATGAAACGTGTTATTTTATATCATATATCCTATCGTGTTACAGTTTCCGTCCAAACAAACAACATGTTTCGTAAGATCCCGTCCACTTGAATTTAATGTATATAAGTTTAATTCGATTATTTGCATCATCTTTTAAAAGATAAATTTTTTTTGGACTGAGTTTAATAGAGATTAAACAGAATACAAAAGCAACTTATTTTGTAAGATTAAGCTATTTTCGGTACAAAAGTCTGATAAATCAGTTTGGCTTATCATGGAGTAATTTACTGAACTATTATATGAGTATGAGGTCCAGTATTTTACCAATCATATTCTAAAATATCAATGAAATGACAATCCCCTGCAAGTTGGTTAGTTTCTCAATAATCCAATATGTTGAGGTCATTTTCATACTTTTACACTGTATTTTGAACTATAAGAGTAAAATACTGCATTATGTATAACAACAACCGTAATTTATAATGGCAGTATTTCATATTGTTAGAAAATAAAAATACGTGTATAGAAATGTGAAAAAGCACGAGGGCCTGGTACTTGGGCTTGAACAAAACACTAGCCACTGAAATGGCTTAATAATGGACCCCAGGTGAGTTGCTATGTTTTGTAATTTGGTGGATCACCATACTGGACTGTACTCCATCAACAATAATACCAGCCCACGTTAAATCTGCATGTTAGTAAATGGACTGTTATTGTGCGGCGGTGTTTTTATATACAGTCTGATTTTTTTACTCTTTGAAATATGACATGATTTTACTAAAATATTTTAATTTGTTATGTTTAGAGGAATTGGCGGAACCAAAAATTTATTTTAGGGTATGATCAAATAACTAAGAACTAGAGGGTGGTAATGCAGGTTTAAAACTACGTAAAATTGACCAATGAACAGTAATATAGGTTGTATTTCAAATTTTAGGATATACCCAAATTTACCCGTAGTATAATTTTGCCTGTGTTTAGAGGACTATAAGTGTATAACGAGTAAAATAACAGATATCCTACAAATTTTAGTTTTTGAATTCAATCTGAAAGCCAAGTTTGAATTGTAAAATGAATTCTGACATGTTTATTTCACCTGGTTTGTCTTTCTCAATGCACTTTGGAGTCTGTTTTTTTAACCCTGAAAAGTTTGTTTCCATCCATAATCCATCTCACTTCTTACCTAATCATTTCTGCATTGAAAACTGTGGTGCACCTTTAGACCAGCAAGAAGACCAAGATTTCAAATTTTGAACTGAAAATGGAGGAGCCTCCATAATAAATGAAACCCTTATTTATATCATTTCAAATATAATGTTACCGTTTTGGTATTGCGATCTCATTTATTGTTTATGAGTAGATCTCATTTTCTTGGAGATACTACAAGTTAACTAGTTCAGTTAAATTTAGATATAACAGTAAAAAAATTCAATATAAATACTATGTCACGACAGAATATTTGAATGAATAGATTAGTAAAAGTAGTATCATCATAACATACACTTCCTTCGTCTCCGTCTAAGATAAATATTTTCCTTATTTGGATGTACGGATCAAATATACATTGGTAAATGTTATTCACTTTCTCATTTACTTCATAATTTTTTTTTTCGAACTCATTTCACATACGCTATGTTTTATTTAACTTTTACTTTCATTCTGGAATTTGGACTAGTTTAATAATACCAAATTTCAGTGAATGTGTCAATATGCAAATAAAAATGTAAATATAAATAAGTAATGGCTAATACTTTAAAATCAAAAGAACCCCTAACAAATAAATTGGTAATGATTACATTTTTTCAGTGATTCGACTTCCTTAAAGTACACTAACTAAGGACCTGAAAAGTTCATTATGATTATGTTCATGGTACTCATAATCAAGATCTGCCAAACCCTCTTCCATCATCATCATCGTCATGCCTATCATTTATAATAAAAAATAAGAAAATGAATTATTTTGTGTTCTAAATCCGGATTAAATTTCACTAATTTTCATTAATAATATACGGTCAAAACTTAACTCAATCCTACGCATAAAAAACGTTCTACAGCGAATCTCTTACACAAATTAACTGTATTTGAAAAAGTAAACGAAGTTTTATTATTTGATTATTCAGTTTGAAAGTTTGAACGTATGAGTAATGAATTAATACGTGTCAGATGTTTGTGATCTTCAAAAATATAAATAAAGAATCGAAACCGACCAGAGCCTCCGCTCCTCTCCTCGTCTTTGTCAAAGGAATCAATCAAACCTCAGACACCACTCACCAGTTCAGCTCATTTCAACCTAATTCATCAATTCAAAAGATTCTTTAAAGCTTGCATTTTTTCATTCAACCTGCATTTTTGCTGATTATTAGTACCAGGAATGGCAGTAAGTGTACCATAATCATCTCTTATTTTGATTACTTGTAAGATCATTTGAAATTCCCAGGTTGAATAACAATGTTGTTGTGGGTTTTTGATTGCCGTAGAATAATGTTTATGTTTCGCTTCAGCATATGTGAAAAAGGGCTTTCTTTTATGTGACAGATTCTGGGATGAATTTGTTTTCTGATAGCTAGATCCGAGCGTACTTAGAAATGATGGCCTTCTATTGGAATCTATGTTTTATGTGTATAGTTTTGGTTCTTGAACTTCTTTGATATGAGTTTTTTGGGGATTTTAAGGTTAAGAAGTTAAGATCAAAGATTGAACCTTTTGAATTTGGTTGTGATAATGCAGGGATTGGTGCATTGTATGCATCAAGATAGGAATCTGGGAATGAAAGAGGTTGATGGAGATCTTGCTGCATTCGTCGAGATGAGGAAGCAGGAAAAAGAGAACAATAGTTTTGATGGTAATTGTAATGATTCAACTGGTTTGTAATTGTTTGATAAAGCTTGTGCTTTTATCTCACCGAAAAAATGGATCTTTTTTCAATTTATCGACTTTTTTTTGCAGCGTCGAATCCTGATTGCTCTGTGATGTCTGATGCGATTTTCGCTGACAACCTCTTCAAGATGACTCCGGCTGATAATTTTTTGGATGTGGAGATCCCGAAAAGCGATCATGACTGGTAATCATTAGCTTTCGCCTTTCTGTTTGCTGCTTTAGTTCGATGTTGGACATATTTTGAAAAGTTCATTTCATAGCACATAGTTTGGTCCTAGGAAGAAACTCGCGCTTGTTTGAGAAATTGCTTGTTTTTTCGCTCAAAAAAACTGGTTCTTGTTTAGAATTTGCTTTGTTTTTCTATTGCTAAGTTGATAGTGCTAACTTAGTAGCAAGAAAACTGTAAAGTACTAGGTTTTCTTCTTCTTTCATGTACTGTTTGTTAGTTGCTAGGTTTTTGCATCCCATAAAAGCTGAAATAGACCTAAGGTTTACGACGATTAAGGTAGTTTGATCACTTGACACCGCAAGCTCGAAATCTTGGAGGGGTTTTATATTTGCCATGTCTGATTTGTTATCAAAAATGTATTTCACAGGCTTCTTACACCACCTCGTACTCCTTCCATTCCTTCATCGAAGATGCCATTGCAGAGTGCTACTAATCAGATAGCGGCTTCAAAAGCTCTTACATCTCAGGTAAGCATATCTGATGATCACAATGATACATCTCAAAAAAATCGGATTTTTTTTGGTGATTCTAACCTTTGTCCAATGAGGATAATCCCGAAAAATGGAGTTTTTCGATTGTAGCTAAGGCTTCTTAACTTTTAAACTGCAGCCCGAAAATCGACCTGATATGCCTGCACCAGCTAGTGCCGCCATTGCATCTTCTCTTACAAGAATTAAAAAACCACTGTTATCTTCAGCCAAGCAAAAACCAGCCACTTCAAGATCGGCAACTCCAACCGGGAAGTCAACAACTTTGCCTTCCAGGCCCAGATCATCTACACCGACTTTCAGAGGCACCAATGCAGCAGCTTCAAGTAAAACTACCGTGGCACGATCCTCAACTCCTGTAAGAGTTGCTCCACGCTCGGCCACACCCCCGGCTAGATCCTCGATTCCATCAACTGCCAGGTCAGCACCGAGGTCCTCAACGCCCACGCCAAGATCCTCAGTTTCATCACATCCTAAGACAGTTCCTGCAATGTCCAAAACCACAGCAGCTCCACGAGTTGGCATCGTTCCCATGGTGAAATCCAGGCCTACACCAGTTATTAAACAACCCGATGCACCTTCTTTGAGTCTGAAAATGGCAGTGCCTAAAAGGTCTTCTTCAGTATCTAGGGGCGCCCCGCTAGACACTGGTAGAAGTGCCCTTTCTAGGAGCAGAGGATACTCGAATGGCAGCGATGATGTGAATCCTGTTCTGATGGGCACACAGATGGTAGAAAGAGTGGTAAACATGCGAAAGCTAGCTCCACCTAAGAATGATCGCGATGAATCTCTTGATAACTCATCAGGGAAGTCTTCATCGCGTGAAAATTCAGGCTTTGGGAGGTCTCTATCCAAAAAGTCCCTAGACATGGCTATCAGGCACATGGTAAGCATTCATTTTTTAACCTTAAAATGCAGGAAAAGATCCATTTTTTTAACCTTAAAATGCAGGAAAACATCCATTCTTTACCTTAAAATGCAGGAAAGCATCCATTTTTTACCTTAAAATGCAGGAAAACATCCATTTTTTAACCTTAAAATGCAGGAAAACTCCGTTTTTTTACCTTAGAATGCAGGAAAACATTCATTGAAGCAGTGTTCTGATAACTTGAGGTTTGTTCCTTTTTCCCAGGATATCAGAAGAACAGTTTCAGGCAATCTGAAGAAGATAGCGACTAGCATTTCAGCTGGTTCTTCGAAGGCATCGACCACCACCAGTGCGTCGGACTCTCCTCTCGCTACAAGCAGCAACACCAGCTTTGAACCTTAGGTCATATGTTATCATGTGTTCATGATATATCATAGCAGAATATCAATTTGTAATGCATTATTTGAATCTTTCTTGTTCTTATATAACTCAAATGTTGCATTTGGATAGTTTTTTGGGAAATCCCTTTGCAATATCATCAGAAATTCAGAACTATTGGAGTTATGAACAGTCCTGATTTTCAAAATGTCATCTTGTTCTTCTCCTCTTGTAGTTTTGATTAAAATATTCATAGTTTTCAGCTAATATTTTTCTCTGATTCTAGAAACATTCAACCACTATGATGATATTATTGAATTATTATAATTTATATTCTCCGTCACATGTATAATTTAGTGTGTTATTGTATGCAGTATGATATTTTATTTTTATAATTCAAATACGCTATAAAATTATGAAAACATCTTCATTCAGCGGGAAATTTAGCAATATTTAGTGGACGATATTTTAATATTTTAATAATATTTTAGATTATGTCGAATAAAATAATGTATAATTTATGATTTTGGGTGGGTTTGGACTGAGGACTCCTGGAGAATAATGAAACGGTGACCGGAGACCGTGAAAGTGAGAAGTCATATTTGTGCGACAAAATGACAAATGTGTTGCTATCATAGTCCTAAGTCAAAAATGAAGAAAATTTCCACAAAATAAGGTTCAAACCTTTGCACGTACATAAAATATTACATGCATGAGATTTGTGTTTTTACCTATTTTAATCTTAAAAGCTCAATCAATGGATGTAATAAGTAGAAAAACTTGAAGTTAGGGCAGGATCAATTCAAAGTTTTTACTATAGTATGTTTAAAAACCCCGTCAAAGTAAAAGTAAATGAATATTTTCAAAAAAATATGTTAGTAGAGAAAAACATCCCAGGAATGAAAGATAATATTTGGTGGTTTTATTCTATCTCCAAATTTATCATTATCCATTTTTATTTTAATCTTTTATATTTAATTATTAGAAAATATATTTAATATTATAATGAATTCAGAAAGAACTCGTTTTACTGTGACATTTTTCAAAACATGTACTTTCAATACTCCAAACTTAAAGTTTATAGTGTGAAATAGAACAGGTGATTTCAAAGTTTAATAACCCAACCTATAGAAGAGTATAAAGAGTCTAGTAATTCATTTTCAACTCTTTTTGTCTCAATTCTTACAAATAAGTTTATGCATAGAGTTTTAAAATTTGAGATCTAATCATAGATTGGTTGAAAAGTGTAAGGCAAATGAAATACATCAATCTTAAACTGAACTACTGAAATGTTACGTACAATTCGATATTTTATTCAGCGTAATTTAAAATATCATCGAAATTACAATATCACTCCTAAATACTGTCAAATTTCTCAATAAACATACGAGAAAATCTCCTGAATTCCCAACTTTCCTAACTTTCCGTGAAAGTCTTTATACGTTTCACCTTATACAGTGTATGTTTTAATTTGAACTGTATATTTTATTAGTTGAAATTTTATAATTTTTACATAAAATTTCTTGAATTTTCGTATTATAACATGTTTCATTACATGTTTACTTTAACATGATCAATGTTTTAACACAAAATTTTATCACTTGAGTTTAAATATATAATAGTAGTTCCATAGTATTTAGGAAAATTGGACTTTCTAAAAATTTAGTATAAATGTAATAAATGAATATATTTTCATAAATTTATATCAAAAATTTATATCATAATAAGAATAAAACCGGATTGCGTATAATAACACAATTCTTAATCATCAACTCTTACATTTTCTTGTTTTCCTACTCCGATGTATGAAATGTAAATTGCGTGTTTGAAAAGTCCACCTAGGTCTTGAAAATAACAGTCCAAAGAATTAGAGTACTAAAATTACCCACGAATAATTTCGTCGTTGAAAAGTAACAATTCCAATTAGAGAAATACCGTTGACCATAACAGAACCAACCACTACGCTTAAATTCTCACTCTTCAGCAGCCATTGATGGATCCTTCCTCCGTTTCCTCTCCGTCGTTTTCACAGCGACGATCGTCCAAACCCCACCACACAACTCATGGGCTCCCTTTATTACCCGTAACGGAGCTTAGACGCCGTCTATTCTATATTATCCTAGGTTCTTACAGAAAGTTCGAGGTAATCGCCATTTAAATGATTCCGAGCACGATTCCAGATTGAGATTTTGTTATATGGGTTGTGATAAAGTTTTGATTTTTGGTTGAGGGAGTGAGGAATTATGGGATTTGGTCGGTGTTTTGGTTTTTGCAATGGCACTGGCAAGAATCACAGTTCCGAGGTTAGTTCGGAGATTACTACTGGTAATGTCAGGCTGTTCTCGTACAATTCTCTGAGATCGGCGACGATGGATTTCCACCATTCTAACAGGCTGGGGAGAGGTGGTTTCGGAGTGGTTTATGGGGTGAGGTTTTTGTTTTTTTATATGTTTGTGTAGTCATATGTTTTGATTGAAAGTCTGCTTATTTAGCTGTGGTTTTTGCAGGGTGTTTTGAGAGATGGGACTAGGGTTGCGATTAAGAAGCTTTCTGCTGAATCTAAGCAGGGGACTAAGGAGTTCTTGACAGAAATCGACCTGATTTCGAATATCAAGCATCCTAACCTTGTTCAGCTGGTTGGCTGCTGCATTGAAGGGAGTAATAGGATTTTGGTGTATGAATTTATGGAGAATAACAGCCTTGCTAGCTCTTTACTAGGTATAATCTTTCGCTGTCCGTGTAAAATTTATGTTCTTTTGGCTTGTTTTTGCTCTGCATAAATGTGTTTCTGAAGTAGATATCAAGAAAAGAAGCCTCTTTTAATGTAGACTTAAGTTTAGGTTGGTGAGTAATCTGTATAATCTTTGCTTCAGGTGCTAAGGGTAAAGTTCTTGATCTTGACTGGCCTAAAAGAGTTAGCATATGCATCGGTACAGCTTCTGGCCTTGCTTATCTCCACGAGGAAGTTGATCCTCGGATTGTTCACCGTGATATAAAGGCCAGTAATGTGCTTCTTGATGAGAATCTCACTCCAAAAATCGGCGATTTTGGGCTTGCCAAGTTGTTTCCCGACAATGTCACTCATATCAGCACAAGGGTAGCGGGAACCATGTAAGTGTGAAAAAAGGGTTACAAAATCATGTCGGGAAACCAATGTGATGCTCATTCTTGCTTTGTTATGACTGTGCAGCGGATATCTGGCTCCCGAATACGCCTCACTAGGCCAGCTGACGAAGAAGGCAGATGTCTATAGCTTCGGGGTGCTTGTTCTTGAAATAGTCAGTGGCAGAAGCTGCAGCGAGGCAGCATTCGAAGATGATTATTTGGGGCTAGTAGAATGGGTGAGTAGTAGCCATTAATCCACACATTATTACTAGTTTCATCTCATTATTTTTAAAGAGTTTTCGCATCATTTCAGAATCATTTTGTTAGTCGGTTCTTGAGCTTTATATCTTCATCTGTTTGTAGACATGGAAAATGAGAGAAGAAGGCAGGCTTTTGGAGATCGTCGATCAAGAAATGGGGGAATTCCCGAGAGATGAAGTCATGCGCTTCATCACCGTCGCCCTTTTCTGTGTACAAGCATCTTCCCATCAAAGGCCTGGCATGGGAGAGGTGGTAAAAATGCTTTCTTTAGAAGTTACCCTAAATGAGAAATTACTGACTGCTCCCGAGTCCTATAAACCGCGCTCGGGTTTTCCACACAACAGCCTGCAGATCACATCGACAAAGATGGCGAACAGAGGTAATACTTCAGACAGTTTTTCGTATTCAGCTGCCCTCGATGATTCGCAGGATCTTACGCTAATGATACCTAGATAGGCTCTTAGGTTATTCTTAAAGGCTTTCTGAGTTATTAAAACAGTCATTCTTTACAACAATGTGTATACTAAATACTACTAATATTGATATGGTTTGATTCTTTCTTAGCTGTAGATGATTTTGTCATACAAAATGGTATGTATTTTTTATGTATTTGAAAAAAATTAAATAAATAGACTTTTCATCATTCCAGAGGAGGGCAAAATGGTAAGTCCACACTCAACGGCTTATTTTGGAGTATACCCCACCTCCTGGCCAAAGCTGGTTACTGTTGAGGGAAAGGGCAAAAGGGTAAGTCCACACTCGACGGTTTATTTTGACGTAATATCCTCCTGGCCGATCCTGGTGGGGCC
Organism: Sherardia arvensis; assembly: GCA_948330725.1. Lineage (NCBI taxonomy): Eukaryota > Viridiplantae > Streptophyta > Magnoliopsida > Gentianales > Rubiaceae > Sherardia > Sherardia arvensis. Next base: position 25,692,280 of record OX415245.1, on the reverse strand, counting down.
GGCGGCGTCGATGCATGCCGATCCAGGGGAGCTGGTGCCGGAATCTGATACAGCCCCGAACAGCTAAACAATGTTTATTTTATAATAATATTGTTGTTCAACCATCATTTTGTTAAATCATTTTGTGATTGAGTTGTTTAGAAAATCGGACTTATTGTTGAAGGATGAAAATCAGCCCTATATTAGTGATCCAATTGGCAAAGAGTGATTTACACTTAAATGATGTTTGTACAATATAATATGATTAGAGTAGTTCAGATAATTAATGAAATTTACGGGTTTTTACCGACTATTTATAGTCACCATGACAAAATATTTTAAGGTACTTATCAATAATGACCTGTCAATTTCGATTGTTGAATTCGACGTTCGAGTTAAGCACATGTTATCTGCACTCATGCCTTCACACTATAAACCATGACAAAATATATTAAGGTACTTATAAATAATGACCTGTCAATTTCGATTGTTGAATTCGACGTTCGAGTTAACCACATGTTATCTGCACTCATGCCTTCATACTATAAGCCGGGGTGAGTATTAACTGGAAATTATAAAGTAAATAAATAGTTGAATGACAAAAAGAAAATGTTTCATCGGTTTTGGAAAGTTCTGATATATTGAAAATGATTGATGAGTATCTTTCTCCATATTAAAAATGTGATTTTTATTTATCTGACATGTAGTTTAATTTTCGGTGTTCACGATGAAATTTTTTATATTGAATTTAAATATTTTAAGGAAAGTATTCGTGATACAATTTGATACTGTAAAAATTGTTTTTAGTGTTTATACTTATAAAAGTATTCGTATAGATATCACAAAAACCGACCTTAGCTCAGTTGGTAGAGCGGAGGACTGTAGTGGTTAACAGCCAAAGATATCCTTAGGTCACTGGTTCGAATCCGGTAGGTCGGATTACTTTTTTTTTTTCCCCTCTTTTTATCATAATTTTTTCATGGTTTATGTTTTCTATCAAAAGCCAAAGCAAAAGTAAGGTTTTTTTGGTTTATATAGGAATTTGGAAATATAATAGCTTCGGATTTATAACCTACAAATATATTTGATCATTAGTTTAGCTAAATTCCAATTAAATATATCAAGTTTAATAGATTTGGTAACAATGTGAATGAAATGAATAATTTATGTGGACCATTTCTCCAATTCTTTCCCCATAGTAGATGAACAAGGGAATATAGAAGATAGTTTGGTATTGTCTATATAAAGAAAAAGGGGGAAAAAGATAGTAGCAACTAGCTAGTACTCTATGATCTTAGGTTGGGTTTAGATCTAACTTCTTTCTTTCTTTAATCATTGATTCCAAATTGATAGAAATATTAAATAAACTTGATCAATTTTAAAAAATGAAATAACTGAATTCAAATTAGTAGAAAAAAGAAAAAGGAATAACCGTAATTACCTGATCAAGAGGTCAAGGCTGTGAAAACACGACAGTGGTGCCTCATCAGTGCGTGGAGCATCTCTAGCGACGAGTGTATCAACGTGCCAAAGAGTAAGGATCGAGAACGTCCCTCTGACCAGTGGCGATAAGGATCTGAGGCCGTCGGGCTCCGACAAAGGCGTCAATATGAGCTTTGTAAATGAGGCGAAGACCTAGCTGAGCGAGGTAGGGAAATAGTTTTTTTGGTGTAGGGGTAGTTGGAGGGATATGTTATATTACGGGAGTGGGTCACAACGATAGTGGAATCTCCGTCGATCCCTGGACAGTAAATTTGAATTGAGGTGTTGAGAGAGATAAGAAAGGGTTGTCGTTCGAGAGAGGTTTCTAGTTGAAACAATAAAAACTTTTATACATTATTATTGTTAGCAAGTTGTAGTTAAGAGAAGTAACAGTTACACAATCAATTGTACGCTGACTTATTGGTGATTAAAAAAATCGGCGAAAAAATGCATTCGATAAATATCATATTTACAACATCGACCTTGGAAGTTATTAAAATAACAAAAGCCGACCTCAAAATTTTAGACTAGTTTGTTTATTGCAATAAAATGAAGACCGCTGAAGATTTGTCACTCTAACCAACAACAATAAGGATTCGAGCCCAATTCAAAACCCATTGTTGTTGTCGGGATCCGGACAGAGGCGTGGACATGAGTTTTGTCAATGAGGCGGAGGTCTAGCTTAATAAGATTTTGGTGTAGGGGGTTTGAGGGACATGGTATATGGTGGGAGGGAGTCGCAACGACGGTGGAATCACCAGCGATTCCCCAGACATTAAATTTGAAAAGGGAGATGTTGATAGAGATAAGAAAGGGTTGTCGGTAGAGAGAGGATTCTAGTTGGAACATAAAATCTTTTATACATTACTATTGTTAGCAAGTGATAACTAAGGGAAGTAACAATTGCACATTAAATTGCACGCTGATTTAGCGGTGATTGAAACCATTGGCGAAGAAAATACTCGATAAATTTTCATATTCACAACATCGACCTTAAAAGTTATTGAAATAACAAATGTGGACCTCAAAAATTGAGACTAGTTTGTTTACTGCAATAAAATGAAGATCGACGAAGATATGTCCCTCTAACAAGCGGTGATAAGGATTCGGCCCTGATTCAAACCCACTGTGGGCTTCAGGTAGAGAGCGTCGACATGAGTTTTATCCGTGAGGCGGAGGACTATCTTATTAAGGTAGTAAAACAAGAAGTTTTGGTGTAAGAGGGAGTTGGAGGGACATGGTATGTGGTGGGAGGGAGTCGCAATGACGGTGGAATCACCGGCGATCCCCCGGACATGAAATTTGAAAAAGGGGATGTTGATAGAGATGAGAAAGGGTTGTCGGCAGAGAGAGGTTTCTGGTTGGAGCATAAAAAGCTTTTATGCATTACTATTGTTAGCAAGTGATAACTAAGGGAAAAAACAATTACACATTAAAATTGCACGCTGATTTAGCGTGATTGAAAAAATGGGCGAAGAAAATACTCGATAGATTTTCATATTCACAACATCCACCTTAAAGTTATTGAAATAACAAATGTGGACCTCAAAAATTGAGACTAGTTTGTTTACTGCAATAAAATGAGGACCGATGAAGATTTGTCCCTCTAACAAGCGGCGATAAGGATTCGACCCTGATTCAAACTCACTGTGCGCTCCGGGCAAAGAGCATCGACATGAGTTTTATCAGTGAGGCGGAGGCCTATCTTATTGAGGTAGTAAAACAAGAGGTTTTGGTGTAAGGGGGAATTGGAGGGACATGGTATGTGGTGGGAGGGAGTCGCAACGAGGTGGAATCACCGGCAATCCCCCGGACATTAAATTTGAAAAAGGGGATGTTGATAGAGATGAGAAAGGATTGTCGGCAGAGAGATGAAAAAGGGGATGTGGTGGGACGGAGTCGCAACGACGGTGGAATCACCGGCGATCCCCCAGACATTAAATTTGAAAAAGGGGATGTTGATAGAGATCAGAAAGGGTTGTCGGCAGAGATATGAAAAAGGGGATGTGGTGGGAGGGAGTCGCAACGACGGTGGAATCACCGGCGATCCCCCGGACATTAAATTTGAAAAAGGGGATGTTGATAGAGATGAGAAAGGGTTGTTGGCATAGGGAGGTTTCTGGTTGGAGCATAAAAGCTTCTATACATTACTATTGTTAACAAGTGATTACTGAGGGAAGTAACAGTTACATAATAAATTACACGCTGATCGAAAAACCGGCGAAGAAAATGCTTGATAAATATCACATTCACAGTATCAACCTTAAAAGTTATTAAAATAACAAATGTTGACCTCAAAATTTGCGAATCAGTATGTTGACTATAATATATCTTTTTACATTTGATTGAGAATATATGAAATGTCATAAGAAAATTGTATAAGAAAGAAATACACTATATTTCACATAAAAAACAAGCATTTAAAAGGTAACATTCTATTTATTATTTTCTGATATCAACAACAATCTATACAATATTATTAGTGTAATAGATTTGATGTTTTACCCGCAAAATTAGCATCCAAAAACAAAATCAAAGATTGGATTAAAAGGACAAAATTGTAATTTGGTAAATAGAAACAGAAATGGATTATGTAATCCGTACGACCATGACAGGGGGCCTATCTTGCAAATGTTCAAGAGTTGAATCCCCTCCTTTATAAATAAATATTACTCCCAAGCCCCCAACCACGCTATAAATACGTACTTCCTCCTGCCATTTGAATCCGCTACCTCAGCGGAGAGGAAGAACAAGTGAGAGAAAGTAGAGAGAGAAAGTAGAGAGTTGTAGAGAGAGAAACAACAATTCTGTTCGAGCGGAAAATTTTCAAAACTTTCCCGTCCAACCGCCCCCAAAAACCCCACATTCGCCGCTCCGATCGAGGTTTCCGGCCAATTCTCGCCGGAAAATTGGAATTCAGTTATGAGTCTGTTAGGGTTGAAGAAGGTCTCGGTGTTCCATGGTGAGGCGTTTTTGGGAGAGCTGGAGACAGTGCCAGTTCAAGGGGATGATTTCCAGTTTCCGAGCAGCGAGATACGCATCCACCATATATCTGTCAACAGCGAGCGGTGCCACCCGCTATCGGTCCTGCGCACTATTTCTACTTCGGTTCGGTGCAAGCTCGAGCGGAGCTCGAATCCGGCTATTGATCAGACTCAATTGATCAATCTCCATGCCTCTTGCTTCTATGAGCTTAAGGTATAACATTAAACCTCGTGTTTTACCATTTCCTATTGTGCATCTGTTGATTGATATGTGTTGCTGTTATACGAATATCTTAAGAAATGTGGTGTTAATTCTAGCAATAGTGAATTATCGATATATCGTTTATTACTTACAAGTGTATTGCTGTAATTGTCAATGTGTAATTAGATATGCATAATGAGGAGGAATATCTTTGATACTGAAATTCTGGAATTAGGGATGGAACTTTGAATTAGGTTGAAATAGCAGTACTCGATGGTTCAGTATAACTTATAGCATTTTCAAATGTTGTTGTTTGCTGGGGTTTATTGATGTTTTGGAAGGGGTCGTTTATGAGGAGCAGGCTCTTTGATATTGGTTGAGAAATGCTAATTTTTTATGATGGATTTGGCAGACGGCTGTGGTTATTGTTGGTAATGAGGAGGTGCATTTAGTGGCAATGCCAAGCAAGCTGAAGAAGTTCCCTTGCTTTTGGTGCTACTCAGTACCAATTGGTCTGTATGAATCTTGCTTAGTGATGCTGAATCTAAGATGTTTGGCACTTGTGTTTGATCTTGATGAAACTCTAATTGTTGCCAACACGATGAAATCATTTGAAGATAGAATTGATACTCTGAGAGCCTGGATTGCTCGTGAATCAGATCCAATTCGCTTGTCTGGCATGACTGCTGAGATGAATAGATATATAGAGGATAGGTCATTGTTGAAGCAATATGCAGAGAGCGATTCTGTTGTTGTTGAAGGTGGGAAGTTCTATAAAGCAAGGCCAGAGGAAGTGCGTCAATTATCTGATACTCAGGAACGAGGCTCTCGGCCTGTGATAAGATTGGTGGAGAAAAATATTGTTCTTACTCGCATTAATCCCGAGGTTAGATGTTGTCATCATATTCCTTTTTTTTTTCTCACTGTTTCCTGTTGGTGTCATTGCTGATTTTTTATGGTGTTCTTTGTTCATATTTAGTTCATCTCTGTTAGTGATCAGTCAACAATTTTCCGAGTCTCAGAATGCTGCAATATCTTATTCCTTTTCAATCAAAATTGAATCATTGCTTTTGCTAGCAGTATTGAGTCATCATTTGTAATTTATTTCAAGCTTCCTTGTCCTAATCTAGTAATAGTATAATGTAACTGGACTATGTAGTGATGCTCTCTTATAGTTAATACATATCCCTTTTCATGCATGGATGTATATTATTCAATTACGAGGAAGGTGTTTTCCTCCATTTAGAAGTTGTGTTACTAATCACTGGTTGCTTGCTTCTTCAGATTCGTGATACTAGTGTTCTTGTTAGATTACGACCAGCTTGGGATGATTTGAAAAGTTACTTGACTTTAAAAGGTCGAAAGAGGTTTGAGGTATATGTGTGTACCATGGCAGAAAGAGATTATGCCTTGGAGATGTGGAGGCTTCTTGATCCAGAAGCACACCTAATTAGCTTAAAGCAATTGATGCGTCGTATAGTGTGTGTGAAAGCAGGTAAGCACCCGTGGATCTGGGAAATATATTTTTGAAGAAGCTTTCACATTAGAACAAATATTAGTGTATTATTTTGAGTTCTTTTGGAAACCTCTTAATAGAGAGGGTTAATTAATGAAGACAAACTGTTCTCTACCTTAGGTGCAAAGAAATCTCTGCTTACTGTTTTCCAAGACGGCAACTGCCACCCAAAGATGGCAATGGTGATTGATGATCGCATAAAGGTGTGGGAGGATAAAGATCAACCCCGTGTTCATGTTGTACCTGCCTTTACTCCTTACTATGCCCCACAAGCTGAGGTATGAAAGTACTTGCTTTTAAACCTCATGTGAATTTAAAATGCTTGCTTGTATGACCAGTATTAACAGGGGCTGCTTGTCTATGCAGATGGCAAATGCTGTTCCAGTCTTATGTGTGGCAAGGAATGTTGCTTGCAATGTTAGAGGTGGCTTCTTCAAGTAAGTATATTTCTCTAAATCCCCACTTAAAAGCCATACTCAGAAGTCAGAACCAACGGTAAAATAACACACCTGCTTCTTTCAGAGAATTTGATGAGAGTCTATTGCAAAAAATTTCTGAAGTTCACTATGAAGATGATGTTGTGAGTTTGGCAGCTGCACCTGATGTGAGCAATTACTTAATATCAGAGGTATTTTACTTGTTCTCTTTAGACTTTAATATGTATGTGCTATCAGTGGAGGTTCCTCTTCTCATCCAATACTGTATGCCCTCAGGATGCTAATTTGGGTCCAAATGGCAATCCAACTGCCCCCTTTGCAGAGGGCATTAATGGTTCTGAAGCAGCTCAAAGACTGTACCACTTGGTCAGTAGTGATGTGCTCATTACTCTACTAGACTAAGTGCTGTAGAATAGTTTCATGCATGACAATTCTATGTGACAGTTTTAAAATTTTTTTAAAGATGAAGTGTATATGTGCAACATCATGTAGCGGTGACAAAAATTTAGTATGTAGGGAACATATATTCTTGATTATGATATCTTTGTATAATAATCTATGTGGAACTAGTTCTTTTGTGTTTGATTAAGAGAATACAGAAAGTTAACGTGCTTGAACTTTAAAGTTTATTTTTCTTGGAATACAGGACATAAACAACCATGCTCAACCCAAACCTGATCTACCTGTTGAAGCAGTTGCAAAGGCTCAAGCTCCAATGTTTACAGGACCTGTGCTGCCTTTTGAAAGTAGGTCATGAATTCATGGGATTTCCAGTTCAGCATTATAGCATAATAAAGTAATTTTGAACACAATCTAATTTTTTTGTAATTATTGGCAGAACCTTCTCTGGCCGGTGCTCCTTTCAGGCGGGATAATAGCTTATACGAATCTGATAAGAGAAAACTCCCCATTATGAGCAGTGTCCAAGATGTTGGACCTCGAGGTTCAGCTGATACCGCCTTTACGTCCAAGCTACCCGGATCTTATCTTCCTCCACCATCTCAGGGAGGCTGGTTAACTGAAGATGCTCCAGATAGGGGACAACTCAATGGTCGACCATCAGGATTTGTTCAAGAACCTAATCCTTTTAGATTAGATAAACAGGGACACTTGAGACAAGAAGGGATGCGACAAAATTCTTCAACATCTAATAACAATACAGGTGTGCAGTCGGTCAAACGCTTTCTGTTTTTATTTTATTTTCTTAAGTCAATTTTACTTGGTCTACTTGGTCTTGCGATTTCCGAAACTGCTAAATTTTTTATTGAAGCAAAGACTATTCTATATTTATTGAAGAAATAGTGAACATAATATCATTTAAAAAATAACAACTGACTTCCTCCATTCAATTTCTATATTTGAAATAGCATGGTAGCAGCTACTGGATAAGTAGAGAAAATAATGTGCATGCCAGTAACTTGATTTTACCTTCTTGAGGATTCATCTGTTCATTGCTTCTTTTATTCTCCCCACCCCCTGTATTTGTAATTTTTATAATGTTTCATTGCATTTTGATGATTAAGTCAGTGAGCACTATGAGCTTATCTGCACTTATTTTAGCCAGATTTTAGCCAACTCCTACTACTTGCTTAGTTGCTTTTAATCACGCATCAAATAATCCGTGCTTAAATTTCTCTCTCTAAGTCTTCCCTGTCATTTTGGTTTATGCTTAGGCCTCAGCGGTTATCAAAATCAATCTATGAATGAGCATCAACCTGAAGGGGCATCAGCCAACATACCATCTGTTGCACTCCATGCAATCCATGAGATTGGAAGATTATGTAACTCAAAGGTGTTGGAGTCATTACCTTGATTTTATGCTTCCTCCTCCTCTTGGAAAATTTCTTTGTTTCTTTCTCATTTTTTGCCTGTTATTGCTTGGTTTAGGTTGAGTTCCGGCCTGTTGACAAGTTGGAGCTCTCATTTGAGGTTAGTCAAACCCGTCTTAAAAAATAAAAAAAACTGTTCTGTCACTTTTATTTCATTTCTGAAGAATCCCTCTGCTGTTGAACAACATAAAGCTCATTAGCTCAATATGCTAAACTACCCTTGCAGGTTTGGTTTGATGGTGAAAAGATTGGACTTGGAATGGGCAAGACAAGGAAAGATGCTCAGCTACAGGCTGCTGATAAAGCACTCCGATTTTTGACTGGTAAAGACAGCTTATTTTGCGTTAGTATTGTTGGCGTATCTTTTGCTACAAATGTACACTTGTAGTTTTGACTGCTTTGCGATGCCATTCCTTATCCATAGTCTGTCTAAGTGCAATGTGCCCATTTGGCAGCCCATTTTCCTTTATGTGGTCTTTTTAATTTACTAAATTAAAAACTTAATAGTCAATTAGGTTTAAGTTGGAATTTTTCATTCTCGGAATGTGAAGGTATATTAAATATTTATCCTCAATTTTGTTTTGCATATGGTCTCTGAGCAACCCATGAAACAGAACAGTGTATTTGAAATAGGATTGATCAGAAGCAATGTTTTCATCTGTATTTGAAATACAGGTATACTTAAAAATAGTTTATTAAATGAAAGATACAAGTATAGATAACTAATAAAATAATATTGATTTAGTGAAATTCGAGGAGAAGAAAAATAGAGTATTAAACTCATTGGTTCTTGCCCTCTGGTCATGTTGCATACTCATTGTCAACTCCAAAAGGAATGGTTTTACAAGTCTCTTTTCACATCAAAATTAAATTAAAGTTGGCTGCCAGCAACAGTATATAAATTCTCTCTAAAACTTGCTGGCACTTGTGTTTGTTTTTAAGTTGTCACTTGGTATTGCAGATATGTACGTTTCACATAGGGCCAAACGTTTGAAGTCAGTGGGTAAAGAATCTGACAAGCTGTCTGAAAACGAAAATGGATTTCTATGGGATGCGACTCCTGGATCCAATGGACAGCAAGCAGCTGAAAATGGGATGACGCAACAAAACACATCTAAGGTGGGAATTTCTGATGACATTGATCATTAACTTTTTGATAAAATAGGTGATGTGCTTGGATAAGGGCAGTGGTGAACACCCAAGGATGACATAGCATTCTTCTCTTGGTTTTGGTTTGCTCCGTGGTTAAGAATTACGAGCAACAAACTGTTTGAAGAGATGTGAACTGGTTCACTATGCCATCTTGGCTATGCTATGCTCCACCCTTTCTCCTTTTGGGGTAAGGACTTGGTGGTCAGTCCTATTTTCACCCATTATCCAAGTGTGCCAATGGTGACATAATGTTCACTTTTCTCCACTGCCTTCAAGGCCAAAAAGTATAACTGGTTTCAAATATTAAAAAATTCATTCTTTCGAGAATTGATACAATAGTATCTTCCTTTAGAGTGTGATTTTGGTGTTTGCATGCTATTTTACTAATGTTTGTATACTGGTTTTGATTGGTAGAAACTCACACAACCTTTTGCATATGTAGGTCGCCTGAAGCAATGATGCATCAAGGAAAAATGGCACATCAAAGCATGAGAGTCCGAGTTCAACTAAAGGGATGCCTTTTAGAAGCTCGGTTGGTTAATCAAGGTGCTCCAAATTGATGCCGGATCTTGTACAGCGATACCTTTGTATGCTTTAGGCTTAAGTTACATCTTTATACTTGTACATGGTTGTAGCTTTTTCTCCACCGTCCAGTTAGTTTGTTTAATTCGATGCATTGAATGGAGGAAAAATGATTGTAAGATTTACCTAGATGCATGCTAACTGCAGTAAATAATAGGCAATATATACTTCTGAATTTATATTCCAAATCATTTTGTTCAAGAGAAGCTGGTTTTAAGATCTAGTTTATCTTCCCAATATGTTAACCATGTTATTGCAGATGTGCAGTTTAAGCAGCGTTCCTCGCATGCCAAGCAACCTCTGAATCTGAAATCGGTGCTCAGTCCCTCGAGGTTTGGCTCTGCGAGAAACTGTCACCGCCTTTGCTCAAGAATTCGAATTAACCTGGTATTTGGAAAAAGGGGATTCATTTAGAATTTCCATTTTTTACTGTAAATGTTAAGCTTCTGTAAACCTTACACAATAATGAAAGACAAATTGAACACTTTCATGCTCAGATTTATTGAACAAAACTTGCTAAACCATAGAATTGGTGAACTTGGTACAAACACCATACATTCCCCCGAAACTAAATGCTATATAACAACTACGCAAACCAATAGTCACTGCTAAATTCAGAAATGTCTAACTCATCATCTTCGTGTATAACTTCGCAAGGAACTGTCTTATAGTTCTCAAGCCCCATCGAAAGTCATTTCTAACGACACTCAGTTGCAGCCCGAAATTCCCAGGCTGCTCTTTTTCTTCATATAGACCGGACCATATTTCAGTGCCTCCATTCGGTAATGGTAAACTGGAAGCAGGTTCTTCCTTCAGATATGGCTGCATTTAACCATTCCATTTACAGATAGCATCAAACACAAGAAAATGAGACCAACAAATGACACGAAATGAAGGCCATGATTCCACAACTTCAAGTTCCCATATTTCTGATCGAGTAAACCTCCTTTTATGATGAATATAATGCATCAATTCGCACAAATGCCAGGTTTATTCGAATTGTTTCATTTAATGTGAAGGAGAAACATACACACAAATGGAAAAATGCAACCTTTATTCTCGTGATACTCGCATAGAGGATGGAATGACGGGAAAATAGACCCTAGCTTGATCTCTAGGAGATAACAGTGAAGTAAAAGAAAGAAACATCGACAAACTCTAATCAGTTACCTCGGATGACTCCATTTGGATGTGCTTCTCAGATGCACTAACATATTCTTGTTCGGTATCATCAGCTGGAAGTGGAGTTAAACCTGGAATCAACACGGGAGCTTCCCCGGAACTTAATCTTGCAAATTTCCTCCTTCCCAAAGTCGCACCCTTTTCTGTATTACAAGCAATCTCTGCATTACCAAGAACTTCTTTTTCTCCGCTCTGCAAAAGCGCATTGTCGGGTACAATGTAACCATTTTCACTCTGAGTTTCCTCGATAAAATCTCCTTCTAACTGAATCATTTCTTTCGGGAGTTGTGAATCATGATCCTCTTCCATAATGGTTTGTAACTCGGGATCGTCCCAATCTTCACTAACAGTTATGGTCTTCTGAGTCTCCCATGTTTCAAGAACTCGATCAGGACCCGGCTGCCACAAGATATCATCATCATCTTCATCGCTTACTTTCAGAATAAACTTGTACTTCATCACCTTCTTACATGGCACATCCTACTCAATAAAAACATTAAAAAACCTTAACATTGGTTCTTACACAAACTACAAAGGTAAGAGGAAAGACAGGTTTACCATCTCAAGAGCCCAAACATGGCCATCTGACCAGTTCAATGGAACGGCATTCAACGGATCCCATAATCCAAGCACAGGATCATCTCCCACCATCAGAAACCGCTGCCCGAATGAAATCTCCTTCCTTAATTCGAACCTGACTCGAACATTTCCGAGCTCCGGTGCAACTGCAAAACATTATTACATCCATCTAATCAAACCTTAATCCATTTCCAGAAACCAAATTACAATCTAAACAAGAAGTAAAATGAACTAACTTGCAGTATCCACACTTTGAACCTCTTCAACTCCATCCCCATCAACAACAACAACCTATACATGGCCAGACAACAAAAATCCAGTAAATACTAAATACATTTCCTATTGACAAAAGGTTTCAACTTTCAAATATCATTACATCAGTAAGGAAGGCTTACCTGAGGCTCTTGTGCTGCAGCAACGTGGAGAGTGTTCCTCTGGCACGGCGGAGAAAGGCGGAGAGCGTGGCGACGGTGGTGAGGGGTAGCGGCGCTGCGGTGGTGGGACCATGAGAGGCTGTGGTTCTCTAGAAAGAGCTTGGCTGAGGAAGCTGCAAAGGCTTCCATGATATCGCCGGAGCCGGAGGATGATCGCCGGAGAAGATGCAGAAGTCGTAATGCGAGTGCTTAATTAGTTTTGGGAGTGTGTGACTGTGTGTGGAGGTTTGGGGTTGGGGAAGAGTAGAAATGGGACCAGCGGTGGCACGGATTATGAACCAGGTTTTTTCTTCTTTTCGATGCGCGCAATAAAACAAAAAATAATTAAATATTGATGATGATATAGCACGGATTGGACAGTCCTTTTATTTATTTTTAATTTTTATTTTCTTAAAATTTACGTAACTTATATTTTGATTTGATTTGTTGAAAACAGAATTATACACACATATTTTAGCTGATGAAAGAACTTATCCTCTTCCCTAGTCTCATTAAAAAATATTTAATTTGATGAAGCTAATAACATAATTTAGTTGAATCGTATTTGTTCATCTTATTTTCAACACAGTCACTCGATAAATATTTTTATCATATTTTAGTTTAGTTTAGTGCTTTTCAGCACCTTTATTACATTTCAATTTAGTTCAGTTTGACATATTTTCTTACATTTCAGCATATTTTAATATAATTTAGTTTGATCCAACAATTTTTAGATCAATTCATTACTATTTAATTCAACACAGTTTAATTTCACCTAAATCGGACATGACTATAATTTACAACCAGCTTTGAATGCAACGTTTGATAGTGTCACAGGTCGGCCGGTCGGTACACTGCACTCACCGTTCCAGCTGGGATTATTCCCCTCGCTCGGCCCATCATATATATTCACACGGTTCATTAACTGGAAATAAATTTGGGCTCATTGGATTAATTAGTCCGTTCTGAAGATGAATAAATGGTCTTAAACAGCCCAAAGACTTGCGAAGAGTATTTACTTACTCGTAAAGAAGTATGAATAGAATTTTATTATTATCATTTTATTATTATTTGTTCTGAATATTATATTGGTTAAGATATTTACACATTTCAGATGACGTTATTAAGTCGCAGGTTGTTGGAGTCAACTGGTCAACCTCTTATCGTTATCATGGTACATTAGTCTTAGTCCTCGTCCGAGTCCAACTCGGGAGAAAGTTAACAATGGAAATGGAGAAAATATAGTCAAATTTTGTGGCAGCCAAAAATACCAACAAACTGCTACACAAGGATAGAGATTGCACGAATTAAACTTGCAATATTGGCCTTAGCTTTTCAAAGCTAAGGGCAGTCACGTCTAATTCATGTGAAATTGAACTGTGTTAAATTATAAGTTGTTGAAATAAACTGTAAGTTAATAAATTAAACTAAAATATATTGAAATATGAGCTAATAAGTTATCAAATTAAACTGAAATATAATGATAATGTCGAGAATAAGATAAAATAGACGTAAAATTTGGATGGATTAAACACTAAACGCATACACCCAGCGATTGAGAATTGGGTTCAGTGCTCCATGGTTCAAGATTCAAGTCTTGGCAGCGGCAGTATGAGGATTTCTTACTTGCAAGGGGTTTTATGTGCACCGAGAAAAAGATGCTCAATGAATCATGATTATGAGATATCGTAACTTACCTCTCCACTAAAACGTGCGATATCAGATGATTTTAAGATATTGTGACTTATTTCTCCACTAAAATCTGTGATCAGATGCGGGTCCATTTACAGGCTGGCGCGCCTGGACCCTCAAATTCACCGGACAAGTATGTGAATAGTAATTTCCGGCTAAGTATTACTATAGCGCCACCGTTAATCTGCACTACCGCCTACCCTAATATAATTTCCTAAATCCGACTCTGCCCGTAACATCAGACGAATGGAGAATTAAGCGCGAGCGAATTACCTTCTACTCCAACAAACTCCAAACCATTTATAGTCGGAAAGCAAGAAAAAGAAGTCACGGGCATTAAGTGCAAGTGACACTGGAATGGCAAAATGTTCATACTGGGCAGCTTTAATCACAGCCCCATCTACTGTCCTATATTCCCCATCTACCTTGTTTGTATTTGAACAATGGCATCAACTCATCCTAATATTCAAATCACCTAACATCACTATCTTTCTTTTTTTGTTCAAAACAAAACACTTCAAATCACCCTACAACATTCTATTAATAATATCTTCTAATTATTTACATAAAGAATCTTGGGTGAGACCGTCCTGCCATTAGATTAGTTAACATGTTTGTAACTTTTGTTTGTCATTTTAACTCAATCAATTCATTTATAATACTTTAATAGGTTAAAAAAATTTAGTAAACGAAAAAAATGCTACAAATATAAACTAATGAAAGAAACACTTGAACAAAATGTATATTCATATTTACAACATTTGAATGTATTTTCTTTTGATAAATTGTACTAAGAGTGTAATAATACAAACACATAAATTTATCTCATAAAAATATGAAATAAATGACGGTCCTTTCATAAGCTTATGATAAGACCGTCCTACCCAAAACTCTCTTATTTACATATCCGAAATTACTATTCTAAATTATTAAAAACATCGTGATTTATTATCCACCATGTTGCTGTGCATGTTCAAGATGATAGATAACTGATGAAATGTTCATTTAGTATCACATAATTATTTTACGAGGATTTTAGGTGTAAAAACATTATGATTTTGCAGGTCTGATATTAACTTGAAATGTTCTGATATGCTAATTCAGGTCTATGTCATGATGTAATAATAAAGAGTAATTTTATTATTTACAGTCCTGCAAAATCAAATTATATTTGCACAGATGATCTTATATTACACTAGGATTTCTACCTATCGTTGAAACTCCTTAACACAATTTCTCGAACATAAACTGTTCGAGAAATTATGAGTGACACGTGTCTAATCCATTATGCACATCATGCACAATGAATAAACATCGAAAATCATTGATCGTTGAAATTACGAGTGACGAGCTGTTACATAGGTCGGCAATTACTCCTGTGAATCCCGAAACACTATTTTTCTTGAATGAAAACTTCATTAGTGCATTTTTTTTTTCTTTGCATTATTGTTGAGCTCCACAAGTAGACAATTTAACAACAGACAAACAACAAAATCCTATAAAGTGTCTTAGATTTCTCTGTTCATCCAACTCATGTATGGGTAGAGAGGCCAATAATGCAGCATCTACGTTGTTCATTCACTCTCTGCACTTTCCTGCTTGCATGTACCATCATCTTCCTCCCATCACTTCAAGCCAATGAATCACTGACTCATACAGATAATCACACAGATCACCAAGCCCTAATCGCCATTAAATCCCAGATTACTCAAGATCCCCTCGGAATCACCGAATCATGGAACCAATCTCTGCATTTCTGCAACTGGGTCGGAATAACCTGCGGCCATCGTCACCAGAGAGTCACCAATCTCAATTTAACGTCACTCAAACTCACCGGCAGGCTGTCGCCGTTCGTCGGAAACCTAACCTTCCTCTCCGGGATAAACCTCGAGCTGAACAGCTTCCACGGCCAAATCCCGCCGGAGATTGGCAGTTTATTCCGGCTGAAGCACCTCAACCTCACCAACAACTCATTCTCCGGCGAGATTCCGGCCACCATTTCCCAATGCCGAAACCTCGTACTCCTCCGGCTAGGGTGGAATAACCTCACCGGAGAACTCCCTTCTCAGCTGGGCTCGCTTCAGAAGCTTGAAAGAGTCTTAATTCATTACAACAACTTCTCCGGGCAAATCCCTGAAAGCTTCGGGAATCTTTCCTCCATTAAATCACTTTCCATGGCGGTCAATAACTTCCGGGGCTCCATTCCTGAATCCTTAGGTAATCTAAAAACCCTAACTTTTCTTGGATTGGGTATTAATCAATTTTCCGGTGAAATTTCTCCCGCCATTTTCAACATCTCTTCGCTTGTGAAATTCTCCCTGCCGTTCAACCAGTTCCATGGAAAGTTACCGTTAGATTTAGGGTTTACCATGCCTAATCTGCAGTCTCTGAACATAGGGCACAATCTGTTTAGTGGTTCCCTCCCGAATTCGATCTCGAATTCCTCCAACCTTTGGGAATTGGATATCACGCAGTGTAATTTTGATGGGAGAGTGTCTGTTGATTTTGGGGGAATGCCTGGTTTAGAGCTGCTGTTTCTTGCTTCGAACCCGCTTGAGGATTTGAGTTTCTTGAAATCGCTGTCCAAATGCACTGTTTTAAGGATGCTGGATTTGTCTGAATGTCAGTTCGGAGGATTCTTGCCTGATTCTGTTACTAACCTGTCTGCTCAGCTGTTAGGTTTAAGGTTAGGGGGTAATCTTCTGACAGGAGCTATTCCATCGGGGATTCGAAACCTGGCTAACCTGACTGAACTGCAGCTGCAAGGGAATAGGATCTCGGGGAATGTCCCCGGAGTTCTAGGTGATATGAGAATGCTTAGGTTCTTGGATTTGTCTGATAATCAGCTGTCAGGACACATTCCATCATCTCTGTCTCAGGCGACGCAGTTGTACACGATTCATCTCGAGAGAAACAGATTATCTGGGATGATTCCAGGGAACCTCGGTGACCTTAAATATCTGCAAGAACTGGATCTTTCTCAGAATAACCTTAATGGTACCATACCCGAAGCGCTGATGAATCTGCAATCGCTCACAATTGGCCTGAATTTGTCCGGTAATCATCTCTCCGGTCAACTGCCTTCTGACATGGGAGGCTTGATCAACCTGGAAAGTTTTGATGTGTCCCAGAATATGTTGTCGGGCGAAATCCCATCCACCATCGGTAAATGTGTGACCTTGGAGACCCTTTCAATGGCAGGCAACTTTCTAGAAGGTCGCCTGCCTCGATCCTTCACTTCCTTGAGAGGTCTTCAAGTTCTAGATCTTTCTAGAAACAAACTTTCAGGGCAGATCCCTGATTTTCTCCAAGAGATTTCCCTGAAGCATTTGAATCTGTCTTTCAATGAGTTCATCGGTGAGGTGCCATCTAAAGGCGTGTTCCAAAAGCCATCTGAAATCGCTCTTTCGGGAAATGGTGACCTTTGTGGAGGTATATCAGACCTGAAATTACCACCTTGTCCAGAAAGTGACCTAAGGAAAAAGCAATCATCTTTTAGTCTTAAACTGATGATCCCTTTACTCTTAGGGCTCCTCGGACTGGTATTATTCATGTCGGTTCTCATCATCTGCCGTTTGAGAAGGAAGGTTACCGAGCCTGTTCCGGAATCTTCACCCGAAATGACCTTGCTTTCTAGGGTTTCGTACGAGGATCTTTCCAAAGCAACGAATAATTTCTCATCGTCCAGTTTGATTGGCCAAGGCGCGTTTGGATCTGTATACAGGGGAGTTCTGAAGCCGGATGAAACAGTTTTTGCTGTCAAGGTTTTCCATTGTCATCATAAAGGCGCTTTGAAGAGTTTCAAGGCTGAATGCGAAGCTCTGAGGAACATCAGGCATCGGAACCTAGTCAAGATCTACACTTCTTGCTCGAGCATCGATTATCAGGGAAACGAGTTTAAGGCCTTAGTTTACGAGTTCATGCCGAATGGAAGCTTGGACAGCTGGCTGCATCCTCCTCCATTACTTCAAGAAGAAGGTGAGGGTTTAGTACGAGGATATCCTAGTACAAGAAAGTTAGGCCTTCTTGAAAGGGTGAACATTGCAGTAGATGTGGCTTCTGCACTTGATTATCTCCACAGCAATGGCGGGAAACCAATCGTTCACTGTGACCTGAAACCGGCAAACATCCTTCTAGATGAAAACCTGACCGCCCGAGTGAGTGATTTTGGCCTAGCAAGGTTCATTCAAGAGCTCGCCGGCAAATCTCAACCCAACCAAAGCACTGGAATGAGGGGAACTGTTGGCTATGTTGCACCAGGTAAACTTTCTCATCCAGCTACTTATGATATATAAGTTAGTTTTTTTGAAGTGCTATACGCGGTCCAGTATTTTACTCAGCGTAGTCCAAAATACAAATGAAATGACACTATCGCCCCCTGCAAGTTAGCTAGTTTGTCAAAAATCAAATAGGTTGAGGTCATTCTCGTACTTTTACACCGTATTTTGGACCGCAGAAGTATGATACTGGACGGCGTATAGCAACACCTTGTTCCTGGATGGAATTTTTTCAATTTTTTTGAAATCTGTGGCAGAATATGGAATGGGAGGGAAGATCTCCACAAATGGTGATATATACAGTTTTGGGATAATACTGCTAGAGATGCTGACTGGAAAGAGGCCAACAGATGATATGTTTAATGATAACCTTAATCTTCATAACTTTGCGAAAACAGCAACACCTGGAGGAATCGATGAGATTCTCGATCCAACCATTCATCCTAGGTTCAGACAAGATCAGGACCAAGATGAAGAGGAGAAGGCTTTCCTGAGCAATGACAACAATGGACAAAGTAAGACGGATCAAATCAGAGAATGCTTGATCTCTGTAATGAGGATTGGAATAGCTTGTTCTGTGGAATCGCCGAGGCAGCGAATGGATATAGGCGATGTCGTGAGGGAAATTCAGCTAATCAGAACCATTCTTCTTGCTGCTGATGCAAACTGCAGTTCCACCAGTGGGTGAGTTTTTTATCAGATTTTTTCCAGCAATTTTTATCCGTTACCCGCGGGTAAACGGGTAATTTATTTTTTTATTCATGTGGGTACGAGTAAAACGGGTAATTTAAAATACGGGTCAAAACGGGTCGGGTCAAATACGAGTCTACCAACGGGTTTACCCGTTTTTATATAATGTTTACCCGTTTTACCCGTGAGTTTTACCTTACCCGTATTTTATCCGACCCGTTTTACCCGTTTTTAAACAGGTAAAAAACGCGTCATACCCATATTTTCATATTTGTTGTGATTTATTGTCAGGAGCATTCGGTTCGAAGGATCGTCGAGTCGATCAGCAACCAGTAACTGGCAAAACATTGCTGTGTGAAGAAGTGTAGTGATGAACTGATGATAGAGTATACTGTCATTCTTATTATCAGTTCAGTAATTTTGTTTAATTTACTCATGAGTCATGAATCATGATGCACTTATTTTAATTCAGTTCAATTTAATTCTATACCATCTGAACCTAAAAGTTGGAAAATAGGCATTTGGTTCTTCTTAATTTTAGAAGTTCTTCTGCCCTTTGAGCAAAATATTATTCCCAAAAACTAATGTGTAGAATATCATAAGTAAGGGTGTGTTTGGTGGAACTGTATTTTAAAAAAAACGGGGTGCTTTTGGTTTCTATTTTGGCGAAAAGCAGAAGTCAGTCATGTTAGCTTTTGTTTTTAGTCCACTTTTGGCCAAAATGCATTTTACTTAGAAAACAGAAAAAAGTGCTGTTGTACCCCAAGTGTTTGAGTAAGTACTAATGTACCTCTATGTTTTTTAAAAGTGTCACTATACCCTCAAATGTATAATTTGGACAGAATTTTCTTTTATCAAATGTTAAATGTCAAGAATACCATCACTATTATTTAATGGTAAAAAAAAATTTCTAGGACGAAAATGCCCCAACCCAATCAATCGAATTCCTAGATCTGACTTAGCTCACTGACTTCCGAAAAATCTTTTTCCCCTATCTAATTATTCATCTAATTTCCGGTTTCCTTTTAGTTTCACACCCAGTTTAGGAAGGCAATCCAAATCCATACTGTAATCCAGATTGGAAAAGTATATAAACGTAGAAATTTTGACTTTGATGAATATTGCATTGAAGTTATCATATATCTTGCTAAACCATCTTGTTCATTTGATCGTAAAAATCTTATCTACCATTAAATGACATTTTAAGAGGCCAAATTTAGAGGCTTTGCTATTGATACATTGGATATTTTTCTTGTAAATATTGATTTCCAAACATGAAACATCATTGTTTAATATACACAGGTCTCATAACAAAATGAGGTTATTTCTGTTTAATTATTTTTCTGGTATGAAAAAAAATTGTAGTCCAAATAAAAAATAAAACGGTCTCTCTCCAGGCTGTCAAAGCCTATATAAATACAAAATCTGTGCTCGAAATAAATGTGTCGGTCAAAAAAAAATGAATGGTCGTCGTCGTCTCGTTTCAACTCTGGTCTCCCTCTTCATATTCCTCCTCGTCCTCCTCTTCTTCTTCTTCGGTCGGAGAAATGTGGTAACCGACAAGAAGAATGCCAGAACAGATCATTCAGGCGGCGGCGCTCCGGTGGGCGATTCCGGGATCCTCCGGCAAGCATGCAGAGCATCACGGGATCTACCCGGATGCGCGGATTCCGTGATGCAATCGAAACACGCGCCGCCCCCAAACGCGACCATCATCGGCGTCATCGAATCCGCAAGGTGGGCGTCGATAGAGAAGACGGACGCGGCGGCCGACATGATCATGGCCCTTATGAACTCATCATCGTCCGACGTTAACCTGACCATGACGGCTCAAGGGTGCCTGAAAGGCCTAGCCGCCGACAAGGCAAGAGCCGAGCCGACTCTCGTCGCCTTAAGGTCCGGCAGGCTGAAGGACGCCCGTGCATGGACCAGCACCGCCGGAGCCACACAGCTCGGCTGCTCCGCCGGCCTGGCTAAGATCAACCAGACCGCCGCCGCCTCCTTTGTCGGAACCCTAGGCAACCTAACCACCAACGCATTGGCAATGATGGTCAATTACGACAACTTCGGAGAAAACTATAATTCGTGGGGACCGGTTAAGTCGGAAAGGGATGGATTCTGGGAGAAAGGTAATTATCTCGACGGGTTCGATGATTCGGACAACTTTCTTGAGGTTCCCAAGGGACTCAGACCCGACGTGACGGTGTGTCGGGTCGGGTGTGATTACCCGGCGGTGCAAGAGGCGGTGAATGCGGCTCCGGACGGCGGTGACCGGAGATTCGTCGTGTGGATTAAGGAGGGCATTTATGAGGAGATTGTTAAGGTACCCTTTGCCAAGAAAAATCTCGTGTTTTTGGGCGATGGTATGGGCAAAACGGTCATTACGGGCTCGTTGAATGTCGGCATGCCCGGAATTTCAACATTATTTTCGGCTACTCTCGGTCAGTTTTTGCTTCATTTGCCTCATTTTTGTCCTTGTTATTATTATTGTATTCACCTAAAACACGTGACAAAAATATTTAGGTTCTATTCTCCACTAAATTAATAATATATATACAAAATTAATTTAAAATATCTACAGTATTAGTAATTTCTATGTTTTCCTGTCTCGGTTAAACATTTTTAGTTGAATTTTCAAAATCAAATAAACCCAATTTTTTTGATCGTTAATTATATATATTATCCAATTATTATTATTTATACATATTATAAAGATATTGCTGGTCAAAAATGACTTAGTTGGACTTTGAAAATTCAATTAATAAACTTTGGTTCGAACATATAAATTGCATTCATTTTTATTTTAGTCAAACATACTTAAAATGTTTCGGAATTAATGCCAATTTTATCTTTTGTTTTCAAAGCTCTCAACTATATTAGACATTTTGTTATCTGTCGCACTGTTAGACAATATCCAGTTCAGATTAATTCAGTTTTATTTATTTCAACTTTTTTGAATTGAATAATGAACTTCGACACTCATTTTCACTATTTTTCAACAAATTTCAACCTTTTTCAACCCTTTTAAGTTAATCTAGGGCCTAATCTCTTGACTTTCAAAGTTCCCATTAAAATAAATGTCATAATAATTGTGCAGGGGTGGAAGGTGATGGGTTCATGTGCAGTAACATGACAATCGAGAACACAGCAGGGGCGGCAGCTCACCAAGCAGTAGCTTTCCGGTCAGAATCCGACCAATCAGTCATCGAAGACTGCGAGTTCCTCGGAAACCAGGACACACTCTACGCCCACTCCCTCCGACAGTACTACAAAAACTGCCGGATCCAAGGAAACGTGGACTTCATATTCGGCAACGCCGCCGCGTTCTTCCAAAACTGCACCCTCCTCATCGCGCCGTCCCCGTCCAACACCGCCGCCGTAACCGCTCACGGGCGGACCGACCCGGCTCAGTCGACCGGGTTCGTGTTCTACAACTGCATGGTCAACGGAACCGACGACTACGTGAAACTGCAGACCGCCCAGCCGAAACAACATAAGGCCTACCTCGGCAGACCGTGGAAGGAGTTTTCTCGGACGGTTTTCATTAACTCTACTCTGGAATCGGTTATTTCTCCGGAGGGGTGGTTGCCGTGGACCGGCGACGTTGGATTGGCGACTTTGTATTACGGCGAGTTTGCCAACGCCGGTGCCGGAGCTGATTTGTCCGGCCGGGTTCCCTGGAGTAGTCCGATTCCCCAAGAACGTGTTCATGCGTATACCGTCTCAAACTTCATTCAGGGTTCTGATTGGATTAAAGGATAGAACGTATAATTGTGGAAGATCAAATGTGGCCAAGTTATTCAATTTAGTTCAAAATACTTTCGGAATTAAGGATACGTTAGCTAACGTTTATTTTTGCAGAATTGAACTGAATTAAAATTAAAAATTAAAAATGTTAATAGGATGAATTTCATATTATATACTTTCAAAGCCTAACTTAACTGAATTGAAATAAAAAATATTCACATAACCGGTAATCATGGGCGGAACTAGAAGGTTGTCGGCGTTAACTCCCAAATTTTAGGGTTGAAATACTAATTTACCGACGTCAATACAGTGAAAACAACCTTCGTTATGCCACTAACAATAATAAACCCTAAAATGACATTATTCATCTCTGCGATTTACCTAGTTCGAAAAAATAAAATATTTAAATATATTTAATAATTTCATGCAGTATTTTTGCCATTAGATGACATATTTGAGTGGTTGGATAATGGATTTAGCTGCTAATTAGAACTGATTTTCAATTCATACATTTGGATTTGATGTCTAAAATCCAAAATAAGAGGCTTTGATATCCTGCATTTTGTTCACAACTATGCTCATAGGCATCCTACTCCCAGGTGAATAACAAGAACATGCAAGCCCAGTTTTCATCACTGAAACCAAGCACTCTTCCACTCCTCTACCATAATCTTTCTGCAATGAATCATGCTTTATTAAGCTTTCTTTACTTCCATATTCTTCAACATCTTTTCCATTCACCAAAACCATTGAAGGATCAATGATCTCCATGATCTGTCCTGGCAAAGCCATTTCAACAAAGGTATGAATGTCTAAACCATCCTTGAACATCTCATCAGTCGGGCGCTTACCCGTGAACAGCTCCAGGAGTAGTATACCATAGCTGTAAACATCTCCGCTTGTCGACACAGCAGCACCAGATCCATATTCTGAAACACAAGCATTATAAGATGAAATGTCACATGTATAATGTATTAGTTATTGTTAAAATGTACCTGGAGGAATGTAACCGATGGAGCCCTTAAGTCGGGCGGATACATCATGCTTCTGAGTAGGCGAATCGAGGAGGAAAGTTGCCAAGCCGAAATCACCAACATGAGCGGTCATATCATCATCAAGAAGAACGTTGCTTGGTTTCAGATCACAATGAACGATAGCCTTATCAGTGTAGTTGTGTAGATAGTCCAAAGCGGAAGCGACATCCATGGCTATGGTAAGCCTCTGGCCGAGGTTCAAACCGCTCATCGGGTGACACCACTGATCTAAACTACCATTCTTCATGAACTCGAGAACTATGCACTTAAAATCGCGCCCTTGAGGATCAAGGCTTGAGCAAGCTGTCACAACCTTGAGCAAGTTCCTATGCTTGGTGTTTCTCAACACTCTACATTCATCCATGAAGCTCTTCGAAGCGCCTTTCTGAAGAAGGTTCAAAACTTTCACCGCCACGGTTAAACCATCATCATCATCACCAATAACTCCTTTATAAACCGTGCCAAAACTACCCGCCCCGAGTAAATTCTCATCTGAGAATCCATCTGTGGCCCTGGATATTTCCTGGTAAGACAATCCAAACTCCCTCTCATGCATAGATATTTCTGGAGTTGGCGATTCTTTTCTCGCGTGCTTGAAATATATATAGGCCGCCAGAGCGCAAAACAAGAAGACTACAAAAACTATGGCGATTATAACCGGAATCAGAATCTTAAGATGGTTGGAATTTGATTTTGAGCGAGTTTCTGATTTCAGGCAGCTCGGAAAACTCAGATCAGGGATGCCTCCACATAGCCTGTCATTTCCTAGTAATGATATTTCGCTCGCATTCGCGAAAATCCCTTCTGTTGGTACTTCGCCGGAGAAATGATTGAAAGAGAGATTAACCTTTCTGAGAGATGTCATTTTTGATAGAAATGCAGGGATTTCACCTGATAGATTATTCTGTGACAAATCAATCTCGGTTAAAGCTCCCAAATTTTTCAAAGATTCCGGGAAGGTTCCAGTCAGCATATTTTCATTCAGAAACAGTCTCTCCAAGCTGAGGCAACTACTTAAACTGCTCGGAATCTCGCCTGAAAAGTTATTCCGGCTAAAATCCAGCTCGGTTAAACCAACCAACTTTCCTAGCTCAACCGGCAACGATCCACTGAGAAAATTCCCGGAAATGGAGAGTGAAATAGACAAGGAAGATAAACCAGAAATCTCGCGGGGTACACCACCGGAGAGACTATTTCCGGTAAGATTAATCACCTGCAATCCTGTTAACTTTCCAATCTCAGCCGGAATACTTCCTTCTAGTATGTTGTGCTCCATGAACAGCCGAGATAATGACGTCAGGTTTCCGATGGACGGCGGAATCTCTCCGGAGAAGTTGTTGTAGTTGAGATGCAAACCTTGCAGAGCTGTAAGCTTTCCGATCGAATCGGGGATTTTCCCGGAGAAAGAATTTCCTTCCAATCCCAATGAGCTCAAGCTCACCAGGTTTCCGATCGCCGGCGGGATGCCGCCGTAAAAGAAGCTTGAGCCTAGGGTTAGAATCTCGAGATTTACAGAGAGGTTTCCAACAGAATCTGGTAATTTCCCGCCAAAACTGTTCCCACTCATTCCCAAAACCTGGAGATTTGTGCAGTTGGCTAAGGAAGAAATGAATACCAGGTCGGAATCGGATTCTTCGCCGTCGCCGAGAAGGTTATCGTCGAAGTTGAACCGGGAGAGCCACTGCAGATTTCCCAGCCCCGCCGGGATTGTTCCGGTGAGGGAATTCTGTGCGAAATCAACCACGGCGAGCTTGGTGGCGTTTGGTAACGAAATAGGGATTTTTCCGGTGAAGTTGTTAACTCCGCCGGCGAATATCTCGAGGTTGGGTAAAGTCAGCCCTAAATCCGGCGGTAATTCGCCGTGTAATTGGTTTTGCGTGACGGAAAAGTAGTAAATCTCTGATAAATTGTAGATAGCCGGAGGGATCATACCTGTAAATTGATTGCCGTAGATCTGAAATACCCGTAAACTCGACAGCCGGCCGATCTCCGGCGGGATTGGGCCAGAGAACTGATTTCCCGCGAGGGTGATTATTCTGAGAGACGTAAAGTTTCCGATCCACGGCGGTAGTCCAGCGCCGGTGAAAAAATTTCCACCGAACCCAAAAAATGTCAACTTTGTTAACAAACTGAGTCGACTCGGGATTGTTCCGACGAGTTGGTTGTAGACCAGGTCAAGCACTCGGAGCTCCATGCATTGAGTTAGATTTTCGGGGATGGTTCCGGAGAAGGAATTGAAAGTCAGGTTGAGCTGCCGGAGAAATCTCAACCGCCCAATCTCCGGCGGGATTTCCCCTCCGAAACTATTGTTCCGGAGATTGATCGCCGTCAAATACGTCATGTTTCCGATCGACGGCGGTAAAGCGGCAACCAACTGGAATCCAAGTAAATTGATAACGGTAACTCTCTGATTCACTCGATCACAAGTAAGACCTTTCCATAGACAGTGACTCACTGAGTCATTCCATTCCGCCATTGAACTCAAAGGATCTTCTGAAACGGTGCGTTTCAGCTCCAGCAGAGCCTCCAAGTCGGTGCCGTTCCCCTGAGCTGTGATTTGAACAGAAAACCATGCCGGAATCACGACGCAAAAAACCATCAATCGGAAACATCTCGGCTTCATGTTATCTGTTAGCTGATTGCATTGGTCTCCACGATCAGAGTCGGTATGAATTGAAATAAGATTTTTTGAGAAGGATGGCTTTGTATTTTCTTTGTTTGTGTTCTTAAAGTCATCATAAACTTGAATTCCTATCAACATCAGATCAGTTAGAAGACTCATAACGCCATCTCATCTGCCAAACCAAAGAATTTAATGAGGAAAAGGAGAGATATATACTGTTTCATCAAATTTTCTTTCCTGAACTCTATCCTTTATCTAATCGGTGACGGCAGGGGCGGAACCAGGGGTCAGAGGTGGCGGCAGGAACTCCCAGATTTTAGGGGTGAAACAGTAATTTAGTGTAGTTCAAGCGATAATTTGATGGAGTTAATTAAATGGCCAGCAATCTCCACAACGCCGATTCTTCAAAACAGTTCTATTAAGCAATGCTATAAATTTTCTTCTGGTTTCGCCACTGATAACGGTAAAGTCGGGATCTAATATGTGAAATAGCTGTCTTTAAACGCGACAATTGGAGATGCTCTAAAAAATTCGATCATAATTTCGACCATAAAAACGTACAATTAAATAAAATGTAGAAAACTATGATTTATCAAAATTTCCTACCACAAATCATAATCCTCAACCTTCTTAACCTGAACCTGAATTTAAATTTAAAGCCTGACAAAAACCATACCCTGAATGACCTAGGTAGCCTCCTGTATGACTTTTTCCTGGTCAACCTTCTGTTTGACTTTTTCCTGCACTCATGATCATCTGAAACAACCTCATTTTTTCTGCAATAATCATCAGTCTGAGGTTTCTTCATCAGCATCCATGGATCATAACTCCGTGTCTGATCCTCTGCGTCGCTGCCCCACAGGAAGATAGGTTTGATCATGGGAGAACCACTGTACTCATCCAAGAAAGTCTTCAGGCTGGTGTGCTCCATATCGAACAGTCTCCCTAACGTTGTACTCCCGGTCTTCATCAGATCCAGCAGTTGGATTCTCCGGCGAGGAGATGAAAACAGCGACGATGAAGATGATGATGAAGACGAGGAAGAAGATGCTGAATCGTAGAGGCATTTCTGGTACCTTATGATCTGCCTGAATCTGTCTTTCTGGGCTTCTGAATCAACAACGTAAGGGGGATGATCGTAGGGATCATCTTCCTCGTCGCGAATCTCGGATGCCATTGATTTTGCTTGATAAGAACAGAGCGAGGTTAAGTTAAGAATGAAATTTGAAGGAATTTTTATGCACTTTCAAATTATTATTGTCATCGGCAAGGCCGGCTGGAAGTGAATACATACAAAACTATTTGGAATTAGTTTGAGTTGGTTCTGAATTGTTATAAGTAATCAGATATTTTACTCAACTTAATTTAATATACTATCAAATTATAATATCGTCTTTTAAATTTTATTAAGCTTTTCAATAAATATAATAAATAATCATGTTTATTTAAATTTATATCGTATTTTAAACTATATAGTAAAATATCATAGTGTATATGATACAAGTTAGTCAAAAATGTATCAAACTATCAAAAAAATTGTATATTATTGCAGTGCCATCCACGCATTAGTTGTCTTGTATCCATTGTGTTTATCAACAAAATGAAATTTCTGTTAGTATAAATATTAATGAATGGGACGTGAAACATTCTTTGGATGCATTATTTGGATTTTAGAATATTTGGTGGATTTTCAGTACACTAATTAAAAAATTGAAAGAATGTTTATAAGACTATACACTTGTTCAGCTAAAACTTGAATTTTTTAACTGAACTTAAAATTAACGAATCGAATTACAGAATGTAAAAAAATGCTAAAATGTAAGAAAATTAACGGTTGAATTAAATCAAAAGGAGTTGAATTTAAATAAAAATCGATGAAAATGTTAAAGTTAAAGACAGAACCTTTCATAATTCTTTTATTCAAGCTGAAACCAACAAGTAAGACATTTGAATTTTCAGAAGAAATAAATAAAATCTTGAGAATAAAATCAGAAAATTATACACGTTGAAAACAAGAAACAGCAATGTTACTTGAACAATATAACAGATTAAACACAACCAAAATCCAAAAATTAATCCAAATAAAAAAAAAAAAAAACAAAGTATCAGACTGAGCTGTTTACAAAAGAAAAGGAATCAAACTGAACTTAGTTCTTTTATTCTTAACCTGACAAAGCCAGATTTAAAAAAAAATCCATCAAACTTCAGATATGAACTCCCGCCTGGCTTAAGCTCTTGTGATGGTAGGGAATGGCCAGACTAGACTCTCAACATACACCGTCGTTGGCTCCACGTATGTATAGTAGTACTTGAAAAAAGCTCGAGGGTCATCAAAGTAGTAATCGGCATGCTTGATACAGTAAAACAAAAAGGCATCGATGGCAATACCCGACATGTGATCAGGAATGCGTATCATCCGCCAAGCCGACTCACTTGGTTCACAGGGAGCAACATACATAGAATAAGCATGGGAACGCGCCCTTTCCTTGTTAATAGGATCGAAAGGTCCAGGATGACAGTCTCCAAAATCATTATTGACTCTTCTCCAAGACTCTCTTACCCCATACCGCTCCATCATCCACAAATTTGCAGTTAAACGTCTACTAGTGGGAGTGTTCTGTTTGTAGAAAGCAAACACCGACAGAAACTCACCAACAGCGTGTACACTCCAAGCGTGAGATTCCACCATGCGTAAGCAATTCGGGAGATCTGTCACACCAAAATGCTCGCTAGTCAAATCGACAGTAAATATACTCTTGTCACCTGTGAACCTATCTTGTGAGGCCCAGTGAAGCTTCCCATTGAGAAAACACCCATTGCCATCCACCAAGTTCAACGAGGTATAACAATCTTCTTCCAATGTTTTCCATGAATTGTTTCTTACACTGAATATCTTCACCAAACTTTTAACTGGTCTCTTAGTAGTGCATCGAATTCCAACAACTTTGAAGTCATCACTTGATTCATCGTATCCAAATCCATAAACCACCTCAGATCCACGGCCAAAATAAGGTAGCTTCTTACACATCCTAAGTGCTGGATTCCATATAACCACTCTATGATAAAGACCAGCAATGCAAACAAGACCTCTACAAGAACCTACAAATGTGAGTGCAGAACCATAGCATAATTCCTCCTCCCAAAACTCAATAGGATGAGAAACGGCAGTCTCAAGGGAATAATCGGCAGGATCACGTAATGTCGGGTAAAGAGGGGCCTGTCTTAATATCTCCTCAGACTCAAAATCAACGCGCAAAAACTTATGATAAGTATAGTCAGGATCATCACAAGCGTATTGCAGGCGGAAGTTGATGAACTCTGGACCGCTAATCAGCCTATACCAGCACTTTGAAACCACCTTGAGCCTTAGAAGAACCTTAATCGGAAGCCTGGCTAATATTTGAAAAATATTATCTTTACCAAGATTAACATTTTCTGGTTCCTGAGATAACCCTTCTTCTCCATCAAGCCAGTGTCTCGCCTGATTCTACATACCAATATACTATTAATTAATCGAAAATACGAAAAGAAAAACATATGATTAAACCAATTAGCACGGGATCATCACATATCAGTAATTCAAACTGAAATAAAAATCACAAAATTGGGATTCAGGATCAATTAATCGACAACATGAAATGGAAGAAGCATGATTATGGATGCTGAAAATAATCACAAAATTGGGATTTAGGGTTTCTTCGAATCAATGAAAAATTGGAGCAAAAAGTAAATCAGTTCGGCGTACTTACGGTGGCGTTATCCGGTGGTCTCCGTTTGGTGCTTCTTCGGCGCTTCATTCAGTTCAGTTTTCCGGTGACTCTCAATCTGAAACCGAGCAAATAAGAGACTCTGCAATTCTCCACTTTGTTGACCAGAAATAGATTTTCCTATGCGGAACAAAGTTTTGATACGATGAGGAGTCTGACGGCAAAACAACTCAAAATAGTAGGATTTCGGAATATGCGTAAGTATTATTTTTTTCTAGTATCTTTTAAATTGATTACTAATTAATTAAATATATTTAGAGTTTTCTATAGTCAAACATGTTAAATAAAATTGTGCATTCCTTGTGCCAAATGTAAGAAACAAACAATTTATTCGTAAGAATGTCTTTTGAACTCCAACTTTTATTATATTTTTAAAAAATATTTGTACGTTTTAACTTCTATAGTTAATATATTAATCTGAACGGTATATCACATCAAATTTCTTAAAATTTTTACATTAAAATATATTTATTATATTTTTGCTGGGATTGTTTACTGTATCATTAGATTGTGTTTATTTTATGAGGGCGTAATTCAAAGATAACATTTGTGTTTATATTGTTAAAAAGATGAAATACTCATATTTAAAATAAGGAGTTGAATTTGTAAATAGCGTTTAGAGTGTATGATTTTTTTGTATGGAGAAAATGCACTAATTATCTCATAAATATCAACTTTATAAATACAATTGTACAATTTACTTGTTGATTAACATAACTTATTTTTTGTAACTTCAAAAAACAAAAACAAAAAAAGTTAGAAACATAGAGAGTGATAATTAGATGTTCAGGATGGGCTCCAAGTAAGTTTCCAAAGCCCAAAAATAGAGCATATACCTTAGGGTTTCTTTTCACCTCCTCAACACTCACTCTCCGCCGCCGCCGCCGCCGCCGCCGTTCTCCTACCAGCAGCGAAAATGGTGAAGTTCCTGAAGCCCAGCAAGGCGGTGATCCTCCTCCAGGGACGCTACGCCGGGAGGAAAGCGGTGATCGTGAAGTCCTTCGATGAAGGCACCCGCGACCGCCCGTACGGCCACTGCCTCGTCGCCGGCGTCTCCAAGTACCCGAAGAAGGTGATCCGGAAGGACTCTGCGAAGAAGCAGGCGAAGAAATCCCGGGTGAAGTGCTTCGTGAAGCTCGTCAACTACAACCACATCATGCCCACCCGCTACACTCTGGACGTGGATCTGAAGACCGTCGTCACCCCCGACGTGCTCCAGTCCCGCGATCAGAAGGTCACCGCCGCCAAGGCCACCAAGGCCCTCTTCGAGGAGAGGTTCAAGTCTGGCAAAAACCGCTGGTTCTTTACCAAGCTCAGGTTTTAATTCATTGTAGTTTCTGGAAGTGGCTTTTGTTATGTTATTGGATGTTTCTCTATTGTTTGAACAGTTTTTACAGTCGTAATTTGAGACTTAATTATGGTGCTATTCGTATTCGTATGTTGTTTCTATTGATTCAATATGCAGGCTAATGTCGTGTTATTCGTATGTTGTTGCTATTGATTCATTGTGCTGGTTAAACTGCAATTTTGTTTTTGTTTCTGTGATCGAATTGTTGTTTGATTGCCATTATTGAGGAAACTTTCCTAGATGATAATTTAGGCGATGTTATTTGATAGTTGATAATCTACCGTTAGTCTAGTTGAGTGATCTATCTGTGTGCTTGTAGCTTCCAGGTTTATGTTGTTTAGTCTCAGTTTCTATGCTGCTTTTTTGCTCTGCATTTTGTGCTCGGAAAGTCTGTCGATTGCTTCCTGGCTTAGCTTATATCGTTTGGCCAGCAGTCTGTGCTGTTATAGCAGTCGTAAATACTCTGCATTTCCCCTGTTTTGTCGTGATTACTGCAGTTTGTCGTGGTAGTTTTACTTAGAAGGTGTATAATGATTCATTTGAAGATACTTTCTTGGTCATTGCTCGGTACTGGTGAATGTTATTGAGATGAAGAACTGTCTGAAAACCTAATTGCTAAAGAATGTAGCGATTTGTAACATGATGAGGCAGTTACACGCCTTTGCTTATTTTCACTGTTTTCCGGTTTCCTATGATAGGATTGATTTGTGATAGAGCAGAATCTGCAATTAGTTCTTATGTGTATATTGAACTGACTTAGCTTTAGAATGTATGCGATTTTTTTTTAAGTCAAAACCACCCAATTAGACATGAAAAGTTACCGGTTTGGATATTAAAACTACTAAATTGGTGTGGGTCGATTTAATGAGATCTTTAACGAGGATTATAATAGAATCGCTCGTATATCAACTTTTGATTAACATTGATTTAAACATTTTGGGTGAATTTATGAAATTTAGTCAGGAATCGATAATATAATTTGAATCAGGGATTGTATGGGATCACGTATATATTGTATTCTATATTACTGTCGTCTGGAATAAAAATATAGTATGATTTTGAATTTCGGCAAAGCAATTTTATTTAGCAATCTCAAATATATTTGTCTGCTTCCGTCTCTGAGTATAATATTAGATTGTATATAGCACTACAGTAAATTAAACATGTGAAAGCATGATGAATTAGCAGGAGCCCGTTTCTGATCTCATCTCGGATCCGGTGTGTGTGCACACTTGCACCATCTCATGAGTCCATGATTCGAGTCTAATTAATCTGCTGCGATCGTGTATTGAGACTTGTGTCATAAGTTATCTGACACCCCAAAAAAAGTCAAACAGATCAATGCAAGTCGCCGGAAACAAAAAAGATTGTTTCACATTTACGATATTAATTAAATTTAAACCAGTTGGAATTGTAAATTCTTCTGGTCTGACTTGAAATTAATTTCGAAGTTTTTAGATCTGTGAGGAAATCGTAACAGTAACGTGGATTGTTCATTCCCTGCACATGCTGATGCCGATATGCGTATTTTGTAAAACTTCTTTTTTTCCCACTAAGTATTTTTTCAATCATCACATGCATCATGCACAGCTTCTAATCATGTTATACTCTCTGGCCATTTTCAAATACTGCTCCCAATTTGGGTTAATTTGTCTTACTAATAATCTTTACCGTCTCATTCTCACCTATTAATGAGAAATTCCGCCAGGTTCAGAAATATATCTACACTTTGATATCTTACTATCACTTGTCGTGATTTGAATTTTGATATAGATCTCGATTAGGTAACTTTCTTTAAAATTATTGTGAAAATCACTTTGTTATTTTACCATATACATCTTATCACAGTGTCACTTTTTTCGCCTATTTTATTTGATGTTTGTACTTAACTTGTTGGTAATTGGTGCAATGTCATCTTTTTGGAATGACTTGGTATTATAGAGTGAAAATCACTATTTCTCAGATCAAGTTTTTATTATAAGTATCAAATGCTCACCAAAATAATGTTGTTAAACTGGAGAAACACGTCAATATTGACTACCATTATATTCAAATTTTCATTGTTACGGGTAAGTTTAGAGTCAGTTATGCCCTGATTTCGGACATATATTATGAACAAGAATCTTGCTAAATCTATGTTCAACTTTTTTACACTGTAAAATTCAGGTAACAATGTAGAGAACATGAACGTAAATATAACAAATTCTTTGGCAATAATATACGCCAGAAGTCGGAACATGATTGACTCAAAGAGTTCTCTTCCATCATCAGTTTATGTAGATATCTTTCATTCTTAATGATCATTTCATCTTCCTTTTCGCCACGAATGACCTTTAAAAATGACACTCAACAACACAACTAGAGTGTAGCTAGAACGGATATGGGTCATTTCATGAGTTTAAATTAGGTACAAAAGCACTAAAAAGTATGCTAATTTGTTAACTACAAAGATCACTAACTTAACAAAGTAGCAAGGAGAGTTTCGAATAGGACGACGACGGCCGACACACCATAAAAATCTAATCCATTATTTGGAGAAACAGCAAGACGACGCCGAAAACCCGGAGTGGGCTTATCATAAATAATTAATTCAAACCCAAACTTTTTAACATATTTCAAAATGTTACACCAAACACCTCTTTTTTATACTAATGTGTCAACATAATTTATTGATTGATAGATTTATAAAATAAATACCTCTAAAATAAATATATAAAAATAAACTACTTCAAAATTCTAGATCTGCCACTATTTATGAAGGTAAATTCATGAACATTATACGGAGTGCTGAAAACTTCATTATACAAAATAATATCTCTATACGTCTTTTTTATCCTTAACTAGTATGTCGAGTGGCTGAGTTTCTCACCATACTGCTTAAAATGGGGTAACATCTAACTTACACCGATTTCGATACTCCATTGCTCTTGACACAGTCGATGCAACTCCTGTCTCTTGATCAATCACTCTTTGATACTTTGATCCAAGGGCAATATATTAGAGGAGAAATGATTTTTTAAATAATACATTAGGGGAATTTGAATCTCTAATCTCAGCTAAACTAGCCAAGTGCTCTAATCAAGTGGGCTAACCCACTTATTTAAATTAATCGTATTTGAATTATTTGTTGAAGATACATACCAATACGCCAACAATTCCTAAACTTTCGCAATCAATATAATTTACAACTGATGTCTAATGTAAATATTGTCTCATTTTCTACAATATCTCAAATATTTTATTCTGATTCTCCGTCCCGTGATACAAGAGTTCTCATTGTTTAATAATTTAAAACACTAAATTGAGTGAGTATAAACCATCAAATCCAATTTTTAGCTTTTTGCAAGATGAGTTGGAACTTGGGACAAGGGATATGAACCTAAGTTCATGCATATACCTTGCAATCCAAATTTGGTATAGTTCAAAGTTCATTGTACAAAGCATTCACACACTACACCACATGTAGGTGTGTGTGAAGTTGAGAAGAAAGTTGAGAATAATATGGCACGTGACGAGGAGGGGTACCAAACGTGCGACCCATGTGAGTGGGTTTTTGGGTCCACGGCCCACGCCTTGAGGTCAAAAGGGTCATATTTACACATACGTCTACTTCTTTCTTTCTTTTACTTGCTATTTAAAAAGCCCACATTCCATTTATTTATATCTCTTTTCCGTCCCATACTCTCCCCTAATTCATGCACCCTCTTTTCATTTTCTTTCCTAAATATATATATCATCTTTATAAACATGCCTACTAATAATGGCATTCCAATTTTTTGCATTCTATATCCACTAACTACATTTCTTTTCCATGTTTATGAAACATGATTGAATTGGTGATTTTTTAGCTAAAAAATAAAAAAATATGGTCGAGTGAATATTGTGAAAATAGTTGAATATGAAGTACGAGTGTAAAAATATGAAAAAGGAATGAATCGTCAAAAAGAAAATGGATCCCATTACCATTTTTTGCATATAGAATAAAGAGATTCTGAACCAAGTGGCTAGGCCGGCTAGCCCATTTAACCAGAAGTCAAGACTCGCTCAGTGAATGTCAGAGGCTTGAATTCCCTCTAGCGCATCATTTCCAAATAATTTCTCCTCTAACCTTCCTGGGTCAAGTTTTCCAAAGTGCTCAATCAACGAGACGGGAGCTGCATCGACGGTGTCCCAAGTAGGGGAGCACCAAAGGCCGGTGTAAGTGGAATCTTCACTCCACTCAAAATATCAGAATGAGGATCTCGGCAATTCAACGTACGGGATCAGTAGAGTAGAGTAGAATATAGTTAGATTAAAATAGATGCAGGATCCTTGTACTATGATATGTCGTTGTAATATATATATAAAGCGATTCTGGTGAAATTAGAATCGCTTCGATTAGAGGTACAATAATTTACGACTAGTTCGATTAGATTGTGCATCTCTTCTAATCTTTGCTTTTAAACATTCAAATCATCACATTTAGTTTCAAATGAAGTAACCTTAATTGTAGAAATGAAGCATTTGGTAAAGACTCAACTTTGTAACATTTCTAAAGAAAGAACATTGCCAATAACGTAAGGAAGGAACTAAAGACACTACTACTATCATATTTTTGGATTATAATTCGCCCATGCTTTCTAGCAAAGGAATCATTAACGTTTCATTCAAACACACTATTAATCTAACAATCTCACTAAAAATATATAGAAAGCCAAAAAAATAATCAAAAACACAACCACACGTCACATGTAGTAGGGAGTGAAAATACTATCGCAGCCTCCCAAGTATAATACAAAATATGTAGGAGGGAAAAAACGGAAGGGGTCAATCGGTCTTTTTGCTTCGTTTTCTCAGTGACGCGGCGGCGCCATTGCCGGCGGGTGCGCCACCTTGAGCGGCGCCGGCGGGTGGCACTGGTAGCACTTGGCGAACAGCCCGAACGTGTCCACTTGTCTCACGAAATTGGTCATGCTGGCCCAACCGCCAAACCCGAACCCGACCACCAAAACCCAAACCACAATGAACGAGTTAATCACGAACATCCCGGTCCAGCTCGGCAAGAACCGCGGCGGTTTCTCAGCTGCATTCTGCAAAAATCAAATTAACCGAAACGATTAACCAATAACTCTGACCCGATCCAACCCGACTCAAACAAATAATCATTGTTAAACTTAATTGAACTACTAAACTAAAGATAAACAAAGTAAAAGTGAATTAAATAATCTTGTAAAATAGGTTTATTTCTAAATTAAACTGAACGTAACTAAATTGCAGATACTAAAGTGAATGCTACGATTTCAAAAAAACATTACATTATTTATTGAGTATAATTCGATTAGACTGAGTTAAATTCAATAATGTCAGTTCAGCTAAATCAATCTGAGTAGATATTGTAAAAGCAAAGACTGTAGAATATAACGAAATTGAAAAGGACAAGCCACCAAGAAGCTCTAGGCTGGCTTGGGAGCAAAATTATATTTTTATTTATTTTTCAAAAAACCAAAAAATAATATTAAAAAAGGCTTAAATGCCATACTTGTAGCTTTGTGCCTTTCTCTTTCCAACCATTTCTGTAATTAGTGACACTATTCCACTTGCCAATAATTAGGATTCCCCCATTCAAACCGGGCCCACACTTTGCCCTAATTAATTCCAATAATTAAACCCGGAAATTCCTAATCCAACGAAACGATCACTTTTGTCCCGTTAACCAGGTAGGTACGACGTAATATTTTCTTCCTTTCGCTTTACTTTACTAATAATATTCATAATTAATATTTGAATTGACTAACTAACAAGAATTAATAAAAAATTAGTTTTTTTTTGCTTTATTACCTGCCGGGCAGA
Source organism: Sherardia arvensis (assembly GCA_948330725.1). Classification (NCBI taxonomy): domain Eukaryota; kingdom Viridiplantae; phylum Streptophyta; class Magnoliopsida; order Gentianales; family Rubiaceae; genus Sherardia; species Sherardia arvensis. Next base: position 25,654,936 of record OX415245.1, on the reverse strand, counting down.
AGCTTTCCGGTAAGTGAGCATGTGTGCAAGGGCCGGAATAATGTAGACGGTGAAGCTGACGAGTAGTGCTCCGACGGCGGAGTTGATCGGACCGAAGAACGGAAAGATGATCGCCAAGAACCAGATCGGAATCACCACCGGAAGTCTCGCCAGAGCTCTCAAACAAATGCTTTTGGTGTCATGCATTCCGATCACCTTCTCCCACACGAAGTACAACGGTGTACATGCGAATCCAAACGTGATAAACTGCAAAATTCAAAACACCTTGTCAGTTTGAGGTCGACTATATAAATCATATCTGGATAGGCAGTGTTTTAGTAATGCGATTAAAACACTAAGTGACATCAGTTATATGAATCATATCTAAATAGACTGTATGCTAAACATTAATTCAGTTTTTAGTCGGTTATCTGAATCATATCTGAATTAACAGTATTTTCGTAATGTAATTGAAACATTAAGTGACATCGGTTATATGAATCATATATGAATAGACTGTATGTTGAACACTAAATCAGTTTTTAGTCAGTTATATGAATCATATCTGAATAGACGATATGTTAAACACTAAATCAGTTTTTAGTCGGTTATCTGAATCATATCTGGACGATTTTTATTAAAGGAGTTGTTACCTGATGGATGAGCATGAGGATAACGGCGGCGTCACGCCATCCGTCCTTGGGGAGAAGGGAGAAAGCGTTTGAGTGGTTGATAAGTTCATCTCCGAAAGCCCAGTACATAGCGGAGGCTGACGGCAACGTTAGCGTGAACACGTACAAGGTGGCAATCAGGTAAATGTACTTGAACTTCTGAGGTTTCCACATTGCATGCATAATCTCGCTGTAAAAATTCATCAATTAAGGTCAGTAAAATAATTCATGTAATAATGATTAGTCCTAATTAAGTTTTGAAATCATTTGAGTAAATGATTGTGGTCAGTAAAAATGGTGGCCTAATCATTTGCTTTTTTTACTTTTTACTGGGTTATTTCCACAAATGGAAAGATGAGTGCTACTGTTTACCAAACGGAGAAAAGAAGTTTCCATTATTGTGTCTGTATGGCCTCAAAAATGGTGGCCGGCAAAAGCTGCAATCAGAAGCCTTGGAGCAACCATGGAAGAAGAAGATTGATATATATATTATCTATATTTTAATAATTCCATTTCATTTTCCCTCGTGGGGTCCACTTTCAACACTCTACTGTACTTTAATTTATCTAAAATATCAAATATAATATTATTAAACAAACAGTTCTACCGGAGTTTAGCCGGAAATTTTTTTTCGGAGATTTTAAGGTGAGTGGTAGTCGCTTACACAGTGACGGCGTGGCCGCCGAAGGTGTAGAGAATGTTGGTGGCGCCGGTGAAGTACGGAACGAGCTTTTTCGGCGCGGAGTGCTCGACGCCGTCAACCTGCCGGCGGTGGATAATAAGTTAAAAACAAAGCAGCGCGGGAATTGCGGGTAAAAAGTGTACAGTAAAAAAGATCAGATTTTTTACCTGGCCGTGGATCACGGCGGCGATGGTCAGATACCAGGCGGTGTAGGTGGTCATTCCGAGCCCCAGAAACGACCAAATCCGGTAGTTATGGAACGACGGGATGAACACGGTGGTGGCGCAGCAAGCTCCGAATATGTACGTCCATGTCCTCTTGTCCAGATGATCATTAATGTAGTAGATATTACTGTAATAAATTCAAACTTTCATTAATTTTCACAAAAAATTGAATTTCACATTCAAAAAATGGTCAAAGTTTTAGTTTTTTTTTTTACCTGGCACAGGCGATCAGCTGAATCACAGATCCGAAGAGCAGGAAAGTGCAGTTGAAGCCGAGCCCCAGCGCCTTCCAGTAAGGACCCAACAGGCCATCAAGAACCTCGAACCACTGTAATTTTTTTCGGATATTTTAATGATTGAGTGATCAATCATTTGATTTGTCGAATGATTTTGGAGTGGATGAATGTGTGTTACCTGAATGACATGGTTTTTGAAGCTCACTCCTTCTTTCTCCTTCCTGCTGCGGTACTCAAGATATAGGACGCTGATGAGGTAAGCCGTCCAGCTTCCGACAAGGCCGTAGAATATCTGGAACACTATTCCGGACACCATTCCCAGCTGGGAGAAGGAGTATGGCAGAGTCAGCAGCACTTGCGCCACCTGAAATTAAGGTTTTTTTTTACAAAAATTAAGGATTTTTAAGGAAAAGAAAACTATACTGAAGTGGAAGATGAAGATGAGGATAAAGATTGGTACTTGATTGGAGGCGCAGCTGAACCAGGCGTCCCAGGCGGAGCCGCCGTGCCAGAGGAAGTTCTTGACGTTGAAGAAAGACTGGTCATCTGCCGGCAACGGCGGCGCGTGGTCTTCACGTCCGCCGGATTCCGGCTCAACGCCGTCGCTGAAGTTGGAGACAATCGCCTCCTCTGCTTGCTTCTGAGGCAACATTGTTGTTCTTCCCTTTTCACAGCAAAATGGCAGATCTGAAACATGAAACATAAAACATAAAACAGCCACTCAATGAGACAAACAACAAAAGAAAAATACGCATAATCTCTCCCAGAAAACGAAAGCCGAGAAATTCCCAGATCCAAAAACACAATTCCAATCGCTTTTCCCAACATACCTTTGCTCCGAAGCGTCTCTTTCCCGAAAACCCAGATCTTCTTAGTTCTTACACAAACTTAAATAAACCCAAAGTCCAACGTGGTACTGGTAGCAGATGTGGGTGAAGGAATTAAAGGCGGTGTCTGTTCCCGGAAATGACAGAACGGAGTGGAACAGAGTTAAATGCTGTCTGAAGAAAACACACAGTCACACAGTGGAGTAAATGCCGTCTGGAGAGAGCGTTGCGAAAAGGCGGCTAAAAAAGGACCTTAAAACCGGCAAACGCTTCCGACAGAGAACAGAGGTATATAGATACAGATATATATGTATATATATTTCTAGAGTGGAGAGAAAAGGGCTTTTTAGCAGGTACTGGTACAGCGCAGTATGAATAATAAATAGAGAGCAGCAGCAGGAAGCTAGGAGCGAGACTAGGGAGGCAGAGCAGGGGAGGAGGAGGCTTGTATTTAATGCGGTTTTGGGTGTGTGACTCTGTGTGAGTGTCAACTTTTTTTTTCTTTTCTTTTTTAAATAATTTGGTTTTGAAATTGTGCTTTTTTTTACTGCTTACTGGTTTTTCCACTTCGATCCGATTCGATTCTTTTTTCACTCTTTATAGCCGTTCCTTACTCGGTTTAGTGTCTAATTTTGTGAACTAAGGAAATTTGTTTGGTGTTTCTTTTATTGACGCGGGAATATTGGGTTAAGAGTTCCAAAGTTGTGAACTAATGTGATTCATTTACTATTTAACTATACTTATATGGAGAGATTAATATGTAAGATTAAAAAGGTTCTATCAGAAGCAGTGGCGTAGTTAGGGGTTGCATGGGTGGCACCGGTACTCCAAAATATATGTTATAGCATATATTACTGTAGTTTGGAACAAAAACGTAATACAATTTTGAATTCCGGCAACCTCCAAATATATTTATCTGATTCCGCCCCTGATTAGAAGAGTTGAAAGCTGATAGAACTATCGTAAAAAAGATTAGCCGTGTTTAGATGGTATTCAACACGTGATTAATGTGTTGGTAGTATTTTGATGAAATTGATCAAATAATGTTGAACTTAAAAGAGAACGACTTAAGAAAGTGGTATAAGGTTGTTGCTCCTTCAAACATACGCCACGCCGCCACTTATTTACTAATTCTTGACCGATTTGTAAAGACTTATGCAGTACAGTCATATACATACATCACAGTCCACCCTGCCACTATTTACTAAATAGTTGATAATATTTGACAATTTTATAAAAACATGTGCGTTATGTAACTCGCATCGAATTATCATGAATAATAATTTAAGAAGCGTTATACATTTCACGCTTCTATAATTGGTGACGGTGAAAATAAAATTACGTTTTATTAATTATTAAAAAAATGCATATAATCTCAGAAAATTGGTCTTTGTTTTTTTTACTAGTTTGGTGAAAGGAACCATGAAATGCTTCAATCAATTTGAAGGTTTGAGAGATCAAAAACAGCTATGAGTATATGAGTCGGCTAAATATCGAGCCGAAGAGACAAGTTCCCGGCAGCCGCATTCAAGCACGCCGGCCACGCCATAAAAGACGAGGTAATATTACAGTAAAAACATTACTACCCATGCGCGCAAACACGTAATGAATGAAACCTTCACCGCCGGTCGGAATATTGTAGCACCACCTGGCGGCGGCGGCGGCTCAGCTTCGAACAGTAGTTAGAAATGGAGACGGGGACCAGTCAACCTTTTCTTTTACTACGGAGGAGTACAATAACGGAAAGAATGGGTACTCATTCTATTTTGTTTTCATATGTCACATAATCACTTTACTTTTGTCATAAGTAAACTCATAGTAAAATATAAAATGATGTAATTTTTTTAATAAATTTTAAAATTTCATTTTATGCCCATATAACTGAACGTACTAAGGTTTATTCAATTCAGTTTATTCTCGACACTTTCAACACTTTTCATAAATTTTCACTTTAAGTATAGCAACTCACTTCCTCACATTTCACCATCTTTCAAACATTTTTCAATTAAACTCGCTAATTTTTATTGAGTTTAATGCAATTCAATTCCAACTGAATTTTTTTTGAAGGATACACTGCAACGACCTAATCTGATACATGGATTCTACAACTATCCTTTCTAATCCTATGCTCTCCTATTCTACTGATCCAGTATGTCGAGTGGCCGAGGTGCTCACTTTGATGCTATGAGTGGGGTGAAGCTCTCACTTAATACACCCGCTGATGCACTTCGCCGCTTCACACTTCATGCGTCAGTTGATGCAGCGATCGTCACTCAATTGAGCACGCCTCTTGCGGTGGAGGGAGCAGAGACTGGAATAAGCCACAGGGGCTTGTTGGAGGTGGATTTGAACCGTGGACCTCTCTCCAGCCAGGACATTATGTGAAGGCCTTTGGCCAAGTGGGTTAGACAAATGAATTGATCGGGCCTAAGTTGATAAGAGTATGAGCTTTAGAGCATCGATAACGTTTAGTTGAAGACATTTATTTATATGAAGGTGATACAATGTCATTTTATTTATCAAGATGGATCGACTAGTAGGATGCTGCATGATATGTGACCCTGATTTAGAAGTTGGACTGATATGGTTATTATAGGCTTAATTGTTATGTTTATGAGTATAATTTTATTGTGGGAGGCTTACCTTACTTTGTATGAACATGTAAGCGAGTCTTATTATCGTGTAGGAGTCTTATTTTTTTTAGCTAAATACTTTCTAACAGTCGTATCTCTTTACTCATAAGTCGTTTCTGACTATCAATATATTCAGTCAGGTCATTGAAAGCTGATGTAATGTCCATAAATTTTATTAACGAGATGAATCCCACCTTAAAAATAAACATTTTACACACTCTTCCATCTTATAATTTTAAAATATGCCTTCAAACGGCTTTATTTGTGTTACACTCTATATTTTGAGTCAATCCTTATGACCTTGAATGTATGAAAAAAAATGAATGTGCACCGCACGGTATTAAATTAATATTTTAATTTAATACACGTTAATAAAGAAGCATCAGATCGCCGAAAACATGATTAAAGGATGATCTACTACTGTTTACCGGTCAATCCCCACATTTTTTATTTAATGTTTTTTAACCTATTTTAAGCTACCCTTTTTCTTTCCGGCCTATATATTGGAAGACTTTCAGTGGAAAAAATAAATATATAAAAGTTGATATATAATAAATAAATGAAAGTGACATATTCTGAATGCCTTTATATTTTTAATTCTCCCCAAAAAATAATTAGCAGTGCATTGGCAGCTGGATGGAGTTCATGTTTGTTTTTCTTTTTTAAAAAATGAAATAAAATTAATTAATTAATTAATTAATGAGTTGATGTTGTAATGATTTAGAAGCAAACGATAGTGGGGATTGCTAATTTGCTGAAAACATGATAAGATTTTGTTCGAGACTATTTAGGTTTACTACATTTTCAAAGAAAAATGATTTAAAAATTGTTGTGTAATTAATTAATAAGGAAATCAATTTTGAAATGAAAATCTGTTCCACACAATCTTCACAAGACCCGCACGTTGCCCGTTGAACGGGGATTTGTCGGCTTGCTTGGCCCGCCCACTCGGCCCAAAGGCAACCCCCACTTCACATTGCACATTGCCAAGAAGGCAAGAACATATTTCACTAGAGTGGTGTATTTTCACAAGAAATGCACAAATGATTCATCAAAAAGTGAATTATGATTTGATTTAAAATGGTATTGGGCTTGTCCTGTTCAGTTGAAACCGAACTCCGAACTGTACTAAATTAAAAAGTGTCGAAAAATGCTGAAATTTTAGTAAAAAAGCGTTGCTGAATCAAGTGAACTGGATAGGACCGTGCCGTATAGCATAATGAAAAGTGATGCATGTGAATAAGATGAACTTGATATGTCTGTATTGTATAGAATGATGATGCATGAGAATAAAATGAACTCGATAAGACCCTTTTGTATAAAATGATGAATGATGATGTCAGTTTTTATCGGTCTATTTGACCGGTATCTTTTTAATTTATTTTTATACTAGTTTCAAACTGACAATACTAAACATGCGAGCCTACACTCCTGTTCATTTCTCTTCCACACTCTATTTTCAAGCACGCTGGCGGAACCAGGGGTTGTCGGAGGAGGCAGCGGCAACCCACAAATTTTAGAGTTTAAAGATTAATTTACTATAGATTGGGTGGTAGTACGATTAAATTGTAAAGAAGAGTAACCTCCGTTATATCGAAATATAACTAACTATTCAGCAGTCCCATGAATTCTGGTTTGGTTCTGACACTGTTCAAGCATATATAGTCTTTAAATTCTTGAGCATTGTTGAAAATTGTAATAAAATTATGCTTATAATTGGGAGTGAGTGTTCATGTATTATAGATTAGTGGAGAAGCAATGATTAAAGAATATATTAGGCCACGAAAGGGATCAAATATCGGGTGCATGTTCTATAGTTGCCACTTACATCAAGGGACCCTAGCTATGAATTTTTATTTAATTATAATAGTATATCTTTGCCTAAAACAAGTATTCCGAATTGAATAAAATCATAAATTTCTTCCTTAGACTATGCTTTTATAAGCAAATAAATAATTGATAATGAAATGGACTCATATCCAATTCATGAATTTCATAAAACATTAAAATGACCCTTCATCCAATTCCTTTCCCATTTACTTCTTTTGGTCCCAAATATTATTCATTACATACAAGTTGATATGCCTCAAATGATATATAATTCTGTTGGGCATTCTCTTGTCCCCAACCAAAAGTCACCTTCTTTTTTTCTATAACGGTTAAACTTGATTTTGTGGAAATTTCAATGATGGAGAGTCGAGACGGTGTTTTATTCATGGATATATATGCAGTACGAGTATATAGAAATAAATGATAAATTTAAAGGATGTTGTTATACACAGTCCAGTATTATACTCTTTTAGTCCAAAATACGGTATAAAAGTACGAAAATGACCTCTACTTATTTGATTTTTGAGAAACTAATCAACTTGCAGGGGCAGTACTGTCATTTCATTGGTATTTTGGACTACGTTGAGTAAAATACTGGACTGCGTATAACACTTCATATTCTAAATAAATCCTAGCTGAACTAGCACAAAATCCAATACTGCTCCCTATCAAAATTGAACTGCAATGTGTTTAAATATGCTGAAAGTGACGAGAATGAGCTGAAATATACAATCATATAATTTTTTTTATTGCTTGGAGTGAGACTGATAGAGTAATTTACATCTTGTGTGTTGCTTGGAGTTTGTATTATTTACTAGTTCAATAATCAAGAGGTTGTTGTTGGAGTTTGATAGTATTACAAGTTCAACAATCAAGAGATTATTGTTTGGGGTTTGTTAGATAGTTTTACAAGTTCAATAATCAAGAGATTTATGTTTGGAGTTTTGCACTCCAAGGAGAATATTATGGTAAAGTGGTGTGATTATTCTTGACAAATGAGCATGAAATATAAAAGTTTTAGCTGGGGATAAGAGAGGGAGATTTTGGACCCCATAAAACAGACATAAAATTACTGAACTGTTATATGCAGTTCGTTATTTTATCCAGCATATTTTAAAATATCATTGAAATTATAATATAAGATTATGAATATTATTAAAATTTTCAATTATCATGCTGAATGAGAATATTTTTGTAAATTTATATCATAAATTAAAAATAAAATATTGAGTTGCATATACCAATATCAAACAATGTTACTACTGTCTTCTTCATGTCTCCATCCTTCATCACCTCAAGGAATAAATACTGTTTTATCTGCTCTTCACCTTCATCATCAACCAATTAAGAACAGGCCTTCTATATGCAGTCCGTATTTTGCTTATTTGCAATCCGTATTTTTTTTAAATAATCACATATACAATGATTCTGATATATAAATAAATTGCAAGTGTATGCAATAGAAGTAGTATATATGATGCATATGTCTGATATATATAATGATTGACCATATCATATATATCGAAGGCGTATTTTTATTTTGGACTGCAAAATAAACAAAATACGGACTGCGTATAGCATGCCCCATTAAAAACTACTAACTTCTCTGCCAGTTATGATTCTTAGTGGATGCTGCTATACGCGGTCCAATATTTTATTCTTGTACTCCAGTATTTTAACAGGTGTTGGGGTAGCAATAATATCACGACAGTGATTCATTTATGTTACGATTAAAGTAATATAAATTTTAAACTATTATATCATCGTGACACTTTTATATGAATCACGGTTACAGTACATCAATCTCGATATACTTTTTGTAATTCACTCGATATAAACAATAGAAAAAAGTGCTATTATACCCCCAAATATTCAAAAAAGTGCTAGTGTACCCCTAACTTTTTCAAAAATGCCACTATACCTTCAAATGTATAATTTGGGCAGATTTTTCTTTTGCCAAGTGTAAAATGTCAAGAATACCCTCACTATTATTTAATGGTAAAAAAGAAAATTATAGCGAAAATGCCCCAACCAAATCAATGAATAATCCTCCCCTACCTAATTATTCATCTAATTCTCGCTTCCCCTTTTACATTCAACCCAGTTAAGAAAGGCAATCCAAATCCATACGACCAGTCACCGTTACTTTATCGGATGAAAGCGTTTGAAGTCGAGGGGACCAAAACCACTGTAATCAGAAATTAGTGTGAGCCGGGGGACCGAAACCGCCACACCCAGTAATAATTAGCGTGACTAACTCAAGGTGGCGAGATTATGGTAATTTCACCAATGTTTTCAGTTTGTTGAATTTTTGGATAAAAATGTTAACTTTTTTTTAATACTGGCCTGCTAGATTTAGTCCGATTTTTGCTTATTTGCAGTCCGTATTTTTGTTATATAATCATATATATAATAATTATGATATATAACTGATTTGCAAGTGTGTGCAATAGAAATAATATATATATATATATATATATGATGCATGTGTCTGACATTCTTAATTATTGATCATATCATATATATCAAAAACGTATTTTTTTGGACTATAAAATAAGCAAAATATGGACTGCGTCTAGAATTGCCCCTTTCAATAATATTGTGCATTTATTTTGTAATTCAGTGATATTAATTTTTTGAATTTTTTTTTTCGTGCCCATGAGCCTTTGGGTCAAGGGAAAAAAAAAATCCAACAAGTGAGGGTAAATTTATCTTTTAATTCAAAATGGTGTTGAAAATGGGCTTTAGAGGTACATTTCTTTATTCAATATAATAATAGGGGTACATCAGCACTTTTAAATTATTCGGGGTACATTGGCACTTTCTTATAAACTTGGGGGTACATGAGCTTTTAACCCTAAACAATAATTATATACATTTGATAATTCATATTAGGGCAAAGCAATGCCCTTAGTGATATCACAATTCAGCTCAGCATGATAACACGTAGGACATGGCTAAATCGAGCACATTGCGATTTGTGACGACACTTAAGAATATGAGTTAATTCATTTTAATTTATAGAAAAAAATTAAGTTTTTTCTTGTGGGGGAAATGAAGAACAAACTTTATTTTTTGCTTTTCTTTCTTGAGAATAACATTCATCCGAATGATCCTGATATAACTCTTATCAGACACCAATAAGATAATAACACATGTATAATTGTAATGTTTTAATTGGTTAACATATTTTTAGTAAAGTTCTAAAACCCTAATTTAGAATGTCTAAACCCGTCCGGGTAATGATTGAACACGTGGCCCAATCATAAATTAGTTAAAAATAATGTGTCGTTATTTGATTGATGCTTGATATTGTCAATATCAGAATGATCCTGATATATATTAAACTGTTCTTTTATATTGGCTAAACGTACGAGAAGACTTTAAATGAAGCATTTTATAAAGTGAAGTGGAAAAGAGAAAAGTAGGGTTTCCCTTTGTAATATGATGATTTTCTGGATAAGTTCTAAAGGAAGAACAAAAGTGAAGTTCTGTAGTAATACTTTTTCATCACATCGTGCGTGCTTTAAATTGCTTTTTCTATTTTTTACACATTTATTTCTCAAAAATAAAATAAAATTTGTATTTAGTTTCAATTTGTTTGGAAAATATTAGCAAAACCCTTCGTAACCCTAACTTCTTAAAAAAATATTATGGTAAATCTGAATTCTTGATGAATCATATTATATTCCTTCGTCGATAAAGTTTTATTGTAATTTTCGCCAGTATTGACCGTGAATTTTACCTATTATTAACAAACAAGAAAATTTTTAATTTATTTAATTGTATTATTTTGACATACTATTTACTTTTCATTTTTATTCTGTTCCTCTCTATAATTTCATCGTCAACATTTTTCCATTCTACCACCTCACATATTGATAGGAAGAAGAGAAGGAATTAAATAATAAAAACGTGCTTGAACCCTAATAATTATTACGAATATTGTAATATTTTTGATACAAACTGCTAAAATTTACGATCTGTGTCTGATCTAAAATCACAATAAAATATTATATACTGGTCAATAATTACAGTAATATTATTTAAACTTGGGATGATAAAAATATTTATTCAAGAATTAGCGGAGTATAAGATAATTTTGCTAAAATATTAATGTAACAAAGAGACGTTATAAATTGTCCTTGACTTTCTTTTTAAAATGCTGTTGACAATTAAAATGGTGTCAGACATTGTAAGGACTAATGAATAAATAAAAGAACCTGTGGATCTGCGGTTGCGTCGCCGCCGATACTGTGTGTGGATTGGGCGCACTGAAATTCCCGCCACGATTTGCTCCCGGATTTTCATTTTCCTTATATTTTATTTTATTATTTTTTGCACTGTCTTTTATATATATTCATCTGAGCACTTCGTATCTTCTGTGACAGAACACAAATAAATGGCCAAAATCTCTTGTCGACTGAATTTATGTACTTGAACGAATTGATAAAATTGTGTATTGTTATATACAGTCTGTCATTTTATTTTTTAGTCAAAAATACAATATAAATTTATAAAATTTAGTATTATTTAGAGAATGAAATCGTAATTTTAGTTATTATAATCTTATTATTATGCAAAATCTATTGAAAGACCAACTATTTATTTAAACTCAAATGATATATTTTTTACGTTAAAACATTGATCATTTTGAAGTAAAACATATAATAAAACATGCTGTTTTAATGCAAAAATTCATAAATTTTATATAAATTTTTTTTAGTAATTAAAAGTACAGTTCAAACTAAAAGGTACACATTATAAGATAAAACGTATAAACACTTTCATAAAACGTCAGGAAAGTTGAGAGTCAGTAGAAATCCTCATTTTATTATGCTTAATTGTGTACTTGAACGAATTGACAAAAATTTGAGAGTTTTGAAAAGATGTTCCAAAATAAGTCCTTCAAATTCTTCAACTGCATATGCAATCCAATACTTTACTAACTGTAGTTTATAATATTATTAAAATTACAATATTGTCCCCAAAATATTATTAAGATTCTTAATTAACTTTTCGTAAATTCCGTAGTTTAGACTATAAAAGTAAAACATCAAACTATATATAACAGCATTCGAAAATTATTTTTTCAATATTTAAAGACCCTGTCTGCTTCAACTTCATCTCAGTAAAAAAAAACTATTTATAGATTTTTTCAGTAGAATGTAATCTTTTTCAGCTGAAAGCAATTTTGTACTAATAATTTCGATCAATTATCGTCTAACTGCACAAATTAGTTTTTTTTTACTGTGGTACCAAAATGACCCAACACTTTGCTCCCTTGTTTGGGAAACCCTAGAAATTTGAGATGCAGTGTGAAATTTGATTGGGATATCTCCATTGTCTCTTCTACATGTGCATGTTATCGTTCTGGGGATAAATAACCAGAACACTACAAATGCTAGCAGCCAAGAACAAGAATTGATTGATATATAATTAACCTCCACCGATATGCTTGTTCATTTATATGAACATAATTCAACATTTATCCACGTCAGCGGCGGAATCAGACCGAAATTAATGAGATTGTCGAATAACTATATTTCGACAGATCGGAGATTGCTCTCCTTTACAATTTCACCATACTACCGCTCGAGTTACAGTAAATTAATCCTAAACTCTAAAATTTGGGGGTTGTCGCCGCCACCTCCGGCATCCCCTGATTCCGCCACTGATCCACGCCATCCTCCAAATTCAATGGATATTGAATCATACAAAGCTACCAAAAAAAGTTTTGATTTCGTATAAATATTAAGTGATTACGTCTGGATGAGCTAAAATGATCTGAATTGAAATCAACAAGAGATAATTAAGAATATTGATAAGTAGGGCGGAATTAGGATTTCACGGCGCGGCGCCGGTAATTTCAAAAATTAGATCACAGCAGATAAATGTCGTAAGTACGAGTAAGAGATAATAGAGTTTTTGTTCTAAACAATCCATGTTAATATAATTTAGCAATGTTAAATACTATTAATATAAGTATTGAATCGAGCATAGTAATAATACTAACTCGATCAAGATTGCATAAAATATACTGAAATCCTATAAACAGTCCAGTATTTAATCAGTATAGTCCAAAATATCAATGAAATGACACAATCGCCCCCTATAAGTTGAATAGTTTCTCAAAAATCAAATAAGTTGAGATTATTTCATACATTTAAAATGTATTTTGGACTATATGAGTAAAATACTGCAGTTCATATAGTTTATACATTCATTTTTAACAACAGTGAATTTTTTAGATGCTGCATGTTGTCGCTCAATCAGGGGGCAAATATAGCAAGCATAAACCTGCATTCATAAAAAATATAAATTGGTTAATTTATTTTGCGATTTAGAACTAACTAATAAATTACCAACGTAATTTTCCAATTTGGCATGGTGGGTCACGTGTTACAGCTTGCATTCATGCTTCGAAAATTAGAGAGTTATAAATTTCTGATATTAATTGTTGCCTCGCTAAAATAAATATATTTTTGAAAATTAAAAATTAAAATATTCCTATAGGTATATTCGTATCAAGATGTCTTTCCCAAACAAAAAAGAGATTCGCTCGCCCGCATTACACTATTCAACAATACAATTTTTGGAAAATCACGGTATATCAGTCTTAAAATTCATTAAGTGTCATTTATCTCAGTACACGCAAGATAAAACTACTGACCTGCTAAATGCAGTCCGTATTTTGTTTATGTACAGTCCGTATTTTTGTTATATAATCATTTTGATAAATATTTATGATGGTAATAGTGCCAAGCTTTATGGTTACATGGTCGTAGGTTTGCATGTGAATTGTGTTGTCACAATTTGGTACATCAATGAGTCAATTTATCATTGAAATTAAACACTAAAAAGGATATTGCGAATTTTTAATGGAATGGAAATGATGTGTTTGTGAAAATCGTAATTATTATGACATATATATATATAGGCGATGATTATAAAAAGACACAGTAAAATAAATTTGGTTCCATGCTTAAAAAGTATTCAGTCAACCATCTTCATTTAAGAAATTAAATACTACTCATGGAAAATTATGCAAAATAAGATATGTATTAAAAAATTAAAATTAAACACAAGACCAAGAATCCGGAATGTTAAACTTTAATAATGATAGTTACACTTAATAAGTGCATCGGAAAAGACCGTTGGAATCTTAATTCGTATGATCAGAACTCAGAAGTATTGTAATCTCTATATTCCATCAATTAATTGAGCATGCACGTGAAATACTAGAAGTATGAGTTGAATCGGGCTTGCACGGGACGACGACCTCCAAAATATATATTATAGTGTAAATTTATGTATCAAGGGATTAAAATATAGTGAAATTTTAATTCGTGTCAGTTTCAAATCTATTAATAATATTCAATATTTTTGTCTGGTTCCGCCACTGAATGCAACGCATCACTCGTGATTGATACAGTGCAACCATTTTTTGGTGTGAGTCCGTAGCAGAACTACATGAAAGGTCGGGTAGGTTGGTGTCTATCTTGAAATAGAATATCTAATTTTAAATTACTGTTCTTCAGTAAGAATCAGGGTTTTCTAACCTAAATCGAATCTAAACTTAATTTTTAAAGTTATTTAAGTCTAATCTAAAATAAATTTCCGATTCCGAAACTCTATTGAGTATGAAATTAGGAGCAAATCATGATAAGACACTAATTCATACTAGCATAAACTATAGGAAGATAATAAATTTAATTAATTGTGATGATAACTCCATGTTAAATGGCTGTGCTAGCTAGGTTGTAATTATGCAACTAACATGGCAAAGTTCCTCTTCATCATGTATTTTAGTATTATTATATTCCAAATATATATTCCTCCATCGATTACTTGAGTTGGCAATGGATTATGAATGGCGCAACCTAATTGAATATGTAGAGTACGACGAGTACGTTTTTCGGTTACGCATATGCATGATTGCGGTTCATGATTAAGGATATTCTACACCATATTTTACTTGATTTGATGACATAGTTGTGTTATAGATTTTTATTTATTTTTTTCTTTTCCACTCTCTAAACTATGTTCAAGTCAAAAATAAACTCAAGCAATCTGAATTGAGTTGAATTGTGACGCTGAATTGAAAAGGAAATCAATCATTTTATAAGTTAATGGTGGCGAAATCAGACTAATATCTGAGGGAGAGCGAGTTAGTATTTTGCTTTTCAATTTTACTCCATCATATGAGTTTCAAATCTATATACTTTTTGCTTTCATGTTACTCTCATCTAATTTTTCAGAGCAAAAGAAGACAACCCCCGCTCTCAGGCGTCGTTTTCAGACATCACAGATTGATGAGAGGTGAATCGCGTCATTCAAGAGCTATAATATATGGCGGTTGCTACAGGGAATCCTTCTACAAAAGAAAAATTCTACATTGCATTTGGTAGATTTTAAATCTTTGATTTTGGAGCAAATTAACCATACGCTTAACCATTTATTTCATCTACTTCCTCGCTTTTGAAAACTTATATTCATTTAACGTTTATGCTTTTTATTATATTTGCGAATCTTATGAAAGAAACAATTGTTCGAATCTCAGATACATTATCTTATAACGTGCATTGTCTTTGTTTTCATTAAAATTCTCAGTGTTATAATACTCAAGATTCATGCTCTGTCAAGTTCAGCTTCTTGCAAGCAGCTCTAAGTAGCTCCAAGCACCTGAAGCAGCTCCAAACAGCTTACTTCATCCAACTTGAATTTTTTTAAAAAGAAATAAAATGTTTTGAACTTTAGGTACTAAAGAGATTATTTTAATTGTTGTTAATGAAATATTATTTATTTAAACTTGTCTAATTACATTTAAACCACGTACGAATATTCATACATAAATAATAAAATAATCCAAGCAGCTCCAAACAGGTCATAGCAGTTACCAAGCAGCTCCAAACATCTCAACTTGATAGGGTCTTAATCAAAATGCCAATATATCATCTTAATATGATCATCTTAATATGATCCAAGAAACGCACCATGCCATGGTAACATGAATGCATCAATCAATAGTAACTAAGGTTTGTTGTTTATGGCCAGTTCGGTGTCGGAAAATTCTCAATCAACCATAAAATAAAATACCATCGCCCTTCAATAATGCCTTTCTCAAAATATCATTTTTTGGTCGATTTGATTTTCTGCTAAGAGCTTTGACTGTCTTTTGTGACTTAATCTAGCCTCTCTAACAGCTTTTGTATTTTTCTTTTTGCCAAATACCATGACACATATCTGATTATAGTTGACGAGATTCGAATTCACATGACCAAATCTCCTTCATGTGTATTTATATAACCTACAATCTTCCAATGATTTTGTTCAACAAATTCTACAATGTTCTTCATTATTAAGTAATAAATAGATGATTGGATCAAATTGTTTATATATTTTCGTATCACAAACCCTTGTGTTAGTACGTTTTAACACTAATCTATAATTTAAATCGTAACATTTAAACTTTAAAATGAATGACTGGTTATTATTGTGTGTTTCAAAAAGAGTTGTAACTATTTGTAGTTGACGAAATACTCTAAAAACTCAATATATAAGTTTGTATTTGCACGAATGTATGAATTACAATACAGGTAATAACATATTTTTTAACACAGTTCAATAATATATCTAAGTAAACTTATTGTTTTGACACCTAAAGTGTGACAATTGAAGATTTTGATGACTATTAGATGATAATTAATTGTAACTCTTGAAAATTGCACGCATGTTTTTAAGATTTAATTGGCAACAGTTAGAGTCATCTATGTAAGTATAAACAGATACTCATTGTGTCAATACAAATCACCATACAAAATTACCCTTTACGAAAAAATTTCACAATACCGATAACAAAAATACTCACTGTCTTTATCTCACATGAATCGGCACAGTTGACTTTTCACACTATGCAGTACACATTTTTGACCAACCGTATCTTTATTAATTTATATTATCGAAAAATAAAAAATTAATATTTGAATACTCTATGTTGTGATTAATCTAACGATACCAAATATGATAATATTTCATGATTATATATTTTTAAAAATAAGTTATCAAAATTTAAAAATAAATAAGATCAAAAAGTTATAGTGCATATTAGGCTGAATTTCATAACGGTCAGAGGTGAAGGAGGTACCAAAAGACAGGACCCCACACTATAAATATCGGATAACATAGGTGGGGGCCCATGTAAGATATGGACAATGAGAGACAGTGAGGCGTACACTGAAATTCCACCGAATCCACTTATACGTTTATACAGAGGCCCATGACTTTACATTTACAACACCTTGTTTCAGAACCACACATCTCGTTTTGCTCAGCCCGGTAAGGGCCCATTTATCCTCCAGATAGTCATCGTATTTACTGTGGAACACAAAGTCACAAACACAAATACCCCATAGTAGTTGAATCATGATGAATACGAACATGCAATAAGATTAACTCCGTCCAGTTCAACTGATATTGAACTATATTGAAATAAAGGGTGTTAAAATGTAGATGTATAATATATTAAATTGAGCGAAGAGACGATAAAAGACATGAAAAATAAAGTGAACATGACAGAGTTTATTACACTATACCACTGAAATTGGCATTGTACTATTGAAATTTATTTTTAAGACAAATCCAATTTAACAAAATTATCAAAACATAAGTCAATAGTAGACTTTTAACCCTTAATTATATTATTTTTGAAGGACGCACGGTTGGCCTCTAATTACAACGACAAAATCAAGTACAAAGATCTTACAACTATTCTAATCCTACTCTACTCTAATATATTCTATTTTACTGATCCCCTACGCTGAGTTGCCGAGATACTCACCCTGATGCTTTGAGCGGAGTGAAGATTCCACTTACACCGGCCTGTGGTGCTCCCCATACTCTGGACACCGTAGATGCAGCTCCCGGCTCATTGTATGAGCACTTTGGAAGAGTTAACCAGGGAGGTCAGAAGAAATGCTTGGAAATAATGCTCTAGAGGGGTTCGAGCCTTTGACCTCCGCTGGGCGAGATTCTTATCTCTGGCCATGTGAGCCGCATGAGTTAGCCCACATGATTAACCCTTAATATTTTATAAAAGGAAACATATAAGGCAATGTCTAGTTCAGTTTATTTTCGATAATAAAATGTGCTAAAATATTCTTTTGAGTTTATTCTCAATACTAAAATATGTTAAAAATCGATCCGACAACTTATTTTTTTATATTTCAGCACTGTTAGTTTAGTTTAACATAATTTTATACAAACATTTTGTATAAAATGCACAACAATCAAATAATCTATATAACAACACAAACTGAAGTAAATTTAGTCGAATTATCAGTGATACATTTAGAAAGTAGAAACCAGTATATATTCACTACTTCTTAAAGAGATTGGTGACATTAGAATTCATGAAAGGTGATGAATATATTCAATCATTAAATGAAAAAATAATTTATTTTCAAAAAATGAGAAATATATTGTTTTCAAGAAGACAGACATTCGAGGGACCTCGTGCCTTTCACGTGGCATTTTCTCAACGAAAAAACGACACCCTACCTGCCCTAATTGAAACCCAGGGCAGAGGCAAGCTCCCTCTCATAATCCGGAGCCGTGACCATCATCATTTCCAGGAATTTAATATTAAATACGCCGTCTGTTATTTTACTATTTTAATTTAAAATATATAAATGATTTAAATTTATGAGAACATTTTCAATAGTAATATTTACTAAAAAATTTAACAATATTTAAAATAGATTATTTTAATAATATTTTAAAACTAGGACACTTTCATAAATTCACTCATTTATATATTTAAATTTGAGTTTGTGATTCTACAAAAAAAATTTATCCGAAAAGGATTTTGCAAGTCACACCATACGTTTGACTTTTGAAATCAAACCTATATAATTTTTTGATATAATTTGTCCTTATCAAGTTAATGGATTATGTTTTTATCTCCATTTAAACCAATAATCCTACCATGTCAATCAAAATCAAAGTGTGTGATATGTTTAGAGTCAAACAAAAGAAACTTGAATCAATAATTTTAATTTATTAATATATAAAACTAATTCTATGTAATATATGATCATATTTATTACAATATATATTTTGAAATTATACTATATTTTGGAAAATATTTACACACCAAGAAAAAAGTTAACAGTCCAAGAACACGTGGGATGATCTCATAATGATAATCTCAATTAATTAATATTTTTCAATTCAGTTTAATTCAAAATAGGGTGGGACAAACTTTGGATGGATTGTGAATTATAGGAGTATCAAATAATATTAATAGCTCTGAATAAAGTATTATTTGAATAAACTTTACAAATAATATTATTTGTAAAGTCAAATAATATCAAAAATAGCTCTGAATGAATTATAGGAGTATCAAAATAATGCCGTTTTAATCCTTTTTACAGATTGATTGGATTTTGAGTGAATTCAGTAAAGTGTAATTCACAGTAAATAGATTAAGTTCTTTTTGGTAGATGTGAACTGAAATAAGGGTGTTTGGTTGGAGAGCATTTTGAGAGTCTGAATTTTGATTTGAAATTTTGAGAGTTTGAGTTTTTGTTTGGGATTTTGAGAGTCTGGTTTTGCAAAATCTTGTTTGGTTGGATTGTGATTTTGTAAGTGTAAAACAAAATCTTTGATTAGTTTTTAAGATTTTGCAAGTCTGGACTTTGGGGTTAAAAATAGGATTCTGCAAGTCTGAATTTTGGGGTCAAAAATAAAATTTTGTAAAATTTAATGAACCAAACAAGTTTTTGGAAAACTGAACTCTCAAAGTCCAGTTTTCCAAAAAAATCATCCAAACAAATGCACCCTTAAATACCACTAGACAAAATAAACTAAAATCGATAGTAATTAAGTCGAAAACAAATGAATCAATTCTTATATCGTATCAAATACGATCCAGTATGAGGAGAGTAGATGAACATAGTTTCCACGTATCGTTACTGAATAGACGCGGCATCATCCATAGATATTAATCAGACCAGATAGACCAGAGGCGGATGAACAAAAGCTGGAAACATGAATGAATTATATGAGTGGCCCTAACTCCACTCAGATTTTTATGCGAATTCCATTCAATCAGCTGTTTTGTGGGAGCTTGTTACCAGCCAATCATGCAAGCTTAGGCACAGAAATATGCTAGATTTTGTAGTGCAGGTGGGGAGAAACCCCCTTAAAATCCTCATACGAAATACACGATCCACCAATTGCATCACTTCTACGTGAACACAGCTGATACTACATCCGTCCCGACTTATATTGCACAAGAGATCAAATTTGAGAAAATTAGGATGTATTTGGTTTGATCAATTTTTGGAAAATTGAATTTTGAAAGTTCAATTCTCCAAATAGTTATTTGGTTCAACTGATTTTTCAAAATTCAGCTTTTGACCTCCAAAATCCAGACTTGCAAAATTCTAACAAATAAAGTAAGAATTTTGTTCCAAACTTACAAAATTCTAACCCAACCAAACAAGATTTCTCAAAACCAGACTATCAAAATCCAAACAAAATCCCAAACTTTTAAAATCGCAAACAAAAATCAGATTCTCAAAAACCACTCCAACCAAATACACGAGTGAGTTTGAGAAAGAAGTGAATGAATGAGTGGAGCAAAATTAACGGATTTTACTAAATAAGAAAAGTATACTTAAATTGGATAACCAAATCAGGAAAGTATGCAATGTAAATTAAGAAAGATGGGATATTTATGTAATATAAATCATAATTATAAAACATCAAAAACTAAAATACTATATGCAGTTCGATATTTTACTTAAAACAGTTCAAAACACCATTGAAATTATAATATCGCCTCTGAATGTTGCTTGATTTTCCAAAAAATATAAGAATCGGAATATTTTTTGTAAATTCATATTATATTTTGAATTATAAGAATATTAGGTCGGATTGTATATAACAACACCCATAAAAACAAATATAATAGTTTGAATGTTTGTATGAATAATCCCAGAATTTGGATCAAGATTATTGCATTATTTGGTGGAATTATTAAGGCAGCCATGCGAGAAGGAGAAGCTCCAACCATTTTTCATGCCCTACTGATCATCATCTTCCGCGTGACCTTGGACACATGCGCCCTATTTCTATAATTTAATTATTGCATGTCGTTTTATTTTGAGAATATTTATAAATCTCCATATAATTTTCCATTTAAAATAATAGTCACATATATATAAATCAAAAGTAAAATGCCATTGTTTAGAAGACAAAACCTCGAGTGAGTACTTAATGGCGATGAAACGAAGCACTCCAAAGTGAGACAAGTGTTGATTAATGAGTTGTTTATGCAGTTACTTATTTATTTGCATCTAAAACACAATCAACAGTTTTAATATTAAAAAATCAATATTTGTAATACTGTAAATATTAATCATGTTAATCAAGAATCATCTGCATCAACAAAGAATCTGCATCTCAAACACATAATATTTACGTTAATCAAGAATTCTGAACATTTGCAATACGATACGTATTGTCCAGACTATAAACGAATAATATTTACTATCGGTTGTATATTGAAAATAGTGTATTGATCTGTAACAAAATAAACAGGAGATAAATTAATTAAGCAGGTCGAGAAAAGTATCAATATTCGTGATTCAAAAAAATGTAAAAAGTTGATGTGCGTATAATTAACAAAATCAGTAAACCATCAATCATTTCTCCATCTTCCCTCTCATGTAAAGATGGGGAAGAAGACTAGGGTTTAACAATTTCGGAGGATTAGTTTTAGTTATTTGTTACAATTCAACACTATTCACATTAGATTATTAAACGAGAGTTAGCTTGCAATATCAACTGTTTCAATGGAATTATTAGTGTGAGTGTTTAACTTACAGAGGTGATACATATTGGAAGTGGAGTGATATTCATCATGGCCGAGTCTATTCGTAGTATAAGACAGACGCAGTCGGCCTGTGAGATCCGCCGAACATGCATGTCAATAATTATTTTTTCGACCAACTATTACTGCACCGGCCACCACCATTCTACACCATCTCACATCTTAATATTAATTCCTATATCCGACTGATATTCATCATTTACACAATGAATGGTAGCTAGGCCATGTGTTGCTTAGTGTTTGAGGAACAGCAGAATGAATTGCGTGACCAGTTGTGTCCAGTTTCGTATGATTATGTCATTTTATGCACCCAATCTTTTGCTACAAAAACATTATAAATATATGCAAGCGAATCGCAAATATTAGTCTCAAAGTGGCAAACTTAATTATTCTTTGATCGGACACCTTCTCTTCTCTTCTCCTTTGTGTCGTTTTTTGCATTTCTGAAAACGGGTTTCGAGTTTGCAGCACGAGTGCGTTATGAAAGGTTGTTTGTGGCAGACATGTATGAAGAAATCCCACACGAAACTCCATTACATATTTTAGTGCCTCCATTTTCACATTAGATTCCTATATGCTTTTCTCTCCCACCAACTATCTATATAACTTTCATTTCAGAATTTTGGAAGCGAAAGATAAAATTCTCGAAAGATTATTTCATGTGTTAATAAACAAGGTGTTTTTGTAAAATTTTCTAAGCCATGTACTATAGAGTCTAATTTCGAGGAATCCTAGTTATGAGATTTCAATCTAATCAAATTATAATTCTCCTAAGTATTGTTTCGCGTCTGGTCGTATAATTTATATCTTTCAAGCGCATATTGTAGTTGGTTCATACAACCCATATCGGTTCTGACTGAAATTTATGCTGACTATAGTAAATTTTGTCTGATTTAGTTTAAGGGCATGAGTTTTGAGAATGTTCTTGTGTACTCCTTGACTAAATTTGACTTCTTGACTAAAACGTTCAAAAGTCATCTGGTTAAAATATTTATGTATTCAAATAACATAAAACTATCAAATCCGAATATTTCTGGACGTTTTTAGTGATATGAATCAAGAAACCAACTTCAGTCAAACATTACAAGTACATTTTCTTAAACAGAATTCCTATTTGCGGGTTTTTTTTTTACTAATGCAGTCAGTATTTTGATTGGAACTTACAAGATTGCCCTTATTAATTTTTCTTGTTCAAACTTTAGTCACTTGATCGAGAGTGTATTAATCTTTTCTGAAAATAATACGGACTGCAGAAGTAAAATACAACATGCAAATAGTATTGCCCTTTCTTAAACTCAGAAATACATGAACACATAATCGAGCACATCACACTTTTCTTAATGAGAATATGAGCGAAGTCAAAGACACTCACAAAGTTTAACAAAGTGAAGTTCAAAAGCTCAAAAGCAAGCTACGGTCAAAATCCCTTTCTTACGCAGTATTCTTCTTTTTCCCTTTTGGTACTAGGTTCAGAACGGCACCCTTTGTGTGTGGCGTGTACACGCACTAAAACAAAGCTGAACGGATCAATATATTTTTGTTTTGGAATTATGATTATTCGAAATATTAGCATCCGTTGGAGAAAGTAAAAAATATCAAATCAACTAAAAGCGTTAACATAGCATCACTAGAGATGCATTAAAATTACGAAAAAAATAGGGCATTGATATATGCAGTCCAATATTTACTTATGCAATCCGTATTTATTTATGAAGTGAGAAATCCGCAATATTTATTCAAAAGTAAATGTGGTTCCCATAAATGAGGGTACATCAGGTACTTTAAATACAAATACGGACTGTATAAATAATGTTGGACTGAATCTATCAATTACCAACAAATAGTGTACACGTATTATTATTAAACTTTACTATCATTACATACTATCTAGTTTTAGTTATATTATATATCAACATGTAGTAAAACATTATCACAATTCGTTTGTCCTAATATTTTAAATTTTGATGTATCATTAATATTGATAGTGAAACATGGATGTTGTTATAAACAATTTACTATTTTATTTTTGCAGTTTAAATATGATATAAAAGTACGAAAATATCATCAACTTATTTGATATTTAAAAAATTAATCAATTTACTGGAGACAGTAATGTTATTTCAGATGATGTGTAAAATATTAGACTGTGTATCACATTTCAGTAAAAATATGTGCCGTTAACATATTCTCCGTACCCTCCAGTTTGGATTAGATTTGAAATGTAACCTAGAATTAAAAGCCCATCAAAGCCTGATATCTGACTTTCCTTATTTAGAGCCAGCAAGAATTTTGTAACTGCATTTCTGTTCTAAATTCTACTAAAAGAGTATAAATACAGCCCAACCATCAAAGTACAATTTCTTTTTCCATCACGTAAGGCCCTTTGAAGCTATTAAATTACACTGTTTTTGTTGTTCTGCTGTCTCATTCTTGCAAAGCTGGGCTAAGTTTAATGATGGAAGTTATGAGTTCAGGGCTTCCCATTCTCAAAGCCCAATAAGGAAAAAACAAGATCAATTTATTCTATAGTCGATTTCGCAAATAAATAGTACCGTTACTGAACTGAAAATTATTAAACAAAATTTAAGAGTGCTGGAAATTAAACCGTACGATGAAAAGTTGCTAATCTGAACTTAAAGGTACTGAAAGTGGTGAGAACAAGTTGAAGTGAGCATGATCATATTGTGATCATATTCGTGTATCCACTTCGATAAAAGTATCATATTGTTCACTGGTTTGTTCGGAAAATTCGAGGGCAGGTGTGCCACTAATCATATTAATGTTCATATCAAGTTATGTCTAGACTAGCACAAATAAGTTTGTCGAATCTCTTATTAATATGGATGCAGGGCATTTATCGCAAACTAAACATAATACACTTTTGGTGCCGTCAAACTAACCTAATTTAAACACCTTTCGATACACTCTAACTCGTTAAGATACATTAGATTTAGTGCACTAAGTCCTTAATCAGTTCAAATCATATGATCATGCATCTAAGATTGACACTAACAAAATGAAACAGAAGTATGAAGTCAAGATCAATCATGTGTATCAAAACCATTCATTTTAATCCTAAACGAGGCACATTAGCCGACTTAGTAGGTGATTCATATTTAGCATAACCATGTGCTGTTCTTGGTTTCTTACGTGAATATACCTTTATCATATTCGTATAAGATCCATTCACATCACTATTTTAAAAATATGAATTTATACTCCCTCCGTTCCAGTTGAACTCACACAATTTTTATTTTCAGATGTTCCAATCCAAGTTACGTACTTTTCTTTTCTTTTATGATACTATTATTTCATTTCTCTCGACTCATTTTATTCATTTTTCATTCAGATTCATTCTCCACGATTTATATTACAGTGTATAATTCAACTTCAACATTCTCTTATACTTTCCATTAGGACGGATGGAGTATCGTATCGATTTTCAAGCAATTAAGATAGCTATAGTATGAAAATTCAAGATCGGTGTCCATTCCCTCAATGATTCGAGACTTTGTGAGTTGTTCGTCAATTTACAACCGAGGTTTTCCATTATATATTGCCCACTGGCATGAAAAATACCACATGCAATTGCTATGTGTACTGTTTATTGTTACAACTACCTGCCCATAACTTTGTGAATTTTGAAAAATTAGTGGTGTTTTACTAATAACAAAACTAGGTTTCCGTAACTTTGTGAAGTTTGCATAATATGTGATGCTTCACTAATAGCAAAAGTAGTTAAAGTTGAAGTAGAGTTGAGTCGGAATCGTAATGACAAGGGCTAGTTTAGCGGTCAGAGATACTAGGGTTGAAATAGTATATAAGATTGAATTCGTGACTGGCGAGTGACGAATTATAATTGAATCTGTCGGGATGAAAACTGCCAATCATGTGTATTAAGTAGGAGACTAAACTCACTCTAATCACAATATGGACCCCTAGATCTAGTTTCCTTCTAATGGACCATGTTTATCTAATAAACTAGATTCTTTAATGAAATGTATAAAAAGTAGTTGATACTGTTACGAAACAAATAAAAATTTCAACAAAGACAATGTTTGTGACTAGCTCGTAACAATTTTACAGAATTTAAAAATAAAGTAAAAACTCAGTGATATACTGTCAAAGTGAATTGCTAAATCACGCCCTGTATTTATACAAATATACATACATTTACTTTATACTTTTAATTAGTATATTATTACCATAATTATTCTTAAATTTTACCATATTTAATTATAATAAAAATGGTGAAATTTTCTAAGCACTCATCCGATATTTTACTAAAAGAAAAGATGATCGGATCCGGCATGTCCGTTGCCGGCAAAATCACCGAAAAATTTTCAACTTCTAAACATTCATCAATTTTTTCACTTTATTAGTTTTCCAATTAATTATTCAGTTGAAAATTTTCCGGTGACTATACCGATGACTTTTCCGGCAACGGGCATGCCGGATCCGATCATCTTTTTTCGGTAAAATATTAGTGTTGAATTAGTTTAGTAATAATTAGTTGTAAATATTTCACTAATTAACCCTCAAAATAAATATAATATATATTTATACGTATTAAGACGTTAGTAAGAAAAATACAGTGCTGATTTAACAACTCCTCCAAGTTATAAATGAAGAGAATCAACAATTTCCACCATGTAAAATACTCTTTAATTAATTTATACAATTATACTAAACCGTATAATGTATGAAAATGAAGGGTGTGGCTAATAAACATCAACCGGCGGCTAAAACCCACAAAAACCGGCTAATTGAATGTTAACGTTGGGACTACTCAACCACCCAAGAGAGAGACCCGTCTTCATGACTCCCCTAATTTGCGCCACTATCATCGAATACCAAATAAATGGCCTTAATTAATTTACACTCCTTAATTATTATCATGTCAAAAATGTTTTCAACACTTAATTAGACATGTTCCACTAGTTTATTATTCTTAAATTGATTAGACTCATTTAGCATAGTTTAATAATATTGGTAGGATTTCGAGATTTTTGCACCATTTGGATCTTTCACATGCAAATACGACAAAATAAACATTAATGGTGTGTTTGGTTAGCAAGGTTTTTGAAAGTCTGGATTAAGTTTTGGGTTTTTGAGAGTCTGGATTTTGAGAGTCTGATTTTGCAAAATCTTTATTTGGTTGGGTTGGATTTTGTGAGTATGAAACAAAATGTTTGATTGGATTTTAGAATTTTGCAAATCTGAATTTTAGGAAACTTGGTGAACCAAACAAGATTTTACAAAAATGAACTTGGATAGTCCAAATTTTGCAAAAACTCGCTCAACCAAACACACCCTAGTTAGGGAAATTTCAAAATTTTCTTACAGTATTTGGAGTTCCGAACAGATGTAGACGAAGAATCACTTTTTCATCTACATGTGTTTGGAAGCTCCACTGCTACAAAAAATTCCGGTGTTAAAAATTTCATGGTATAAAATAAAAATAGGTTCAAATGGTTTGCATCATAATTTAAACAGATTATTATATTGTTGATAAACTTTTATTTAGGTAGGTATTTTGACTCCAAATTTCAAATTGTAAATACGTGCGATTTTGATAATAGTTTTATAACTTTAATACTACACAATCTTTTTTTTTGAAGACTAATACTACACAATCTTATTTTAGAATCTTGACATATAAAATCATATACAAAAATATGCTAGTTTAAGTTGTCATTGTCATATAAGTTAGAGACCAAATCAATATCAATAACTGAAATTGATTAATTGTAGAAAATCGATCAATAACTAATTAAAAAACCATCAACCATAATATATTGTCCTTTCCATGTCATAATCATGTCATATGTTTGATTTAGAACGTTTAAATCAACAAATAAAACATCAAAATATATTAAAAATGGCCCAATTATTCTCTGATATGAGCTTACAGTTCGAGTCACACTCATTATAAGACTTGTAAATATTAGAAAATTTTCCTTTTAGATTTTTCTGTAATCATGATGATCCTCGTTGTGGTTCCTTTCATGCTGTGTAATCCGCAGGTAATTTGTGATGGATTGGTGTAATTCGTAGGTAATTTGTGATGGATTGGTGGTTTCAGATGCGGTGGTGGTTGCTCGCTAACGGCGATTATATCTTTTTATAAGAAAGCTCCGAAATTATTAAACTGCAATGTCGTGTAAGGTTTTAGAATAGTTAATATGTGCTCATTCAAAAAAATAAATCATTTCTTGAACTACAAAGGTAAATGTCGCTCATCCATCAATCTCTTTCTGCCTTGTTACTTAACAAACAATTATTCTTTTCTAACTCTCCTTTCTGATTTTCTCCATCAACATTCAACAACAAATAAAAGGTTGTCCTCATAATGGACCAAAGATAATAATAAATAAATAAAACAAATTTCTGGTTGTAATCGAAATTTAACGCTCCAAACCACCACCACCACAAATCAGGCACCAGCCACCAGCATTCATTGCCAGTACTGTGATTTTCTGGCATCTAATTTATTTTCTGATGTGTTATACGCAGTCCAGTATTTTACTCGGCGTAGTTCAAAATATCAATGAAATGACACTACCGCCCCTGCAAGTTGCCTAGTTTTTCAAAAATCAAAGAAGTTGAGGTCATTTTGATACTGTTACACCGTATTTTAGACTACACGAGTAAAATATTGGATTATGTATAACAACACCCTTTATTTTGGAAGTACTTTTCCATTTGCCTGACCTTATATAGGGTTTTATGAATAGGAAATCAATTATTTTTATGCTATTTATGCAATTTTCTTGTCATTTTTTGAAGAGTAAATTTATACAATTGGCTAGTTTCCGATTCGATCCGGAATGATTGTCCTGATTTGAAACGAGTACTGGTCCGAAACCAGAAATATATTATATGTTATTTCAAGTATACTTGTTTACTAGTCTAATAATCAAAGTTAAACAAAAAATATGAATATAAATAAATTATTCATGAATTGAATAGTTGAATCTTACAAAAGTGACATACTTAAATGAACTGAACTAATATACAATCAGGTTCAAAACAGATCAGAGAAGAACCTAAAAGTAATATCGATTCATAATTTACTTAATTGAAATGAAATATGCCATTGATGAAGGGTGTTGCTATACACAGTTCGATATTTTAATTTTGTAGTTCAAAATTAATACAGTATGAATTTACGAAAAAATTCTCATTTATTATATTTATTGAGAAATTTATCAATATTTAAGAGACGGTATTGTAATTTTAATAGTTTCTTGAATTACGCTGAGTTAAATACCGCACTGCATGTATCATTACTTAATGGATGAGCATTTCAACTTTCATTTTATACTATAAAGCGCAGAAAACGCAATTCAATTTCAACTTTCACCATCTCCTTTTTCCTCAAAGAACTTGCGTATGAGATACCTTTTATACTTTGATCATACTCATTCTAAAGAAATACTTTGAAACTTTTTTTAAATATAGTTACACTTCATTAAATATGTAAATTAACACTTAATTTCCCCGTTTCTTCTTAAACCTTCGGCCATGTGATAGCATGTACTATATATCTCCCTCCCCACGACTGGTTAATTCCACAAAAACACACACACACAGTGATCGATCATACTCATGGGCGCCCATATGCATTTCGAGCCGATCTCCAAATGCAGCACGGCGGCCCGGCCCGACAAGACCGTCGCCGCCGACTTGGACGGCACGCTTCTCCTCTCTAGAAACTCCTTCCCTTACTACCTCCTCGTCGCCCTCGAAGCCGGCAGCATTT
This sequence comes from Sherardia arvensis, assembly GCA_948330725.1. NCBI lineage: Eukaryota > Viridiplantae > Streptophyta > Magnoliopsida > Gentianales > Rubiaceae > Sherardia > Sherardia arvensis. The sequence continues at coordinate 25,625,190 of OX415245.1, read as the reverse complement.
CCCGCGCGTTGCTCCTACTCGCCGCCGCGCCGTTCATCTACCTCGTACTCATATTCCTGTCGGAGACGCTCGCTGTCCGCGCTCTGATCTATATCGCCGTCGCCGGCCTCCGAGTCCGCGACATCGAACTCGTTTCCCGATCAGTTCTCCCGAAATTCTACGCGGAAGATGTTAACCCGGCGACGTGGGCCGTGTTCAACTCGTTCGGAAAACGAGTCATCGTGACGGCGAATCCGAGGATCATGGTGGAGCATTTCGCGAAGAGTTTCCTCGGCGTTGATAAGGTGATTGGGACCGAGCTCGAGGTGACGAAGTCGGGCCGGGCCACCGGCTTTCTGAAAGTCCCCGGCGTCTGTGTAGGCCCGAAGAAGAGAAGCGCCGTTCTTAAGGAATTCGGTACGCAAGTTCCTGATTTGGGACTTGGAGATAGAGAGACGGATTATGACTTCATGTCCATTTGCAAGGTCAGCATTTCTTTCCCGCGTTTTTTACTGTGTGTGTGCGTGTTTTTTTCCACCTCAAAAACTAAATACTGGTCAGTATTTTATTAACGATAATCTAAAATACTACTGAAATTATAATATTATTTTACATAATATTTTACTAAGAATAATTCAAAATATCATAAAAATGATAGTTTTCATTTGCAGAGTAAATGAAGAAGATCTTCCTAAATGTTATACATCTCCTCTGTCCTAATTGAATATCACACCTTTTGCTAATTTTTCACAGTATATTTGAACATTTATAACTTTATTTACATGTATTAACAATATCTAAAAATTCAATATTTCAAAAATAGAGTGCATTGTAATTCCAACAATATTTTACAACTTATTGAAATTTATGGTCAAATATGATCCGAAATATGTTTAAAAAAATGTGTAGATTCAGTTGGGACGAAGGAGGAGTATATGATACTGAAATTTTATAATATGAAAGTAAAATACTAAATCGTATATACCGTTGTCGATTCATTTTTCTTCCATTTTTCTAAACCATAAATTTCACTAAAAATCATGAAAAACACGGTACGTAACCGCCAAGAATCATGAAAACCATGCAATTTTCACAGTGTGGACGATGATGGAATAGACCTACCACAAAAAGAAAATTTTACAATTTCCAATTGGATGGAAACTGGTGTAACTCCTCACCAATAAAAGTGTGTATTATTATGACGTTTTGGAAAAGTTATTGTCCTCAGGTTGTAATTAACGTAGTAAAATAATGCAACTTTTATTTTTCTTTACCTTTTTCGGTTAGGAATTATATATTTCAGTTGTTAATATTTCATTTTCGCAATTAATGAAAAACATAAAGAGTCGTCCCAATTGTCTCTGATCCCGTGGCCACTATACAGCTAGACTTACCACGTTATTGTACGTACAATATAGGCACCCATATATTTTAAATGCTTCAGCTACACATTAATATATAAATTAAGTTCATTTGTAAATTCATTTTATATTTATTATATATATCCCTATATTGTATCATAAGTTATTTCAATTATATTTTTAAATAAAAACTCGCTTTCAAGTCAAATTTTTAAAAAGTATCATGTTACATTTAATTTTTCCAGCTCACTTCAACTCTTATTAAATATGATTTGATAAATTCAATTTAACTCAATTATGGTTTTACTAGTTTCGCACATTAACTTTTATTTTAGTTCAGTTTTTTCCTTGATTAGATAAATTGGGTAGAATAGACACAGACTCATATAAGATTTATTTGAATAAATCAATATTCAAGAATATGCGCATACTCAGTTCTGTTCAGTTCAATTCTGCTAGACTAATTTTTGAATTATTCAAATTTTATTTCAATTCACATCTAAATATTGAAAATGTATTTGTTTTTTCAAAATTAAAATATTACTGATGTGAAAAATGTTTATGCAGGAAGCATATTGGGTGCCAAGATCAAAACTCAGTCCCCTCCCAAGAAACAAACTGCTAAGCCCAGTCATCTTCCATGAAGGCCGTTTTGTTCAGAGGCCAACTCCACTGGTGGCGCTGCTGACTTTCCTCTGGATGCCGGTCGGAATATTCCTCTCCATCCTCCGCGTCTACCTGAATATTCCCCTGCCGGAGAAAATCGTGCGTTACAACTACAAGGTCCTCGGGATCAAGCTGATCGTGAACGGCACGCCGCCGCCGCCGCCGAGGAACGGGCAGGGCGGCGTGCTGTTCGTGTGCAACCACCGCACGATCCTCGACCCCGTCGTGACTGCGGTGGCGCTGGGGAGGAAGATCAGCTGCGTGACGTATAGTATAAGCAAGTTTTCCGAGATGATTTCTCCGATCAAGGCGGTGGCGCTGTCACGGGAACGGGAAAAGGATGCGGAGAACATTAAACGTTTGCTGCAAGAAGGCGATTTGGTGATTTGCCCCGAAGGTTAGTCGGTTGTATATATTAATATTTAATTATTCATCTAAACCATATCTAATACACTTTTTGAAAAAGAAAACCATTTCAAAGGAGTAGTTAGGACCGTTTCTTACCGGTTTATTTGATTTTTTTTTCCCGATTTAAATTTATTTTACTTTAGTTAAATTCTAATAAAATATAATTTAATCAAAATTGAATTGAATCGAACAGAACTAAAGTATTAACTGAGCTTTAATAAACACTATTTATAGAAAAATCTAATTTTTATTAAAACGTCATAATTGAACTCATTAAATGAACTAATAAATTTAATTGAACTAAACCAAAAAATATAAGTAAACTACTAAAACCTACCCTTAATTGGGTTATAATGGTAAAACCATTTTCTAGCCCTAATGGTAAAAAACATTTCCTAGCCCTAGCTCAGACAACAATAAACTAATTAATCAAGGTTTTATTTTCTAATGCATGTTCAAGATTTTCATTTGTCCATTGTATTGAACTTAAAATAAAATCCAAAACTTCCATTATAAATTGTTTATAGTCCTTTTTATTAAAACGTTAGTCGTTGTATCAACTTAATTTCATTAGAATGAAAGTAATTTTTTCCCATTTCAATTCAGTTCAATTTAGATAAAAAATCATTTCTCAATAAAGTTCCTTATCTCTTTATTCTTAACAGGGACGACATGCCGGGAGCCGTTCCTGTTAAGATTCAGCGCGCTCTTTGCAGAATTAACGGACAGGATCGTTCCGGTGGCGATCAACACCAAGCAGAGCGTGTTCTACGGCACGACAGTCCGAGGTCACAAGCTCCTCGACCCATACTTCGTGTTCATGAACCCCCGGCCGACGTACGAGATAACTTTCCTGAACATGCTCCCGCCGGAGCTGACGTGTCAGGGAGGAAAGCCGGCGATCGAGGTGGCCAACTACATCCAGAGAGTGATCGCCGACACGCTGGGGTACGAGTGCACCAACCTGACGAGGAAGGACAAGTACGCTATGATGGCCGGAACCGACGGCCGTGTGGATAATAATAAGCAGAAGGATTTTAAGACCAAGCAATTAACAGTGCTCAAGGCATGATAATTATGATTAATGGGGATTTGTTTGCAATTTCAATACTTATTTTTACCAAATAATTGTTGGGAATTGGGATCAGTACAGTTTGTAGTGGTTGTTATATATATTTATATACACATATATTGATATCAAACAGTATGTGTGAAATTTTAATTTATATGATGTATTTTTTTTAATGAAAGTTTAGTGCCCTAGTTCACCTTTTATATGTGTATTTTTTTTATAAGAATATGTGTAATGTTTGCATTTTATTTTTATCCATTTAATAATATGTGGGGTGGTGGTTGGTTAAAATAATGTTAAAGGCGATTACGCTCGCCCGCAGCTCTCATCTGCTCGAACACCACAAATCTTAATGAGAAGTTAAATAAATGTTAAAGACGATTATGCTTGCCCGCAACTTTCCATCCAATCAGCATCACAAATCTTGACGAGTAGTTAAATTACGGTAATTCAGAGTCAGGATCATTGAGTCCTTTACCCGATGCATACAAGGGACATTTCTATATATGCAAGAAGTCTCTGCATTACTGCTGTCGAGACTCGAACCATAGATCAATTGATCCAATGTCCCAACCACTGAATTACACTCGTGATTAAACAAATTCATTGGATAGATAGATACCCTCCCTTAGAATTTACCATGATTTTGGTAGTTTGAAAACTCATTTTCATAGACTATTACTAGTACTCCAAACTCTATGACTATTATTGGTTTTTAGTGAACCCACATTTTTCCATTGAATGAAATCATGTCTCCACAACTCTTGATCATACTCACACTACACATGGCATTTATAGAGTGGTAGCCTATTACATTAATCAAATAAAGAGCATTTAAAATAGCAAACATTTATGTTGTATGGTCACTTATTTAAAATGTACATCCTGTCCCAAGACTGTTAATTAGTCCACTCTTTTGTCATTCCATAGGGCAATAATTTTAGTTTATTTCAATTTAAATCAAATAAATATAAAATGATTTATGTTTATAGCTTAATTTTTATCTCTTCTCAGTTAAACTAAGAATAATATGTCCATGGTGAGGTTAATCTTGATCTGATATTCTAATACGACTTGAATGATCACCTCATGATTTATTTATAATCACAACATTTTAAGTTATTAAATCTGACTTGACTTGATCTGATTTGACGCATAAATATCAGGGACTGTTTTCGACTCCTATTAAGAACCTACTTTTTCAATAGGAGCATTCAGTTAAGCAAAAATAAGTTATGTAAAACTCTTCAAAATTTCTATTATTAATTTCACCTACCTATCTAAATTATTTTTCTTGCGGCATTGATCATGAACTCTCTTATTAATAACAACTCCACTCCCTTACCACATGGCCGGATGGATGCATGCAATTATTCATGCAAATTAAACTGAAGCGCTTTATATAGTCCCATATTATAGTCGGAATAGTTCAAAATATCAATGAAATAACATTACAGTCTCCTATAAACTGGCTAGTTTCTCAAAAATCATATAAGTTGAGATCATTTTCGTACTTCTACATCGTATTTTGGACTGTAAGAGCAAAATACTGGTCTGTTTACAGCAACACCCAGATTAAACCGATCGGAGCAGTGACCACTTCACCAATTGTCACTAACCGTACGCCAAATGAAAGGAGGTCTCACCAGATTAGAGGTCTTTGGCATTAAACCTGTCTCACTCATTGCTGTGGTTATAGTTGGATCATTCCTAATCTTTGCCATTTTCAGCTGCTCCAATTAGTTAGCAGTCATCCCATCACAGGCCACACCTTCCCCAACGTGTCCGGAGTAACGCTGCCCGCAAAGAGTGGGCCGGGGAGGTTGAGGAGTTATGTGTATTGAATGCCGAGGTTAAGAAAGTTATGGCCAAGGTTTTAGTTTATAACACCTACGTTTGACAGAGTAAGATGCAGCTGGCTCTCGGTTTTGTTTTTGCTGCGTCAATGCTCTGAGACATTGTTTGGGTTTTGGTCTGACCCACTACGTTGTCTTGCCATATCAACCATGGTTGTTGAATAGTTGGGACTGAAATAGGACTAGTTGAGATAAAATAGTGTTGTTCTAAATAGTGCTTGTTGACGAGTGATGTGATGTGATGTACAATGTCGTGAACAGAGAAATGAAAGTTTCATATCAAATCGTTTATCTTAACTTTATATGATTTTGTAATTGTTCACTTAAAAAACTTCTTTATTTCAATCTCAGAAGTTTTAAAGAAGAGCAAAGTATGTAATTATACTTTCGGGTTCTTAAGACATTTTGAGTACTTTAGACACGCGAAAACTCTAAAACTAGTTGATCGACTTTGAATGAAGTATTTCCATCCAATTCATATTGAAAGAACCAAAATACAAAATAAATCTTTCTCATCCCACCATAATTCAACAAGGTTGATCAGCATGAATTGTATCAGAATAATAATATAGAGGTATTTGGTGACTTTTAAAAAATGAAGATGATATTTATCTAGTACCGAATTCAAACTGCAAATAACTGTAAACGGCTATATACCAACAATCTAACTTCTACATTAACTGTAAACTAACTGCTAAATCAAGTACACTAATCAGTTACCAGTGAAAATAAAAAGGTGAGAATGAGGTCAACGATCAAGGTCTGACGTTGACCAAGGATGAGAAGAACAATCACCGATTAACGTCGAGGGTGAGAACCAGGAGCAAACAGTCAACGGTCAACGTCAAGCAGCAGCAGGGTCAAAACCAATACTTCATATTCATTTACTCTTTAAAGGAATTGAGCATGTAAACTAATTCTTTTTGATTAAAAGTGCGTTTAGCTGAGTTTATAAGCCGCCTCACTTATTATAAACCATCACATTGCAAAGCACTTAAAACATATTTTATTTTAAAAGCATTACCATCAAAACAAATAAAATAAATATATAATTATCGCTCATGTTTGTATTTTTAAAAGTGTTGAGTTCTTCTATTTCATATGACTCCTCAATTTTGAATGACAATTTTGCAGCCGGAGTCCGGATTCATACCGAAGTCGTTCGCTTGAACAACTAATCATTGTCACCATCGACGATCAAACAAGGTTGAGAATAATTTTAAGCTCAAAAATAATATTAAAACGGAATATTACGGCGATGACTGATGAATACAATTGCGCGACTTACATAATTTACCCAATTTTAAGATTTTCATACTCTCTGGATATATCGCCACAAAATTCCACGTTGTAATTGTACGACGGCGGCGATGGAACCAGAAAATTCAACCGGCGGGGACCGCATCAAGCTGAACGTGGGCGGGAAGCTGTTCGAGACCACCACCGCCACCCTCCGCTCCGGCGGCCCCGACTCGCTCCTCTCCATCTTATCCACGCGCCACGACCACGCGCAGCCGCTCTTCATCGACCGCGACCCCGACATCTTCTCCGTCCTCCTCTTCCTCCTCCGCTCCAATCGCCTCCCCTCCACCGCCGCCAAACGCTTCTCCAACCACGAGCTCGTCGACGAGGCTGTCTACTACGGCATCGAATCCCATCTCCGGTCAGCTCTATCCCCAACTCCCCTCTCCGGCATCGATGCTACCCTTTTCACCACCGTTCGCCCGAGCTCAAACGCCGTCGTTTCCGATTTCCATTCAATCGACTCCGACGGATCTGTGTGGGTCGCTCACGGCGGCCAGATTTCGGTTTACGATTGGAATTTGACTCACTCTGCAACTGTTCGAACCCACCTCGATTATATTGATCACGTACGAATGATCAAACCGGAGATTGCTGCAGTCGCGTCGGAGAACCGATCGGGGCTCCATTTCTTCAACGTGGCGAATGGGTACCGGGTTGAAACCGTGGAATGGGTCGACCCGGGTGACCCGAGAATCTACAAGGCGCGAGTTAACGCGGTTTCCGACTCGGATGACTCGGTGTTCGCCGCCTTCGACTGCCAGCATAAGGAGAATTGCGTGCTCCAGATTGACAAGTCAACAGCGAAGGTTGTGTCGGAGATCACCCGACAGTCTGGTAACTCCTCGAAGTCCATGGTTGCCGGAAAGCTGACGTATTTGCCGGGAAACGGGGTTTTAGTCGGAAGTTCAGTGACATCAGGAGCTTTCGGGTATTCAGGTTATATCCGGCTGTGGGACCCGAGGACCCGGGGAGTAGTTTGGGAGACGAACGAGCCGGGTTCAGGTCGGAGCAGCCGGTTCGGGGACTCGTTCGCCGATGTGGACGTTGATGTGGAGGAGTCTACTCTGGTAAAGCTCTGTTCTAAGTCAGGGGATTTAGCAGTGGCAGACCTGCGTAATTTACGCGATGATCCGTGGGTATATTTGAAAGAGAAGAACCCTAGCATGAGGCAGGTGGTTAAAGATGGTGGCAATAGTGTAATTTGCTGCTATAGGAAGCAGATGTTCGTCGGTAGGGAAGGCGAGCTGGAGGTGTGGAGCAGGGCGAATGAGAACGAGGAAGATGGCGGCGTAAATGAAGGCTCATTCAGGCGGAACTTTGTCGATAAGGCATCGGATTCTGAGAGGGGAGTTATAAGCAAGATTGAAGGAGGTGGAGATAGGCTGTTCTTGACCAGAGAAGGCGAAGAAGGGATTGAGGTTTGGCAAAGCTCGCAGTTTTCGGGTTTGATCTCTTTGTCTTCTTGACTAATGTAAGTGAGAATTTTTCGATATCTGGCATTTTCTGTACATTTGCAGCATTGTTTTTCACCTTATTAGCCTCTGAGGTTTGAGAATTCTGTCAAAAATGGATGATATATACATCTTTTCCTCGAGAATCTTATTTCTTTTAATAACAAAATCGCATTTTTTACGTTATGATTCGTATATCTGATGATAGGAGAAAGTCAGTAAATTAAAATCCGAAAAGTTATGGTGTGACACTGATAAGAGGATGAAATGCGCGTTGATTTGGTGTCAAAATAGGAGAATTCTTACCAAATGGAAAAGATTAGAGCAGAGAATAATATGTTTACCACATTGGCAGATTTTTTACAAAGAAGAGAGAGCGTTACAATCCTCGTATTAATGAAAAAATATCGGGAAATGATGGACTACTATTCCAGCATCTGTTGAGTAATCTCGGATCAGAAAATTTTAGGACAGAAGATGAGTGGCGGTACGAGGAAGAGACACAGGGCCGAGGAAGATGAAGAAATGCAGATGCCAGAAAATCGCCATCTCGAGCTGGTCATTGATATCCTGCAACGGTTGCGCTCTTTCCTCTTCATTTCATTGTGCATATGTTTAACATATATCTGTATTAATATAAAACGCGGTGGTTTTGATGATTTAGGAGGGATGATAATAGCATATTTGCAGAACCTGTTGATCCAAACGAGGTATATATCGCGTATGATTCATAGTTTTATTGGTTGCAAAGTAGGCATGTAATTGTACATATGTATAGGTAGAGGGCTACTATGACATCGTGAAAGAGCCGATGGATTTTCACACGATGCGCGATAAACTCAAGGAAGGCATGTATCACAGCCTGAAGCAGTTCAAGGTATATCCCTTCTTCATTAGTAGTCTCAAACCTCGGGTTTTTTGTCCAACCACGGTTTTTTTCTGAAAATTTCCGCCCTTTTTGATTTGATGAATGAATGTTTGCAGGACGATGTATCTCTCATCACAGGGAATGCGATGAAATTCAATGCATCGACTACTATCTATTACAAAGAGGTGTATATATACGCGCGATGAATTCTCCAATTGTTCGAATACATACATACATACATACATAGATACATACATAGATACATACATAGATACATAGATACATAGATACATATGATGAAAAGATGAATGTTGGTGTATGCAGGCCCGCGGCATACAGGATCTGGCTAAAAGGATATTCAATGCCCTCGCGAATGATCCAGAGAGCTTGGAAACCAAATTCAATGGGACGAGGAGGCGATCCACAAGAATCCAGCTTGTGAACAAGTCGCCTACACCGTCTCTAAAACCTCCCCAGATTCCCACAAAGTGCAGAAAAACTGAGTTCAAAACTACCAGTAAGTAATTGTATAATACTGATTGCCTTCATTGTAGTGTAGCTATATATAATTTGGTTATGTGTTATGGTTGTAGAAGATGAGGAGTTGTTTGAGAAAGATAGGCGATGCACGTATACACCTAGTTTAATGCGTGTGAATGAGGGACGAGGCCAACAACTAATCCTCGTAAGTTTATGATACACATTATATACATATATAGCCGATGAAATGAGATTTAGTACCGATGAATTTTTGATTTAACGTTGTTGCAGAATGGTGAGTTGCAAGAAGGCAGCTACAAGAAAAGTTTAATGTTATTCGTGCGAGATTTAGGACCAACTGCGAAAATGGTGGCCGCGCGAAAGCTTAGATCGCCATCAAACGTTGTGCATCAAGTGCTGGATGTGAAAAAGACAGTGGTGAATGAGAAACCAGCAGCAGCAGCAGCTGCTGTACCTGATACAAGTCCTCGGGTGATTCCAGTGGTACTAGCACTGGAGCATTCTCAACCGAATATCACGAATCCAAACGAGTACTTCAAATGGAAGGCGAGGAACAAGAAAGTAACCGACAACAACAATAACAACAACCTTAAAACCGATGATGCTGAAACTGAAAGGACTCCTTTGCAAAAGCTCCAAGCTCTGATGGAGGAGGAAGGGAAGAAGCCGAGTACGGGTACTAGTGCCTTCACATTTGACTTGGGGTTTCTGAAGACTCAGCTTCAGAAGATGAACACTCCTGTTAAACCAGCGGCATCTTTTTCGCGAGCTCCTTGAATCGGCCAAGCTGGTTTTAAGACATCATCTGCCATAGCAGGCTTGAACTGGTTTCTGTCATATGTTTTTTTTTTTTGATGCGGTGGATTCTACCCTTAAGCGAGGTGATGAATTTTGTTTTTTTTGTTTTTTGAAAGGAAATACTATTAATTAGCTATTGGAAAGAGTACAATTGGGGTGTGTTTGGTTGGGCAAGTTTTTGCAGAACTTGGACTATCCAAGTCCAGTTTTGTAAAATCTTGTTTGATTCACCAAGTTTCTCAAAATTCAGACTTGCAAAATCCTAAAAACCAATCAAAGATTTTGTTTCATGCTCACAAAATCCAACCCAACCAAACAAGAATTTTGCAAAACCAGACTCTCAAAATCCCAAACAAAAACCGAAACTTTTAAAATCTCAAAACAAAATCCAGACTCTCAAAAATCTTGCGAACCAAACACACCCCAAATTGTTCGGCCTAGACTGAGTGCAATATTAAGTTATGTGCCATTAATATTGTGATGCATCCTTGCTACCTTGCTATTCAGTTGGTTGTAGTCATGGCCCGTCCCTGTAATATTCGGGGCCTAGTGCAAAAAAAATAATCGTGGCACTTAATTTTTTTCCAGTTCAATTTTTTTAATTTTTTGTAATGAAATATATACATAATATAAAAAATTTAGAACCCTCAATTCTTCTCCAATTCAATTTCTTTCTCAATTTTATTTAAATTTCTATAAATTATTTCCGATTAAACTCAAATACATAACAAAATATATATATAAATATAATAAATTTGGGGCCCCTCAAATTCTGGGGCCCGGTGCGATCGCACATGTGGCACTCCCCAAAGGACGGCCTTGGTTGTAGTGTTACTCATATAACATAATTTCCTTGTACTACATTACAAAAGAAATACCTTTCTTCACAATAATAAGAAGAACAAAGTAAAATATGGACTTGTATCATTTTATAATAGAATAATGTAAATCACATATCAACTATTTCATTTTTCCAAATGAAATAGAAAGTGTACAAATGAAGAATATTATCTAGATTTGGCAAATGGATAAATTGCACTAAAATGGTAAATTCGATTTTTTCAATTTGGTTGTGTACCCAAAGCCAAAAACTGAATTTAGTTCGGTTTGATCGAATTCCATCCGGTTTCCGGTTTCTTGGATCTTGAACTCTATCGACCCCCACGAAAACCGACGAGCTGCGCGGCTCACCGGAAGGCTAAAAACTACCGTCGCCGGAAATTCCTTGCCGGAGAAATTCTTATAATTTTATGCATGCTTAATTCACGAGCAGCCGGAAAGAAGGTCTCTTTAAGGTTTATGACGTCACATTTCCGCAGAAAAAGTAAAAGATGAAGATTCATCGACATCACTTGACTTTAAGCTTCTCAAATTGGCTCTCACCTGCAAATCTCTGCAATCTTAATCAAACAAACGTGTACGTATTTCTTCTCCGGTCTTCAATTTCTGCACAGACAGTGACGTCACAAAGACTAACGTTGCCATTGACCTGCTAAATTCTCTTACAGCCTTGTTCATTGTCTCAATGATTTAATACTATATTTCTTTCACAAGTCATTTGATTAACAATTAGTCAAAGGATAGAACATGTTAATCCACTGGCAACTGGTGCATCTGCATTATAAGATGTCAACTAGCTCCTCTGGAAATGCATCTCTTCCCATCTCTTTCCACATTTAGAAATGTTCACAAGATTGCTCGGTAACTTTCGAAACCATTTAGATTTAGTCATTTGTTCCGCTAACTGTCTCTCTTACACTGAAAGGTTTATGTTGGAATGCAGGACTAGGATGGGCACATGTGTTCATTACATATGCTTTGTGGACATTGATGATTTACTTGACAGATGTCTGGAAGCTTACCTTCACACACGCTGCTGCAATCCTGAATGTTTTCATGGCAGTTATATTCATCCTCCCCTTATCCATCCAAGTCGTAGTTGATACTTGTCTTGCTAACTATTGGGTGCTTGTGATGTCTTCTCTCGCTGTTTGCGCGGTAAAACTTCTACTCTACACTGTATAGTTTTCAAGTTTTGATGATTATATCGAAGCAATTGAGTAAAAATGGTTAAATTTTTCAGGGAATTTTTAAAATGGTTAAAAATTCTATTTTTATCTTGTATAGTTTTCATGATTTTTTTTGAACTAATTGAGTAAAAATGGTGAAAATTTACTAGGGAATGGGATTGTTTACGTTGTCAACGCCGCCTTTGCTGTCCAAGTACACTGAAACGTGTGCTTCGTATGAGCCTGAATGCGTTGGGGACACGCAGCGTGTACTGTTTTACGCTGCATTATCGCTCACGGCTTTAGGAACTGCTGGACATTTGGTATCATTACCTGGTTTCATGGGAGAGCAAGTAATTACTGAGATTAAAAAATCCACTATTACATGGATTAAGGTTATTACATTTGTTGTCAACATTGTTGCAGTTGTAGCGCTCCCTTACATAAAGCCATGGTCACTTCACTTTGGAATTCCAGCTATACTTATCCTGGTGGCAACACTTGTTTTCTTCAGCGGCTCGAAAACTTACACTTATGGTAGACCTGAAGGAAGCAATCTCACCATGATGGCTAGAGTGCTTGTTGCCTCAGCTTCTAAACTGTTTCATCGGTATCCGACTCATCATTCTTCTCTACATGGTTTCAATAACTTGACCGTTCCCCGAACCCGCGGCCTCAGGTTAGTGCTCATCTTCATTGATCACCCTATCTTTTCAATTCTTTCTTAGGTTGCATTTGATAATCCCACTTATCGCTGAATCTGAATGATTTAGCGCTTATTTGACTTCAGCGTGTTTGATAATATCAAAACTGTACGTTTGAGCGAATAAGTAGGAATAAGTGCGTATGAATCTCAATACAAATAGTACGCTACCAATAAGTGATTTTCAAACCACTTATGTTTGAATGTATGAATGCGCAATAACAGTAAATCACTTGTAAAAACAGTCATACCACTTTAACTATTCAGAGTTCAAATTTCAGATTTCCGACTTCAGTTTCATCAAACAGAGCCTTAGTTCATGTTTATTGAACTAAGAGTTGAAAAAAACGATATCGAGGTGTTTTGTAATTTCATTTTGATTCCAACGTTGTATCATGGATTGCAGGTGTCTGAACAGGGCTGCTATACTACTACCAGACCAATCCATAGAAGAACAACAGAACAATAGATGGAAGCTTTGCACAATGGAGGAGATCGAATCCACCAAACTCATAATAACCTTAATTCCCATGGCCGTGTCCTTCATCTTCCTAGGCCTCCTCGTATCCCTAGGATTCACATTCTTCGTCGAGCAGGCCAAGACCATGAACAACAACGTGGGAAGGTTATCCATACCACTACCAATACTCTGGTGGTTCTTCCTCCAGGGAAAAGAATACGTCCCCAAACTATTCTTCAAAATCGCTCCCTCGATGTGTACGAGGTTTCCACTGTCAGGCCCTCCATTAGCAGGACTGCAGATATCGCTGCTGCTAGGGTTGTTATGCTGTGTAACTGCTGCCAAGGTCGAGTCTCGCAGGCTCGGCGTGGTAAGAAACCATGGTTTAACGGACAAACCTGACGAGACTGTCCCGTTGTCGGTATTCTGGTTGCTACCTCAGTTTTTCCTCCTCGGTGCCGCAGATGGCATGTCTGAAATCAGTACAACTAGGTTTAACGATAACTTCTTCTCGCCCTACTTTAATAAGTATTACATGAGAATTCTCGGGTACTTTCGGACAGGATTAGGTTGTTTAGGCAGCATTTTGGCGGTGCATATGCTGGGGAAGACGAGTCCGAGCTGGTTTCGGGATACTATCAATCACAGCAGGCTTGATAACTACTACTGGTTTCTGTCCTGTCTGTGTGCTATAAATGTTGTGATGTTTGTTTTGATGAGGTGTGTGTATTTCTGGCGGCTGACGTTTGACGATGGCCGGAGTTCTTTCGACGAACAACCTGACTGCTGCTGCTGTTTCTGCTAAGATATGTCATACAATTGAACTGAACACATGATTCTTTTGGTCACATATTGTTTTCAAAAGATGTACATTGGTTTTGTTTCTTCTTGTTCTATGCAATTATTTCTTTCATTACAAGATTATATGAAATACTGTTACATTTCAATACGCCTATTTTTAGGGGTGTTGCTATACGCAGTCCAGTATTTTACTCTTGTAGTCCAAAATACGGCGTAAAAGTACGAAAATAACCTCAATTCATTAGATTTTTGAAAAACTAGGCAACTTGCAGGGGCAGTAGTGTCATTTCATTGGTATTTTGGACTACGCCGAGTAAAATACTGGACTGCTACAAGTTTCCGCTACATACTTAGTTCAAATAGTGGCGGTTTTAGGGCTCCCGTATATAAAGCCATGGTCACTTCATTTTGGAATCCCGGCTATATTTTTCTTAGCGGAAACTCTTATATTCTTGAGCGGGGCTTCTATGTACACTAAAGTTGGCCCTCGAGGTATCTATCTCACAATGGCGGTTAGAGGCTTCGTGGCCTCAGCATCTCGGGTATTTCATCAGCGCCCTGCAGATTCTGTCGAGCTACATGAGATGAATACTTCTTGCGGCTTCAGGTTTGTGCTATTATACATTTCTTTGGTGTTGCTATACGCAGTCCAGTATTTTACTTTTGTAGTCCAAAATACGGTGTAAAAGTATGAAAATGACCTCAACGTATTTGATTTTTGAGAAACTAACCAACTTGCAGGGGCAGTACTGTCATTTTATTAGTATTTTGGACTACGCTGAGTAAAATACTGGATTGCGTATAGCACTTCAGTTTTCTTTCTGCACTTTTACGCTGTTTTGGTCTATTATTTTACTATTTTCAATATGTTTCTTGGTGATAAATAAATAAATATATATGTTTCATGAAAATGCAGGTCCTTTAATGAAGGTGGTGTAGAGTTTCCAGGCCCACATTTTGAAGGTTTACAGAAGTATGCGTGGAAGATGAGTACCGCGTCGGGCGCTGAAGCCTATGATATCATAGTAAGCTTGATTCCGATGACCATGTCCTTTGTCGTCTTAGGTTTGCTCTCTGCACTTGAGATGACATTCTTTGTCGAGCAAGCGAAAAACATGAGCCATAAGGTCGGAAGCCTAACCATACCTCTACCTATCTTCTGGTGGATCTTCTGTGAAGTAAAGGAGCACTTCCCGAGACTATATTTCAAATCCGCGCGATCTATACACTGTCTGAATCTACTAGGTAATCCAGTAGCAGGAATCATGGTATCAATGATTCTGGGATTCCTATGTTGTCTGACTGCTGCAAGAGTGGAGTCATATAGACTTGATGTGGCTGAATTCCCCATTTCAGTTTTATGGTTAGTGCCGCAGTTTTGCCTCCTTGCTGCTGCAGATGGCATGTCTGAAATGAGTACGAGGTTTTACAACGATGATTACTCGCGCGGCATTGGCAGTTACATGTTCCTATTCGGCTGTCTTAGGACAGGCGTCGGGTGTTTAGGCAGCATCCTGTTGGTGCATGTATTGGGAAGGTTGCAGCCGAGCTGGTTTCAGGAGACTATAGACCACAGCAGGCTTGACAAGTACTACTTGTTTCTGGCATCGTTGTGTGGTGTAAACTTTGTCTGTTTTGTTTTACTGAGGTGTTGCAGTGCCTGGAGATCCACAGCCACAAGAGAGGCGAAAAATTCCCAGGAAACTGGTTTCTGATCTGCTATTGTTGTTCCTAGGTTTTGCTTTATTATGTCTATTTGCTGGAATCAATTTAGTGAAACTATATTGCCATTTTTCTGGCTATATTTATCATTCACTGTCCTGACTCCTGAACAGGTTATAATTTTTTTTAGATTTGAGAAGATTATTATTAAAATGACAGACCACAGAAATAATTATGATGATGTGAATTTTATTCTCTCTTTTATCTCGCTTTCATTCTACATATAGAATTACGGAATTACCCTCACTGACATTTTTCTTTCTTTCATGTCACTGAAGGAGTAGCCAGCACGTTGCCAGCATTTTTTTTCTAAAGGGTACATGGCTACCATTAACATTGTAGCTTGTAAACTTGAGCATAGTAATTTATTATTGATGAACATTTTTAGTTTTGATCTAAACTATACAAATAGTCATGATGACTATAATACATAAACAAATGAATTTGATAAAAAATAATCTGTTACTAGTTAAAATCACTAAAGTAAAATAAAATCTATTAAAATCAATCTAAATTAAACCGAACTAATATGTTACATTATTCAATAAACTTCACCGTGATTGGATGGACTCGAACTCGAACTCGTCGGAGTCATCGGCGGATACGATGCATCGATCATCTCGACGGCGTCATGAGATAATCTCCCGACTTCTTCTTCGATTTCCTCTTCATCTTCTTCAATAATGGTCTCTTCTTCGCCGTAAAAGCTGCTGCAACGATATGCATGATCTTCTTCACAATACAAGCTGCTCCGCCGGGGGCTCGAGATCACGCTCGGAGTCAAAGGAATAACCCGCCGGAAACTCTGAGTCGCCGACGGCCGGAAACACCTCCCGAACTTATTCTTAAACGCCGATTTCCACCCGTTCAGGCTGTTCGCTGAACTAACAATCGAGCGGCTTTCGTCTCCTTCCTCCTCATCGTATTCCTCGTCTACGGATTGCGGCAGCGTCAACCGCAGTTCCTCCGGCAGTTCCATAACCATCAGCATCGTGTTGGGATAACCGCGGGCGAACTGAAACCGCTCCATCGTCGGTTCTTCAGACGACGGTTCGAAACATGGTAGAGACGAATCGTTTCTGAAGAACAGTATCTTGGGGAGAGTGATGGGACCTGGGCTTTCTGGTTCCTTGCATGGTGATACTGGCAACATTTTTTGTCTGAAAAACTGTTGATTCTTCGTCGAAATTGATGATGATGATGATGAAGAGTAAGAAGAAAATTAGTGATAAATGGCAGGCCAGATTTACTTAACTAATGAACCTGTCTTAATAAGGAAAGTGGGATTTTATATAATCAATCTATTGGTCCTATCATCAATTTCGTGTTGAAAGCTATACAATTCCATCTAACCTTAATACAATGAGATCAATAATGATCTAAACTCCCTTGTTATAAATTGTCTTAAATTCGGCAAGTCTCAAAACTGTTTTAAAATGAGTTGTCTCGTGTTCATCAATTCTTTAGTTCAATTTAATTTTTAAAAAATATGAATCGATGAAATTTAGATTAATTTAGATATATTGTTAGCATTTTCAATATATTTATTGTTATTTAAGTTCATTAGATAATCTACAGTGAACATGCCCTTACTTATTTTGATGAACTTACTGAACTTAACTAAATCAAATTAAACTGAATATTAAAATAAGCTAAAAAATGGACAGTACAACTTATCTTTTCAACTTGCCGCCCTCCCAGAATGGTTTAATGTTAATCTGTCTATTTATACTAACAATATAATAAATAAAAATTAAACTATTTCTTTCCCCAGTTTGCCCTCAATGACCTTTCGGTCCATGACAAAAAGATGTGATTGGTGGCCCATATCACCGGCCAATTTATGGGTTAAACGGCCCATGTTTAGCAACAAATGTTAAGAATCTGGGGCTTGAATATAAATATAGAAGACGTACGGATCATGTTTGTAAATAATACAGAGAAGTAGGGTCAAAGTACAAGGCAAGGAAGAATATCTTATTAATGGAAGGCAATTATATAGTAGGGTCAAAGTACAAGGCAAACCAATATCCAATTTGAATGGAAGAATTTCAAAACACTTATCCAATAGCTGAAGTTGTAATGAGTTTTGTTATACGCAATTCGTTATTTTATTTTTCTTAATCTAAAAATACGGTGTAAGAGTAAAAATTATATCAACTTATTCGATTTTTGATAAACTAACCAACTTGAAGGGACAGTAGTGTCATTTCAATAGTATTTTGGATTACACTGAATAAAATATTGTACTGCGTGTACCACTTGAGTTTGTAAACGTAGAAAAAAATAGAACCGTATACATTTCAAGAATTAACGACCGCTAGGGTTCGTGATCTCAGAAAACATACTTGCAGATTTCAACTTACCATCATCACAAGTGGAGTTGGTGGACTGCATCATCCCCGTGGAAATAGTGATTCCGTCCATTCCCGGCGAAGGTGGAGCGAAAATGATCTGATGTTGATGCTGATCACCGTATTCATCAGCAGCTTCTTGAAGATGCAGAGCGAATTCAAGGCTCCATACTACGTCACTCATTGCTGGTCGATTCGCACCTTGATCATTCACACAGTCTATGGCTACGTCGGAATAGCTCCTCAAGCATTCCGGCGTAATCTGACCCTGCAAATTCGGGTCCACGATCTGATCGATATTCCCTTTTCTCTTGCACCTTCGAGCCCACTCTGATAGATTCACCTGAGCTCGGGGTAAGCTCGTGACAATGGCCGGACGGGCGCACAGAACCTCGAGCAAAACGACGCCAAATGAATACACGTCGGATCGGTCAGTCAGCTTCTTCTTCTCGTAATACTCCGGGTCAACATAACCGAAGCTCCCCTTCACCATGGTGCTGACGTGGCCACCGGTGGGGCCCAGCTTGGACAGCCCGAAATCCGACACCTTGGCGACCAAGTTCTCGTCGAGGAGGATGTTGGTGGACTTGACGTCGCGGTGGATGATGTTTTGGTCGGTGCCACCGTGGAGGTAGAGCAGCCCCCTGGCGGCGCCGATGGTGACGTGGAGGCGCTGCTTCCACGTCAGCGGCAGGTTCTCCGTTTTGTAGAGGTTGTCACGGAGGGTGCCGTTGGACATGTACTCGTAGATGAGGATCATCTCCTCGTTTTCGTCGCAGAATCCGATTAAGGAGACGAGATGCACGTGCCGGAGATTGGACAGCATTTCGATCTCCGTTCGGAACTCGTGGGCGCCTTGCCGGGAAGTTGTGTCCAACCGCTTAATGGCGACGGCGGCGTTGAGGTGGTTATTGTCGATGTAGCCTCGGTACACTTTTCCAAAGCCTCCCGCGCCGATCACCAAGGTGGGGTCGAAGTCGGTTGTCGCCGTTTTGATTTCCTTCAGAAGGAACCGCCGGCAGAGATGATCGGAGGCTTTTAGTGTTGACTTTGACTTGGTGTTCAACGTGGCCCACGGTGATTTTATGGCACATTTCCGGTCGATGTCTTTTGTGCCTCTTCGTCGGCGGCAAACGATGAACAAGATGAGTAAGAATATTAATATTATACAACCTCCGGCAACTCCAATAATCATTTCGACTCTGGTACTCTTAGTTGAGTTAGTTCTCATAGTCGGAGTCGGAGAATCTGGATTCTCAAGGAGGTCAAGGGTACTGCCGGCGGCTAAGTTACCGCTCTTGGTGTTCAGTTTAAATATCTCTACCCCGTTTAAGAGCGCGTTCAAGTGTTCAGGATAGTATAGACCGGAAGAATCCATGGCGAGGGAGAGGTCTTGTTTTCTCTGATCCCTGGCGGAATTTACAACGCTGACGACGTAGTCTCTGAACACCGGGATTCCGGTGCCACCGGCATAACGTATGACATCGAAAGCAAATTCAGCTTTGAAGTTACCTATGTAAATATTGAACATCCTTTGACCCCGCTCGAAAAAGATAGAAGGCTGGAATTCGCAAAAATGCAATCTAAACAGATAAAAGAAGCCGGTATCCACCGGAAAGTTCCATGTCAACATAATCACCGAAGTCTGGTTTACGATCAGGCCCATTCCCCGAGCTGTTCGGTAAACGATTGGCGGAGCAGAGTAATTTGGTGTTTGCGAAGTGTAGCTCAGAGGAATGCTGTCATTTTTCAAGGGGTTTCCGATTCCAATTGTTAAGAAGCTATCGTCTCGTAACCAGTTGCGGAACATCCCAGTATCATCCACCTCTGAAACCGTATCTCCACCAACGTTTAGCCTGTGGAGAGTTTCGAAAGCCGTGCTGTTCTGATCTAACTCGTACAAGCCATCAAGATTGACAAATCTGGCTCCGTTGCCGATATAAAGATTTGGTGGGATGGAAACAACTTCAATCCCGTTGATGAATGCGTGTGAGTTTGGCAAGGGCATGAAAGTCACATTCAGAGCTTGAGTTTGCCAGAGGTTGATTATGAATTCCTTGACGAAATAGGTGGCCCGGGGTTTCAGGCTGGGGAGGGCTAAAAATGCGCTGAAGTTGGTGAGAAGAGTGTATTGGTTAGCTGTAACGTTGAAGAAAGACTGGTTTTTGATGAAAGATTTGGTGGTGGTGTATGTGGCGGGGTAGAAGTAGAGGCGGAGGATCTTTTGGCCGGAGGAGAGTGGAAAGGTGTAGGAGAATCTAGAGTGTATGATTCGGGCTGTCAGGTAAGGGACCATGCCGTTGATGGACAAGTCTTGTTCCGCCGCCGCAGCCGGAGTGGAGAGGCCTGGCTTGTTGATGTCTGGTGACAGTTTTGTACCGACATCACCGTCCCAGCTCTGGCCATCAACAGTGGAGTTTAGCCTTGAGGAGGCTCCGCAGTTGAGCAGGATGTGCTCTGTAGCTATGTATGCTGGATCATCGGCTGCGGCTGCGGCGGCGCCGACAGTGAGGGTGGGGAGTAGAAAGATCAGGTACAGAAGAAGTTTATTCATGCTGATGGTGCAGTTTGTGTTCTGTGATGTTTGTTAGTAAACAAATGGTAGGGTACGTTAGGCGCGATATGGGTCCAAAAAAAAGAGAAAATTGGTACACAGATGACTTACCGGGCATTGGAGGGCCATAACATTTAGGGAGACAGATTAAGACGGGACTATAGAGTTACTGCAGTGAGTATGTAAGTTAGTATGCAGTTGGCTAGTTAGACTTGAATTTCTGGAAGCAACGACTCCAGAGACGTCGATGCATTAACAACATATGGTTTTGATTGTTCTTTGACTTCACGAGAGCAAACGAATGCAAAAAACCTCCGATTGGCTACAATGATAACCTTCCTTGTCTACCTGCTCTGGACGCAAATCATCAGCAGCGCTGCTACAGGGCATATCCTGCTCAATTGTGGAGCCACCTCAAAGTTAAACTCCACCGTTGATGGCCAGTTTTGGGACGGTGATGTCGCCACAGACCTACCACCCGAGATCAACACCCCGGCTACGGCGGAGGAAGACTCGGTTTTTTTGAAAGATTGGCCGGTGCCGGTAGCGGTGTATGTGGCAGGGTAGAAGTAGAAGCGGAGGATCTTTTGGCCGGGGGAGAGTGGGAAGGTGTAGGTGAATTTGGAGTGTATGATTCGGGCAGTCAAGTAAGGGACTGCGCCGTTGACTGACGGGTCTTAAACCACTCAGCGCATTTTTAGCCCTTAAACCCCAGGCCACCTACTTCGTCAAGGAATTCATATTCTACGTTGAGAAGGGTGAAAATATACAGGTCACGTTTTGGCCGTCGGCGAACTCATATGCCTTCATCAACGGAATTGAGGTGGTTTCCGTCCCTGCACACGTTTACCCGGGCAGCCAAAGTATGCCTGAGAATCCACTCAGATTCGTCAATGTGGGAAGCGACGTGATCGAATTAGATCAAAAGAAAACAGCTTTCGAAACTGTTTACAGGTTAAACGCTGGCGGGCCAGCGGTTATGGGGAAGGATGATACTGGGATGTTTCGTGAGTGGTTGCAGGATTTCAACTTCTTGACCGACTTCATCGGTGACCTTTTGGGTAACAGTGGCGATTTTATTTACTACACCTCACAAACACCTAACGACGTTGCTCCGGCGATCGTCTATCGGACAGCTAGAGCGATTGGCCCGGTTTCAAACAGAACTCTGACATGGAAATTTACAGTGGATCTTGGATTCTACTACATGCTTAGATTGCACTTTTGCGAATTCGCGTCTTATTCGGTGAACAAGGCTGGTCAGAGGGTGTTCTCCATCTTCATCAACAACCTGACTGCTGAAATGAACGCTGATATCATATACTGGACTGGCGGTACTGGAATTCCGATCTTCAAGGACTACGTAGTGTTTGTCAAGAGCAATCCGGAGCTGATTCTGGCCTTGAGTCCTAGCCGGGACGTCCGATCAAGCTTCAACGACGCACTCTTAAATGGGTTGGAGATCTTTAAACTGAATTCCACCGGCGCCGACTTTGCCCGTCTTCGCGCGAAAAAACCGGCGAAGAGAAAGGTAAAGGTTGTCGCCGTTGCCGGAGGTGTGGCGGGAGGGGTTGCCGGGATATTATTACTGAGTTTACTGATATTTTCCCGGCGTTGGCGACGAGTCAAAGGCGTTGATCGGAATGGAACTTCGTGGAACACGACATCAACCAGGTCTTCAGGATCGACAGGGTCTACCACGACGATGATGACTGGAATTGGATCACCACCGTCGCCGGACCTTTGCAGGCGATTTTCAATTGAGGAAATTAAATCCGCGACGGGGAATTTCCATTCCAACAACGTCGTCGGCAAGGGAGGATTCGGAGAAGTATACAGAGGCTACATCGACGATGATCAAACCGCCGTGGCTATGAAGCGGTCGGATCCAGGCTCCAGCCAAGGCGCTCACGAATTCCGGACAGAGATCCAGATGCTCTCAACTCTCCGGCACGTTCATCTCGTGTCATTAATCGGATACTGCACCGACGAAAAGGAAATGATTCTTGTTTACGATTACATGCCCAACGGCACGCTAAGTGATCACCTGTACAGGCCTGAGAATTCACCCCTGACATGGAATCAGCGCCTGGAAATCTGCCTCAGCGCCGCTAGAGGTCTGCGTTATCTCCACCACGGCGCCGACCGGAAAATCATTCACTGCGACGTCAAGTCGAGCAATATCCTGCTGGACCATGAATGGGTGGCCAAGATTTCCGACTTTGGGCTCTCGAAGATGGGAGCGCCAGATGAATCATTCACGCATATTACTGCTACAAATGTTAAAGGCACGTTCGGGTACTTAGATCCTGAATATTACTCAACCAGAAAACTCACCAGAAAGTCAGATGTTTATGCTTTCGGTGTTGTGCTGTTCGAGGTTCTTTCCGGGAGGGCTGCGGTTGATCTCCGGCTTGACGAGGAGCAGCACAGCCTTGCAACCTGGGCACGCTACTGTGTAAGAAATGGTCATGCAGAGAAGCTTGTTGATGCTAATTTGAGAGATCAAATCTCCCCTGCATGCTTAAAGGTCTTCATCGAAGTTGCAGCCAGGTGCTTGGATACACGTCCTCATCACCGGCCCGGCATGGCTGACGTTGTCGTTAGCCTTGAGTTTGCATCGGCTCTGCAACAAAATCCAAGTTTGGGTCACCATTCCCACAATAATTGAGGTTAATTTCAAGCCAATATAAGCTGAGGCAATAATGTGCAAAACTCATGTACTAATGAACTTTATATGGTACACATAAAATTGGCTTCAATTTGGGCTTATTCTTCCTTTTAAGTTCTAAGTCAATTCAGTTCGATTTAGACGATTTTGCTCAAATGAGTCAATTCAGTTCGATTTAGTCGATTTTGCTCAAATGTGTTTGGGAAAACGTGCTTAGGAATGGTCATAAGCAGCAAAATTCATATGGAAAACATACCACCGCCTCATTTTGCAAAATTCAGGTTGTATCAAGTTACATTTGGCAGTTACTGACTGAAATTCCCGCCAGTCTTCCCAGTTGACTCTACTTACCATTGACTTGACCTTTCTTGATTAATTGCAGTATGACCCCAATACTTTTACAACTTGTATTTAAACCCCTGGGCCACCTACCGATTAATATGGCCCATATAATGGGTGATCCAAAGAATTAGCCCATTAAATCTCATACTCTCCAAGGTCTCCCCGCCACCGCCTGCCGCCGCTGACCTGAAATCCCAAAGGTTATTCGCCGTTCTCTCTCTTAGATTCCGACATAGTATCATTCTGTTCTGATACTATCGCAAATTTATCAGTTCTTACAACTTCTTTTTGGCAGATTAAGTAACAAATTTGACAAAATCATGGGAAAGGCTTCTAGAGACAAGAGGGTGAGTATATTATATGATTCATGTTCAACTAATTAGGGATTGATGCATTTTTATCATCTGCAAATTGTTTGAATGTGTTTTTTTGCTCCCAATTGATAGGATATATACTACCGGAAAGCTAAGGAAGAAGGATGGCGAGCTCGGAGTGCCTTCAAGCTGCTCCAGATTGATGAAGAATTCAACATTTTTCAAGGTATATTTTTATCAGAATTCTTATTGTTTAAATGTAGTACTGATAATTGATAAATTTATCTGTGTTTGATGTTTATGCTTTATTCGCAGGTGTAAAGCGTGTTGTTGATTTATGTGCGGCGCCTGGTAGTTGGAGTCAGGTAGTGTTTTCGTACACAGTTTGGTTTTTTCTGTTAGAATTCTGGTAGTGTATTCGCACTAGCATGATAACTGAAACAAAACTAACTCGAGCTAACAGTAATTTGATGTTGATTGTTAAACTTCATTCGATGTGTGATTGTATTATAATCTTCACTGTAGGTTTTGAGTCGTAAATTGTACCTCCCGGCAAAGCTGGCATCTAACTCAAAGTAAGTGTAACCGCTAAACCTCCTTTTACGATGAATGTTGTTTTTTCTCGTCTATGTTCATTGCAGTATTGTTCAATCTTTGATGCAAAATTGGCAGGGATGGTGATCTTCCACTTATTGTGGCAATTGATTTGCAACCTATGGCTCCAATTGACGGTGTTATTCAAGTTCAGGGAGATATTACGAATGCAAGAACAGCTGAAGTGGTATTTTTTTTTCCTTTTTTTGTGCGTGTTAATCAAATATTGAATTGAAAGTTGTATCTGAACAATGCAAAACAAGTCGGTATCTTTATAACGAAGAGTCTTAGGTTGCCGTATAGATCATCATCTGTAAATTCCTTTGGTTTTGTATACATTTCTTGAATTTCGTGTGTGTGGATTAGTCTGATTTCTTCCTCTGAAAAGTATCCATATGACTAGACTCCAGATTGTCCTTGATATGTCTTGTTATGAGCGTTGTATGATTTTTCTCTCTTCAGGTTATTAGACATTTTGATGGATGCAAAGCCGACCTCGTCGTATGTGATGGTGCCCCTGATGGTTAGTATGGCAGAAATTCTGTATACATTTCCCATTTCGGTTGTATAACTTGTTTGGATATTCTCTTTCTGTGTCTTGACAGTTACGGGGCTTCATGACATGGATGAATTTGTGCAGTCTCAACTCATACTCGCGGTTAGTCTGTTTCTTAGATCATCAGTATTTGCTAAGAATAACCATCGGCTAAGTATTTCCAAGCTTTCTCGGGCTAAATGATTGCTTTTTAATGATTGATAAACTTGTACTCTAATGATTGAGGACTTGTTATTTACAGGGCCTCACAATCGTCACACACATACTGAAAGTAGGCGGGAAATTTATTGCGAAGATATTTCGAGGAAAGGACACGAGTCTGCTTTACTGCCAGTTAAAGCTATTTTTCACAGAAGTAACCTTCGCAAAACCAAAAAGCAGTCGTAACTCAAGCATCGGTAATTCTAAATTCTGTTTAATCTTGCATTCAGTCCATGTTAAATAAGATATATTTAGTTACATCAAGACAATTCAGTTCAATACAGCTGACTATTTATCTACTGGCGACTAAATGTAGAGGCATTTGTGGTTTGTGAAAACTATTCCCCTCCGGAAGGATTTAACGAGAAGGATCTTCACCGCCTTCTTGAAAAAGTCGGAAGTCCATCTGGTGCGGATGATCTAGGTACTTACTGTTATACATTTGTGATCAAAGATTCAATATTTCCAATCAATCTCCCATAATGGTTAGTTATTTATATTTATATATATATATATATATATATATATATATATATATATTATATCTATTATAATGCAGATTGTAGTAGTGGATGGTTGGAAGGGCCGAACAAGGTTTACATCCCCTTTCTGGCGTGTGGGGATTTGAACGGATACGACTCAGACCGTTCCTATCCGCTCCCGAAAGGTGCGGATGGAACGTATCAGAGCTTGGATCCCGTTCAACCTCCCATAGCGCCTCCATACAAGAGAGCTCTCGACATGAAGAAAGCATTAAACCAAGGAATCAAGGACATTGAGAAACTCGGTATTGACTCACCGTGACTCCTTAAACATCATGGTAACCTGTCATTTCATCTTTACGATTGTCTGTATAAGTACAGTCTATAATGTCTGTTATGCTGTCTGTATGTTCCGATGAACATGGTATGTACTAGAACTGTTTGGGAACAGACAGAGTTTAGAAGATGAGAAATTTAAGGATGTTAGTGATGGGTGCCTCTGTGTCACCTTGGAGCTAGGCAATTCGGGTCTGTATGAATTAATTTTGTCCTTCATTTTTATTACATTTATCAAAATTCGAATTTTTGAAGTTTTTGTATTTTTCGATTGAAGATGATTACAAATGAAATTGAAACGTTGGTTGTTTATTTTGGTTCCCTCTATTTTTGTCTGATTGTTAATCGTGCTTTGATGTTGACCGTCTTAAATTTTGGTTTCTTGACTCTTCTACTTGCAATTTGCAATTTGCAAACGTTTGGTTTTAAATTTCAAACACATTTATATCACAACGTTAAATCCAATGTCCATTTTCCAATAGTTAGTCAAAAATGATGAAAACAAAGAAGAACGAATTGATACCACTACGTTGAACAAGCTATGGTGGACATTGACTCCATTTTTCAACACAAAATGGCAAACCAATTCTTCACAAGTTTGAAATATGAACAAAATTTCGACGCGTTCTATTATACATTTCAATCGTTTGAACTGTAATTTCATTTATATTAATGGAAACGTCCAGCATCTGTCGATAAAATAAACGGGGCGGAACATTTCCAGTATCTGTCGATAACAAAAATAGGGACGGAACGGGACAGGACGTCCAGTATCTGTCAATAAGAAAAACGGGGCGGAACATTTCCAGTATCTGTCGATAACAAAAATAGGGACGGAACGGGACAGGAAGTTCCATACTGTAACTCCTACGCCACTTCGCTAAGCATACGAATTTTTTGAATACAATTTGTAACAAATGGACTAAAGAAGAAATGGAAATACTTAAGGGTGGGTTTGGTTCACGTGGATTTTGAAAAATTGGGATTTTATAAGTGCAGAATTCGAAATTCATATTTGGTTGACCCAATTTTTGTAAATCCTAAATTCACCACAAAAGTGCTGATTTTATTACTATTCAAGTTCAGATTTTATTACTATGCAAAATACTGACAAATCAAACAAGGTTTTTGGAAAACCAGACTCTCAAAATCCCAAACAAAATTAATTTTTTGAGCTCAAAATTCATCATCTAAATAAAAAACTTGCCCTAAACTGGTATTCATCATCCTAGATTAATTTGTTTTCATCACTAAGATTGGATTTACATCGGATTTCACGCTAGCGAGAAGAGCAGCTAGTTGCAGAGAAAGACCTCTGCAGAGACGAAGAACACGAAGAAGACGAGTTCAAGAACTCAATGCAATCCTCAATTGCCTCAGCTCTCTGAGAATCCAACGTGCTCGACTCAGCGTACGACCACGACCTCGGCAGCCCCGCCGTCGACGAGACCTTCCCGGACCACTTCTTCCCGCCGGCGACGAAGCTCAGCGCCTTCGCCACCCTCGACCCGACCCGCTTCAGAAACCGCACCCCGAAAGCAGAGCCTCCTCCTGTTGAGTATTCTCTCAAACTCGAGCTTCTTCCATTGACACCGAAACTGTGTGTTTTGTGTGTGTTTTGAGTTGCAGGGCTGAAAACCACTCTCTTGGAGTTGCTCATCTTTGAGGAAGAAGAAATAGAGTGAGAGACTATAAAAATGGGGAGCTTGTCTATATAGTGGTCATATATATAGTATTATACACAGTTAATATTTTACTCAGTTTATTTCAAAATAATATTAAAATTATAATATATCTCGAATATTGCTAAATTTTAAATAAAAATATTTTTATAAATTCATATCATATTTTTATTATAAAAATAAAATATTAAATTACATATAAAACCCGGGAAAAAAAAAAAAGGAATGGTGCAATATTAAGGTAAAAGAAATACTCTTAAAAGCAAAGGGAGGAGCGAACAGTCAAACGTAACAGATGATGATGACGATGGTGGATTCAGTTTGAAGAGAGGATATTTGGGGTGAATTTTCCTTTTTTTCTTTAACTTTCTCTTGGGATGGGCCCACCTGTTCTTTTCCAATTAATTGACCATGGACCATCCAATTCCTCCATACTTTGCTGATCTGTTTTCATTTTAAAAAAAAATTTGACAAAATCTAACACGACAATTATACAGTATGTATTTGTATTAATGAATACGTTTCACTCGTATGGATGCGTAACGAATTCACTATTCAAGCTTAATGATGCTAATAAATAAAATGTTAGAACGATTTCTTTGTATACTTCTGAACGAACATATGACACGATAATATAAAATTATGTACTCCAATATTTTTATGTGCATTCATTAATTACAAGTATAAATATATTGTTTATTGACGTAATAACATAAATAATAGAGAGAGTAAGTACAAGATAGATTGATTCTCAAATATATGATAAAAAGAGTTACAGGAAGAAAGTATGCATGAACGATAAAATAAATGACTAGATTACCCTTATACATATATATTTATATAGGAAGAATAAAGTAAATGATTAAACTATTCAAGAGTATAGTTCAACGGTAAGTAACAAACTATATACATTTACATAAAATTGATAGGTAAATCAACAGATTAAATATTACATTATAATATATTTAACAAATTTTGGAATATAAAATTTTATGAAGTCGTGTCACTGAACTTCATCTAAAAGTTTAGAAACTACAAATTTTGTGAAGAATGCCGCCAATTGAAAAATTCTTGACATAAAATACCTTAATCTTACATACGAGCATGGGCGATTCACTTACCAAATAATTTGGACTAATTTTATTTTTTATAAATATAATTATATTTTATTTAAATTTATTATGTTTGTATTTAGATTAGTACTAAATTCACCATGTAAGTATATTTCAGACCCCACTAAAAATAAATACTTTCTAGAATCGTGCACAAGTGAATTTGATAAGTTGATTATGGAAGATGCTAGAATGAAAAAGAAAACAAATTAGAATTAAGCAGGTAATTAGGATTTAAGAGTGGATAGACAAAAATTGACAGCCCTAGCAAGTGGTCACCTACTCATCAAAAAATGTTGGTTTTTTTTACAGTCCTGAAAACGTAAGCAAAGGAGTCCCACGAGTAAGACAGAGTAGCTTTTACAAGAGGCCAGAACAGTAAAAAAGGAAAGGATTTGTGGTCAAAAAGGGTGAATTTACAGCTCTCTGTTTGGGGAGCATTAAAGATTCAACATTGTTGTGTGACCTCTTTATCTTGATTCTGTTCTGTTCCTTGGCCCGCTTCCTTCCATGTTTCCACAAACTTTGTTTCTGCACTCACTGCTCACAATCATTTTGTGTTTGAGAAAATCAAGGAACCTTTTGTTTCATACCTCGTGTGTTAAAATTTGTACATGAATAGTCTTTTTATATGTGTTGCATATGTCTAGATTTTATTTAGTTCATGTCCACTTCAGCTGAGTTGAATTGAACTAGATCGAAATTGCTGACCGAATTAGACTGAAAGGCGGTGAGAATAAGTTGAAGTGGACGTGAAACATGAGGTGTGAGGGTAGTAGATTACCCACTTCTGGTGGACTTAGAGCGGGGGAAGAGTTTCAATTGCAATTGACATAATATATTTTTTTATATGTAAAATTTTATTTCATCGTAATTTTACTCCTTTACAGTACATAAAATGTTTATAATATCCAAAATTTCAAAAGTTTGTTATGTATTCTCGTAATCTGGATTCTCGTAAATCTGGATTCGCATCTAAAAGTAAACGAGGAAAGGTGAGTTACACACTGGACCTTATAGGAATGTAGAAGATCAAGGCTTGTAAGTAGAGGCAAATGTATGCCTAAGGCACGCCTGCCCCCGGATCCGCCAAACGACATCTGCCTTTAGATCCGCCAAACAAGTCGGTGAACATTATTTTTCGATCTAACTGTTATTTTAGCGCTTTCCCGCTTTGTACTATCGCTTACCCTAATATATATTCCTAGACAAGGCACTGCTTGTAAGAAAAGAAAAACTAGATTGAACAACTTCCATCTAGACATGCTAATCTCTATAAGGTCATATTCAACAACCGACTAAAAGCACAAGAACAATAGATGGATAGTTGTATTTGTGTTGCCATATTAAAACCTTACATTACATCTAATTCGACGTATTGAATACGTTTGACTCGATCTGGTATCATTTCCTCAAAATCTTGGGAGTTGGCAATTTGAAATTAAAGTTGATGTTGGAGGGCCAATTAGGGATTGTGAAGCTTTAAAGCAAGCTTTGGTCCAGGACTCCAATGTTGACCCCTCAGAATGGACAGTCGCACACACATTGACAGAGGAAAATGCCATTTGTGGGCACTGACCAAGAAGCGTGGTAGTCAGATTTGACATCATCATATGGGGCAAACTCAGATTTCATACTACCTAATACATCTCCAAAAGTAGTGTCTGAACAGGGGAAAATAATTCACAGGTTTTTCACCCATACCCTTGTTGAAATGTTTTCAACAAATCATGATCGTCCACTCTGTCGTGGATCAAAACGATGTCATTTTGAGGTCCTTGACGGAGTGGATGATCGGGATTTGAACAAATGATTTCAGCATAGATAGTGGGAGGTTCACCTTAAATGAAAGCTTCATTAACCAAAAGGAGAGAAATCCCCTGAAAATAAGGCAATTCCTATAATAAGTGCAAACTCTAGTCTATCTCTAGTCATAATAGCAATTCATTTGGCTGACAATTTCCTCAACCATAATTCATTTAACTCAAGATATTTGTTGTGCTGATGTAGAAAAGGATCACACTTACAGGAAAATGGTGATCGGGAAATCCGAGGTTAAAGAAAACGAAAGCAAAAGAAAAGAAAAGATAGGGGAGATCTCAGTCTGTTTGTAACCTGGCTATGTATTGGTCGTAGTATTTTGCAGCTTTCTCCAAATCGCCAAGTTCGGTATAGCAATCCGCGATGGCTCCATATGCTTCGGTGTTTCCCGATTCCTCTCCGAATTTTTCTGAGATTGCCAGAACCATAGAGTGGTATTTGATCGCTTCCTTGTACTTACCCTGCCTCTGTAGTGAAGCCCCTAAATCAAGGACCGAGAAATGATTAATCGACCAATTCTAAAAGCCAGAATGCATATGCAATTCCCGGAAAACTAATAATGCAAGCAATCAAGCAGAAACTTTAGGTCAATGTGCAGAAAAAATTATGAAGTTGTGGGGAAATGATGATATACCTAGGCCTCGACAAGCCTTCTTTTCCTCCCTTCGTTCATTAAGACTTTGTGCAAGTTCCAGGGCCGACTTAAACTCTTCGTGTGCCTTTTCTGGATCTTGGTTCCTCAGAAAATTCTTGCCATTTCTGAGCCGGGATATCAACTCCTGCTTCCTTGGATCAACGATGACTTCTTCAGTCTCTACCATCCTAGTGCCAACAGGAGCGTAACTCAAGTTTGGAGCATAGGATTCTATCTTCGCTTGCCTTCTTAGGGCAGCATTGATTTGTCTAAGCTGTTCATTCAGGCGCTGTAACTCCCCCTTCCTTTGTCGTGCGAGTAACCCTTCAAGGAACACAATGTAAACATTCAACAAACAGTAGTGCCAACCATATTACATCGAAAGAAACATTTGAGGAATCGATTAGCCGCAACAATTGAAGGCGCATTTCTAGAATTCAAATCTACGTAAATCATCATTATTCAAAAAGATAAAGGACTGAATCAATTAATTAGTATCAACAACTGAAGATGCAAAACCCTAGAGCTCAACAGATGAAGATGACAGAATCTACGAGTGTATAAAATGATGAAGATGATACACATACCCCCGACAGTAGCACCAACAAGGGCAACGGCGAGAAGCAAAGGCATATTCATATTAATGACAGGATTGCCCGCTTCACAGGTTTCAGCTAGAGCTTGCAAGGGTGTACCCAACATGAATACATCCGTGGCAAGAGCTGCCAACGCCGGGAGCAACATCTTTTCCTACCAAAATGCAATGCAAACATCTCACTGATTATATGCTCTAATCCAAAATCAACCAACCTAAACAGTAAATATAAGCCCTAATTTCATGTATTTCCATCAAATGATGCAAAATCAGTGAGTCTGAAAACGCGTAATGTAATGTAACATCTTTCTCTACCAAAATGTAATGTCAACATCTCACTGATCATAAGTTCTTGTGCAAAATCAAGCAACCTAAGCAGTAATTAAGCCCTAATTTTCATGCAATTTCAATCAAATTATGCAAAATCAGCAAGTGTGAAAAAGCAAGCAGGATGATGTAATGCAAACAAACATCTCACTGATCATAAGTTCTGATGCAAAATCACCCAATTAAAGCAGTTAATAAGCCCTGATTTTCATGTACTTCAATCAAAACGATGCAAAATCAGCAAGTATGAAAAAGCGTCCAGATGAAAAACGAACTGACTACCTGAACTGTTGCAGGCGGCAAGCAGCGAGCTAGCTGATTGTTCTTCACGGCGGAGACGGCGACGGCGGCGGCGGGTTTAACATCTCGGAGCTTGGCGAAGAGAGTGAAGAAGAAGGGGTTTGAAATGGTATTGGTTTTGGGCGTGGGTGAAAAATGGAGATGATGGCGTGGATAAGGGGTGGGTTTGAACGCTGCTACCAGTCCTTCCGTCATCACCATTGTTACACTGTGATTTTGCTTCGATGGGGACGAAGACTGGAGATACTGGATACTGGATAGGATAGAGTGATACTGTGATTATGATTAACATCAAATAATCGTAAAAACATAATTATGAGTCTGATTAATTTCTCCATACTGGTTTATGCTCAAGTTTTTCAAAATTTTCAAATTGTTCATCTTGTTTTTTTTTTTTCATAGCCCAGTATCTTAAAGGGCCTCTTCTTATTGTACTACTACAGGCCGATTTTGTGTTTCATTTTCATTTTGTTTGGATATTTCTCTTGGGCCAGGCCCGATCCGTGAAGGCTACCTTTTTTAATTTTCAGTCTAGTTTTATTAAGATTCACTCATATATTTATCAGTTTTGATAAAAGTTATGGTTGACGATCAATAGTATCAAATGTGATATCGTTAAAATCCTTACAATATATAACATTTAAATATCAAATTTTTAGTTTTCAAGAATATACGCGATCAAAATATTAATGGTCGAAGACGTGATTAAGGAGTGTGAAAAAGATTTCCTGAACAATATGCTCGATCACGGTAGCATATCTTACCATTAACTTAGTTTCTATTACTAGAAACTTAATAGAATTTTAATTAGTGAACCCTGTAAATGGTGGAAGTTTTGGCTTTTGAAAAGGCTATCTATCATCTTTAAAAGAGATTTGGGTTGTGTTTGGTTCACCTAAATTTTGGAATGCTAGAATTTTGCAAGTTCGAGATTTGAAATTCTTATTTGGTTGACACATATTTTATAAATCTCAAATTCACCCCAAAAGTCCAAATTTTATTACTATTTAAGTCCAGATTTTGTTACTGTGCAAAATTCTGACGAAACAAACAAGATTTTTATTTTGAACTTGCAAAATCCTGACGAACCAAACAAGATTTTTGTTTCAAACTTATAAAATCCTAACCCAACCAGTGTGTTTGTTTGGACAATTTTTTGCAAAACTTAGACTATCCAAGTCCAGTTTTGTAAAATCTTGTTTGGTTCACCAAGTTTCCCAAAATCCAGACTTGCAAAATTTTAAAAACCAATCAAAAATTTTGTTTCATACTCACAAACTCAACCCAACCAAACAAAAATTTTGCAAAACCAGACTCTCAAAATCCCAAACAAAAACCCAAACTCTCAAAAATCCAAAATAAAATCCAGACTCTCAAAAATTTTGCGAACCAAACACGCTTCAAAATCCCAAACAAAATCCCAAACTCTCAAAATCCCAAAATAAAATCCAGACTTTCAAAATTTTCTCCAACCAAACACACCCTTGATATTTCCGGAGTTAATATTGTTAGAGACGCTTTACGTATTATTAACATAATTAAAGGTGGTTTTGAATCCTCTTTGAAACAGTGACAAGTCATTTTAGGAATAAGAAACAGTGTGAAGAACAAAATTGGTGACTTCTTTTGAATACTTGTAAAAGTTCCCATAACCTAAATCATTTTTTAATAAATATTGCGAAAACAACACTGGCGATAATTTTATATTTACGAGTCATGTGAGCGCCAGTCACAATTTAAATCTATGTAACTATGATAAGGGATACAATACAAGTCCACAATATTAATACATTTACTTCATTTTCCAATTATTTCCCATTAAGCAACTTAATACTTTCTTCTCAATTCACTAATCAAACTATTGTTATGATTATGTGATGAATCACGGACTCAACTTGTATCATTCAAAGACAATAACGTACGTTCACACGGATCAAGAACTTGTATGAATTTGATAATAAGGTCTGAAAGTTGCAATAATCAACAGAGGAAGACAAACATTATCGTTTCCAAGTAGTTTCCAAAACCCAGATTCACAATTATATGATCCAAAAATGCTGCACCATATATATTCACGAGTTGAGATTCCGTGAAGCTTCCTACCAAACTCCAAAGCTCCATAGATTTCAGAGCTATATAACAGAGGCCTCCATTTCCTTGTTTGGCATCTGGGATCATTTCACGGTTTCCAGATTTAGAAACAATATCCATCAGCTCCTCCTCACATTTTAAAATGTTGCCACGTTAATTAAACATCTCATTTAAGCTCGATTTAGTTACCTGAAAATATTATTGGACTCGATAGGAATTAATTTTTTTAATTTAACCAGTGGCGGAATCAGGAAATTATTTTAGGGCAGGTTCAGTGGCTTGACTGCGGTGGCCGGAGGTCGGAAAGATCGTCAGAAGCCGGAACGGCCCGATTTTTTTACCGGAGAACAGTAATATACGTTGTATTTCGAATTTTATGGTAGGCCGATGCCTACCGCGCCTCCAAATGATTCCGCCACTGAATAGAGCTATGTTTACAAGACATCCACCCTTTTTAAATATTTCTCCGTGAAAAAAGAGTCAATCTGAATACACTAACACGGAAGTAAATTAATACGCTACATTTTTTCTATATTTGATGTCGAAAACAACACATCAGCACCCTACAACACCTGAAAAATTACAGGGACGATCAGGTGAATTGTTTTAAAAAAATAATTTTATGTATAATTTCATGTTATTTGATACCGTCTAAAATCGAATGACAGCAAGTTAACTAGATGTCATCTTCGCAAAAGTTACTATAGAATGATGAGCAATACAATTCTCGTCTCTAAATATTCAGAACAATCTTATCATTTATTTCACACAATTATAACTCTTAGAAATGATAAACGACAGTTTAATTTGATTGAACTATACTAAACTGAGGTGCATTACTATTAAAAGGGCACAAGTTGCACTTTCATAAAATTACTTTATCTTAGCATGTATAAAGAAATAGTTATGGATCGTTGTGTAAGGAATCATTTACAAACAAATGGCAACTACAGTGAAAAATTCATGAGAAAATCAATTTTGCTTTTTTTGCCTATAATAGCAAATAATGCTTTCAGTGGCCATCTGTGCTGGGAATACGAAAGTTGGTCATTATCATCAGTTTCAGTTGTGAAGAAAGTATTATTATGCTATGGATTGTGGAATATTATGTGCTGGTTATACCTAATTAAAATTATTAATATTTCATGATATTAATCTTCGTACGTACTTTGGTTGACCTAATCTTTTTTTAATCAAGACCTAATCTTTTACACGATATCACAGTTTAATCTTTATTATTTCACCTTGGTAATTATTCAGTCCAATAATATCCATGGTAGGCCAGAAGGTGAGACAAAAATGATGGTAAAATTTTCAACTATAAATCGTAATCAACTAGACTAATATAATAGACTTAAGGGTCAAACCTGCGTTTAACCATATTATAATGTCCACTAAAATTGTTAAATAAGGCATTAAACCTTTTAAAAATTAAAATTATTGTCATGTCCAATTTAATTTCATATTCGTTTATTCATTACCTATGTAGTTGGTTGTAGCTCATTTCAGGCAAATATAGTTTTTCTCGACAAATTTTTTGAAAGAAAATGTAACTTTTTTCAGCTGCTTACAATTTTTTGAAAGAAAATGTAATTTTTTTCAGCTGCTTACAATTTTTTGACGATAATCTCAGATAATTACAGTATAATTGTACAGAGTCTAATAAATTAAATATAAAATAACCTGTATGATTCTTGTACGCTTTGGTTGATTGGTTGTAAATCTCCAATAGTAACGTTTCGTTAGTTTAAGCAAAACATTGAAAACAGAATAACATTAATAAAATAGGAAATAAAAGCATGCATTAGCAGAACCCACGTTAAATCTGTCAATTTTAACTTATATTTAATTTTGAGAAAAATCAAAATTAAAAAACTAACGTAAACAGCATCATATGAGAGTTTTCAGAAAACCGCAAGATTTTAAAAATATACTTTTATAGCGTAAAATATTAAAGCAATAAAGCATCCAAGAAACGTCATGATGGAGTCTAAAATAAATAATTGGACAAATGAGAGTAAATTATGCGGAATATCATCAAGCTTGATTATAATAAATATTTATGTTGTTACGTAGAAATTGTGAATATATATACTTATTGTACACGAAATATTGTTTCTTAATGCAATTCACAATTTTCACAATTTATACTTATATTCTCTCTATGTTTACATAAATTATCATTTTGCCAAAAAAATGACACTTTTATGGTGTGAAATGGATGTTTAGATGTCCATTTCTATATGAAATTACATGTTTTGTTCTTGTTTTATGAAACATTTACGAATTATTCTCAATTGTTTGTTTTGTGGGATACATAAAATTAAATACATGTTTGAATCGACATAGATATCAATAGTTATTGAGGTTTATTAGAAAAAAATTTGTTTCATATGTGATTTAATAAATTATGTTTCTCACTCACAACTTTTAAGATTTAAGTGATGTTACAAATTATGTAACATCTGGTCACTGACTCGCTGATATTGAAAAAGGCCATATTAAATTCTTTGTCGGCCCCCGTACCGATTAAATGAATTATAAGTAGCATCAGGCGATTACTGGATTCCATGTTGGAATTCGCCGTAATCAAGGTCAATCGTTTCTTCTTACAGAAGGAACATAATTTGGCCACAGACTTTAGTAGAAACATATGTACTGATGCTCTAAGTTTCACCTAATAATGAATTGACTTTCAAAAAAAAATAAAATTTATGTGACTGTATATTCACTGTATTTCGATTAACACGTGTCTAACAGATTTCGAAAAACTAAATAATTTACTGGTTAACGTATGAAATTCTCTCCAATCTTGTTATCAATAGCTCTGCAACGTTGAAATGAAAGTTTGTAAAAGAAATCATTTAAAAAATGTATAATACCATGAAAACGTATGTATATGATTTAACTTTTATCAGTCTCGCTTTTTTTCCTACCACTCTCTACTCCTAAGAATGTACTCTCCAATGTAGTTATATTTCAATTCAGTTTGATTTAGTTTAGTCCAGTTCAGTGTACCGTTATTCCTCTTGCTACTATACAAGTTCTAATTTAGCTAAGACAAGATAACAATTTATGCACCACCATGGTCATCGGAGCAACGAGAATCACATGCTGCTGGACTCTGGAGCCACAGATGGTGACAACCCTGAGCTGATATTTCATGCAAATATGTGTATGGACGATATTCATCTCAAATAATCATAAATGAAGACAAAATAAAGGGAAAATAAGATATTTAGGACATTATTTTTTTGAAATGATAATATATGACATAGCTATTAGTTAATTAAGATTGTATGGGACTAATCTAAAATAATTTCATTTAACTTCAATTGATGATTGTTTCTTTCTCTTGTTCGGGACAACTGATGAATACATAATATTATCCTATGATGAGACAGTTGAAAGAAAACCGGTAAAAGAAATTTCATCGAAAACTTAATAGTTGGTCCATTTACTGAACTTGTTGCAATATTAATAAACAGAATAGATAACATATAGCTAAAGATGATAAGCATTATTTATTAACATATTATCTGTTTAGTGAATATAAAATATGTATGAAATATAACAAAAATGAACATTCAATGCATTGTACAATTTACAATTAGATCGATTTGACTGGTGATATTACATTCACTTTATATACACAATAAACAAAATGTTTTATAAAATTAATAAGTCATAAAGCATTGCAAATAGCATATTTTTAGCATATTTTTAATACTTAGGAGACTCTTTGAACAAGGGAAGTATTCCCAAAACCCAATCATGAAACATTATAATGCATATCAACATCATTTATATATACAAATAATTGCAAGAACAATGGAAGTAAGTAACCCAACACCATAAAATATTTATTAAAATGTCCCCACAAACTAAGAATTGACATGGATGGAGATGGTGATCTTCTAAATTGTAAAAAAATTATATGATTGGCCATGGATTAGTGAATACAGATGGTTTCAAAAAAAAAATAAAGCATATACTTTGGCATAAAATTGCAATTATTCCACTCCCCAAATTTCCATAATTCCCCTTAAGCCCCTGAAAAAGAGTACATTTTTGTTGTTGAAATTAATCTCTTATAAACACATGGAATACATAGTTATTATGGTCTGATCATAAATTAATATATGTTCATCAGAAAATCAAACTACTTTTATCTGTCACAATCAAACTTTTGTTGATTTTTTTAAAATAAATTAAACTTACCTAACCAGTGTCCATGCAGTATATATAATTTTAGATTCATTATATTTTTTATATTTTCTCTAATTGTTCAGCAAGCACAAATAAGATTTCATGATTAAAGTTGGATATGTCTGAATTTGAAAAATCAAATCATAAATTTTGGAGGAGTACTTCAAGAGAAAATGAAGCATATACTTTGGCATAAAATTGCAATTATTCCACTCCCAAGTTTCCATAATTTCACCCAAAGCCCCTGAAAAAGAATATCTGAATATCCTCTCCCACATTCCACCTCATCATCATCAACCACAGGCCCTCAGATTCCTTTATTTTTTTCACACAGTTCTTATTTAGTTATAATCAATTCATTTCATCCCCTTCAAGTTAACGTAGTATTTATATATACCGTAATCAGCCACCCCAAAACCATGTCTCCATCTTCTTCTCTCTCTATAAATCCTGCTTCTTTCTCTCCACCCTCCCCTCCTCCTTCCTCCTTCACTCGCACAAGCTCTGCAACCTC
Source organism: Sherardia arvensis (assembly GCA_948330725.1). Taxonomy (NCBI): domain Eukaryota; kingdom Viridiplantae; phylum Streptophyta; class Magnoliopsida; order Gentianales; family Rubiaceae; genus Sherardia; species Sherardia arvensis. Next base: position 25,585,541 of record OX415245.1, on the reverse strand, counting down.
TACCTCGACTTCTCCGAAGCTCCCTTGCAGCTTCTATGGTTCAAGAAAGACCGGCCCTCTTGCTTTTCTGTGCTTAAAGTCGCAGTCTTTGAGGTTTAGGAGTGAAAAAAGAGGGAACTTTGCGACCCCATTTGCGGTTAAGGACAGCAAGATGACCATTGATTACATAGAGGAAGATGAGGAGAATCCCCCGCTGTTGCTTGAATCTGAGATGCAGTCCAGGCCGCGGCGTATAGCTCTCTTTGTCGAGCCTTCTCCTTTTTCGTGAGTTTCGTTTTTTCGTTTTCAAAGTTCATTTTGCAGTTCAATTTGTGTTTATGCTTACTTGTATGATCATGTGATGTAAATGGTGGTTTTGAGTTGGTTTTGCTGAGTTTGACTTTGGCTGGGAGTTAAGATCTTGCATTTCATGTTTCTTGATTTTGGCACTTGATTGGTTGGTTGTTTAAATTAGGCACATTGATTAGCTTAATCTGTTGTTTAGCTATGCTATGATAGGTTAATGATCTTGCACATGAGTTCGGTTTTGTCTTGTGTGGACTGTGTTGAACTGTGCTCCCATTTGTTGCCAGCTATTACTACCTTGGAATTTATCTTGAATCCAAAGATGGTAGTACAATGATTGTTGAAGCATGTGTCTATTTTCGCTGTTCGGCATTTTTGGGCTGACTGTAAATTTTAGGCAGTTGATTTTTCGATTTGTCTCTTATAGCTGTGTTATTCAACTATTTTTTTAGGGATTTCCAATTCACTTTTTGTACGTGTCGATGAAATTTACGTTTAAGAATCTTGATTTGCAGTCTGTTGTTGTGTTGATATGTTGTATTAGCAGTCGTGTCAATATGAATCCTGAAAGAGCTTGGTGATGACTGATGTCGTAATGTTTCTTGTGCAGTTATGTATCTGGATACAAAAATCGGTTCCAAAATTTCATCAGATATCTACGTGAAATGGGTGATGAGGTATGTCGGCATTGAGTTGATCTTGAGTATTCTGTTTTTTTATTCCCCCCTTAGTGTGTTTCGCCGTATGATATGTTAATAATGCCTAATAAAGCCTCTGAATTGACCTATCAAAATCAGTTGAGAACGATGTGTCGGCTTCTAATTAATGCTTAATAACAGCTAGGTTGGTCTCTAAACAAGATACAGCCTTAAACGGGTTCTCTGGGATTTTTTCCGCGTCTCTTCCTTTATTTGGCTCTCTCTGAAAGGAAAAAAATATGCTACAAAAAATAATAATTTAAAGACACCTATCAAAATAGTTTTATTTTGCACAATTGATTGTCGGATTTATTTTGTTGATGGATGATGCAGGTCATGGTTGTCACTACACATGAAGGAGTTCCAGATGAATTTTACGGAGCAAAGTTAATTGGATCGAGAAGGTAGTGATTGCCTTACATTATCATAAACTAGTTGTGATTATGATGTTTCCCTCTCTTTCTGTCTAAAGTTACATTTTTTTATTGTTTGCGATGTTGTTCTCAGCTTTCCATGTCCATGGTATCAGAAAGTACCCCTTTCACTAGCTCTCAGCCCTAGAATTATCTCTGCAGTAGCCAACTTCAAGCCAGACATCATACATGCATCATCTCCCGGTGTGATGGTATACTTGACTACACTTATAACCCCTTCATCTTAATTTTGTGATTGAAATAGTTCAATCTTAGACGCGTAGTTTGAACTAATTGTTGATGATTTGTGACAGGTCTTCGGTGCTCTCGTTATAGCAAAGCTACTTAGCGTTCCGCTTGTGATGTCTTACCACACTCACGTTCCAGTGTATGTTTGCACCTTCACCTTTTTACAGTGTTTAAAAATTGGGGCTTTCGACTGATTGTTAGCGTTATTTTCCAGGTACATACCTAGATACACCTTTAGTTGGCTGGTGAAACCTATGTGGATGGTTATAAGTAAGTGATTGTTTCTTTCCCACTTTCTGGAACACGTTCTCATTCTTATTCTAATTGGTTACTAACGAATTCTGATTTTTTTGGAAAACAGAATTCCTTCACAGAGCTGCTGATCTCACTTTGGTGCCATCGGCTGCCATAGGGAAGGATTTGGAAGCAGCTAGGGTGACTGAAGGTGAAATTGTTTTCCGTAACAACTGAGTATTTGTCTTGTTTTCATCGACTCATCTGAATATCAATTGCAGGTAATAGAATCCGGCTCTGGAATAAGGGTGTTGATTCAGAGAGCTTTCACCCGAAGTTCCGCTCAGAAGAGATGAGATTTAAACTAAGGTACATGTTACTTCCCTACCATTGCATGCAAACATGTAGTTTCTGGTTTCTAACTTTCTGTAATGTATTCAGCGGTGGTGAACCTGAGAAGCCATTGATAGTTCATGTTGGTCGGCTTGGCTATGAGAAGAGCCTGGATTTCCTCAAAAAGTATGTTTTTTTGTTGCTTCTATTGGTCATTCAAACTTTCGTGTAAATTAAAATTCAGATTAAGTAATCGAAGATAAACATTTTGCATCAGGATCATGGACAGGCTTCCCGATGCACGAATTGCATTCATTGGAGATGGACCTTACAGGTAAAAAGCTGCTACATTTCTCATAACTTATCAGTTCAACATCATCTGAAATGGACTATAAAGCTGTCTTCTTTTTCTGGTAAAACAGAGAGGAGCTGGAGAGTATGTTCAGTGGAATGCCAGCGGTATTCATGGGAATGCTGCACGGGGAGGAGCTCTCTCAGGCATATGCAAGCGGGGATGTCTTCGCGATGCCTTCTGAGTCAGAAACGCTCGGCCTCGTGGTGCTCGAGGCCATGTCTTCAGGCATACCCGTGGTGGCAGCTCGGGCGGGAGGAATACCCGACATCATACCCGACGACCAGCAGGGCAAGATCGGGTATCTGTTCAATCCAGGCGACATCGAGGACTGCATGAACAAGCTCGTCCCGCTGCTGAGGGACCGCGAGTTCAGGGAGACAATGGGAGCTGCTGCTCGCCTCGAGATGGAGAAGTACGACTGGAGAGCTGCCACGAAAGTCATACGCAACGAGCAGTACAACGCTGCAATCTGGTTTTGGAGGAAGAAGAGAGCGCAGCTGCTGAGGCCAGTGCAGTGGCTGTTCAAGCGTATATTCCAGAACAACTCCAGCCCGGAAATCACGTTATGAAAGGCGCGATTCGAGTGCAGAAACAACGTTGGTATATCATTGATTTAGTTTGGAGGAGTGGACTCTTAGGTGATGTAATGTATTGTAAGCGTAATAAACCTTTGGGAAATGGTTTTAGTATTCGCTATATAGCATATTCATGCCTGCTTGTACCAGCTTAATGCAACTAAACAGTCTTCACCGATTATATACTTTGGCTGGTTTTGATTTTTTTCTCATTTTACTTTGCCTTTTTAATATTTATGTATGAAATTATCACATACTGAAAATCAATTAGTACTCCACCATTTCATTTTAAGTGGCATACTTTTTTGTTTGATCAATTTAATTTATTTTGATGCCTTCCTCTTTTGGCAAAAGAAGCTTTCTTAACCATTCACTTTATTATTCCCCTTTGACATAACAAAAATTGACCCGAGTTTAACATTTCCTTAATATTTAACCTATGAAAGTGAGGTGTCATTTAAATCGAAATAGAGAGGAACTAAACACATTTGTCATATATATTCAGTAAAATTTGTATTCATAAATAAAATACTTTGTCATACCGTTTACAGGAACACGACGTATTTCTAAAGTAATATGCACTTAATCATTTTTATATCAATTAGTGATCTTCACAGTTTGTCTAAAACGTTAAATAACATTAATCTAATTCTCCAAAATTACTAATTATTGTTTTGATTATCAGTAACTTATAGTAGTTATAAAATGCGGGTCATATTTTTTTAGTCTTGTAAGTATATCAGTTCAGTTTAATTTACTGTAGTTTTTTTTTTTGCTAGGTTTAACAAAAATAAGATTAGGAGAATGAAAGAGTATCAAAAATTCAAATTTTAGTAAATGACGATTATATTAACGGATCGTGTTAGAAATGATCACAACAAGTATTTACTATCCACAATCAGTAATTCAAAATCATGAACGGAGAAATAGCGCGAAACATATTAAGATCAATGACAGATTACATTCAGAAATGCCATTTGACGGCGATGAATCCACTGAATTTTTTAGTGTGTGACTATGTGTAAGCAGGTCACAACGAAACATACTGCATGAACTCCATATCCTTCTCCAGCGCCGCCATCGTCTCCGGCGCCAGCACCACCTCCAGATCCACGCTCCCGTTCCCTTCCCGGCCGGGAAACGCCGAGATCTTCCCGTCGAACTTGTTCGCCCGGCCGCTCCTCACCGCCACCGGCTTCCCCCACCCGAAATCGTTATCGTACATCGGAAACCTAGGCGAGCTCCCCATCGTGATCATCGCGCCGTCAAAATTCCCCAACGGAAACAGCCTCGGGTTACTCTCCCAGTCCTCCACGCCGCGCCTAACCGTCGCATCGTCGTGCGCCACCACATTCTGGTGGAGCTTGTCGGCGCTCCACCATAGATCTCTGGACAGAAGCTCGCCGGCGGTGGCGGTCGTCGGAATGCTCTGAATCGCGTTCCCAAAATACAGCGGGTGGAGCTTCGGGTCGACCCGGTGCCGGCAGTTAACCGCCATCCGAAACGTCGTCGTTTTGTTTTCATCTAGATTCCTCGCACGTGTCACGCATCGCCACAGCTGCGCGCAGAGAGACTGGAAAGACGAGATCTCAGCCGTTGATTTTCCTGACCTGGTAGTTACGATTCCGTTATTTCCGTTAGTTTTTCCGTTACCGTTGGCTTTCAGCTTCATCTTCACAATCGCCTCCCTGCTGAAGTGAAAGATCTTCTCCCGGATCGGCTCGTCGCCGGAAAAGGTTGCAGAGGGGCCGCCTTCCGGGAACCGGAGAACTGCCGGCGAGTTGAACACAGTGTCCCTCGAAAAGTCCGGCGACCGGAGAATACTCTTCGGCCCGTTGAACTTACACACCTCAGCAAAAGTATTGAAGAAGTTCCAGAACGAAGTACCATCAACAACGGCGTGATTCATACTACAGCCAATAAAAACGCCGCCGGTTATCTCCGTAACCTGAATAGCCGTCAACGGCTTCGAATGGCCGGCGTAGCTGAGCGTGTTATCGAACTGGAAGAATTTCCGGAAATACTCCGGGATATCGTGATGATAATCGTAGAGGAGTGACTCAGAAGGGGCGGTTATCTCCGCGGCTTTGGCGTGAACAAAGAGTGCTCCGGCGTCGTTGCAGAGGATGTGGACGTGGCCGTCGGGGTCGGTGTGGAGCCGTCCGGCGAGGGCGGGGAAGTGTGAGAGAGTGATGGAGAGGGAGTGCTTGAGGAGAGGAATGAATTCGAGGGGCGGCGGCGAAGAGAGGAGAACTCCCTTCTGTATGTACTGGCAGGAGAGCATGGGGAGATCAGAGACAGAGAGCTTCAATGTGTTGATTGTGGTAATGGATTTTGGTTCTGGATAAACAGTGCACTTTGAAACCACCTGAACTGTGGTAGAAGATGAAGAAGAAGGCATTTTTTCCAGGTATTTTAGTTTTGTTTTAACACAAGTGTTTGAAGATGGGAAGGAAGTGAAATGGGGAGCTATTTATAGGGTTTTAGGATTCTAGCATGTTAGATGCAGTTCGTATATTACTTATTAGCAGTCCGTATTTTTGTTTTATGATCATATGTACAATGATTAATATAACTCATTTGTAAGTGTATGCAATAGAAGTGATATATATGATGCATATATTTGATATACATAATTATTGACCATATCATATATATAAAGACGTATTTTTATTTCGGATCGTAATATAAGCAAAATACGGACTGGATCTAGTATTGCCCTTAGGATTTCCAACCCAAGTGTTGGAGATGAATAGGTGAGGTTCATGCACTTGGTAGTTGATCATGGAATGGATGCAAATGATGCATGATGATTTTGAATATAAAATCTCATGCAACTTGGTTCATTGCTCATCATACTTTGCTCCCTCTCCTCTCTTTATTTTCCACTTTGGAATTAATATTTCTTTGGATTATTTTCCACTTCAAAATGTTTGATCAAATTGCACACTAGACACTACACACAAATATTGAGAATCATTCAAAAATGAAAAATGATACACAAATTTTACATCAAGATGGAGTACTCTTATCACGTTCAATCGTTCATACCAAAATACATCTGGTCGTTAATCAGAATTTTACAACAATTTCATCATCACTATATGAGGTATTTGTTGTTCGAAAATTATATGTATGTGTTTGATTTAACAATGCAGATATGATTTTGAATTGAAATACTTCTGGTATTACTAATAGTGATATTAGGAAGAATACTTTTTTCTTTTCTAGACCTGCAACTAGTAATCTATCAACACTCTTATTTTCTAACGTACACTTTCTTTCCCTATTACGAACAATAAGATTACTTGTATCATGTGAGAATCTATGTATATGTTACATTAAATAATACTCTCGTAAAACTATGAAATGAAAATAATACTCCAAAAAAAACTTGTTTTATATAAGAATTTTGAGAAATATATGTTAATCTTATATTCTAATTATGACATGTCATATCAAATATTGTTATTGAATTCAAATAACAAACGTGACCAAATAACATTTGATAGTAATCGTATGTTATTTTAATTAATTTCATTTGAATAATCACAATTTTGTCATATATAATTTCTAAAATGTGTCGTTTGTATGAGATAATGTGATGGTGACGTAGATTCTTTCATAGATCTAGATAAACACCATTCTAACGGGATATTTATACACACTTGACTGTATATTGGTTAGGGTCAATTTCTCAGTTGAACACTTGTGCACCTTTTTTTCTCTTTTCTTGCATACTTTCCACAAATCTTATCCCTTTTAAAGACGATTCATTAGTCATTGTTAATGTGTGTAAATTTATAAGAGTAATAAGACAGATTTTTACAGTGATTTTACATACGAGGAATATATATAAAACTGGGTAATATACGGGGAGTACGTCCGGTTACTGCGCTCTCATCGAAGGTAAGGACGACGGTGGGGGTGCCAATCACATGCATGCACTATATACAAACACTCATATAAAGCAAGGTACTCCCGTTGTCTCGTTCCGTCCTAACCGAAATTGCATACTTTAAAAAAAATTTAAGAATGTCTCAATTTAAATTGTACAAATTTTTTATAAGCCTTTTGTTTTCATCGATCTGATCGAATACATGAATCTGCAACTATTTTATTTTAATACTACTCTACTGATCCATACGTCGAGTGACATAGGTTCTCACTATCGCTTTGAGTGAGGCGAAACTCCCAATTGATATACCAGTTAATATACTTTGCCGCTTCACACTTCATACGTCAGTTGATGTTATTTCTGTTACTCACTTGAGCACGACTCTTACAGATGGACGGAATAGAGACTTGAAAATTAGGAGAAAGTTCAGGGTCTAATTGGAGGAAGAGGATTTAATCCATGAACCTCTCCTTCCCAAGCCAATGCCTTAGACAAAGTTGGTTTAGCCTTGTTTAATTGCACAATTTCCTTTTATGATATTGTTTCTACATTTTTCTTCACTAATTTCACTCACTCTTTTCTTAAAATTCAATCTCCACCACATATTTCACCAGGAGGATTTATTCTAGCCAATTTGAGATGTATTTGATTGGAACATATAAAACTTTCAACATTTATAAAGAAATAAAATAATTAAAGGAACACTAGGCATTCAAAGTGGCCATTGGGCAACACTTAAAGGAGGGAGGTCAACTGTCTTTTGAAAAACCATTTTTATATCACAGTGCCTTCCAATAATAATATTCAATTGCTAATTATTCCTCTATGAATTTTGATAGAACGTTCAAGTACTATGATCATTTGAATTTGCCAACTTTTTGGTAATCAAGTTATAATTCTGGCAGCACTGAACAGGAATGTGACACGTGGAACATTCCGTAGTACTGTGCGTTGATGAGAGCCCTAGCTTTCCATTGCCATAGTTGATAGTACCACGATTCGAGCTTGACAAGTCAGTACTCAGAATCTAGACCTTGATTCTTATGTCTCTCGTCATATATGAACTTAACCACTTTGATTTCGATGGATAACTACTCAAACCACAATTGGCTCGACAAATCGAGTTCATGAATCATACACATTAAAGGGCCGTAATACATTTAAGGTACGAATAAATAGCACTTTCAGTGTTGGTAAATTCAGACTGATAGATAGATCATATAACTAGTTAAAAGTTTATACGGCTCAATAATATAAACTAATTAACTGTGTTAGCTCAGATTGCTAGAGGTCTTGTCTCGCTCAGCGGAGGTCAAATGTTCAAATTCTCTCAGGAGCAACATTTCAACCAATTTTCCCCTAATTTCCTGGGTTCAAATCTCCAATGGTGCTCAATCACGTATCGGAACTACATCCGACGGTGTCAAGTGCAGCCGGAGTAATCAAGTGGGAGTTTCACCCACTTTAAGCAGCAAAGTGAGGATCTCGTCCACTCGACGTACGAGATCAATAGAGTATGATTAGATTATGATAGTTGTAAAATCCATGTACTAGATTGGGTCGTTGTAGTGCATGTCATAAAAAATGAACGGGATACTCCGTCAATTTTTGGTATGGCTATGTGGCAGATTGAACAGTTGAATTAGCTAATTATTACCACACAACTCAATAGTTATCAATTACCATGTCAATTTTTGTAGAAGCCATACCAACTATCCATGTAGATCTGCTCATGGAGAGTAAAAATTGTTTAATCATTATCTATCGATCGGTAACTGATTAAACAAACACATAAACTAATGTAAATATACGAAAAATAATAGAGAATGTTATTATCATAAAGTGGAAAGGCATCTCACAATCTTGAATTTTTAAATAAATTTCATTATATGTAATAATTCTAATAACAAATAAAAAGATCTCATAACTACCCATTAAATGCTGGTAAATTTTGACAGTGTTATGGTTTGAGTCACACAAGTCACAAATGCTTTGAATCTTTCGCATTTTCCCATTAAATTCTTAAATTGGACGAACACAGCACTAATTGATATTCATATCACATGGAAATTTGAATGATAAATGTACTGGACCTACGTGTCATGGTATGATTGGGTGGGAACAATTTAGCAATCTTTATTTTTTATTCTATTTAAAATAATAAATCGACCTTTCTTAAATGTGTACAAACAATTCATATTGTGGTCACCAGCCCGACTACATGCAATCATTTATTGACCATAATTCAAACAAAAACAATTTTTTAAAAAATAAAAATATAATCTATGGTGTGGGTTGGAGCAGGGGACATTGATACAGGTAAGGTTTGCTCAAAGTTCATGCACCAAAAGTTTGTTCATCATGCAACATGGTTGTTCAAGGGATCCACATTTCACAACAATCCTATATAAGCTGTTATTTCAAACAATTAGTTACCAATTTAATTATTGTTTCTTCTCATATTATTTTACTTGGTGGTGTTAGGTTTGATATTGTTAAATATGTATTATCAACTGGCAACTGCTAGTGATACGTTATACATAATCTTATCACACGCGAGTTTAACTTTATCACAAATTTTAGGACAAGTTTAATAGAAGACTTGCACCACTCTGTCGCGGGTTTCGTAGAAGACTTACAGGATGGTCATCAAAGCAGCAAGGAAAATTTGATTGCTCACGACTTTGTTCGGTTCAGGTTTCGGGAGTTAGCATTGAGGGAGAAGAGGAGAACATGTCATGTTTTCACCGTATTTCATTGCCTACATCTGATCTGACGTGATAAAGCTCACTATCAGCAATCCTTATAATCGTACTTTTTAATTAAAATAAGTGTTTGTTTTCAAAAAATTAGAGCAAGTTGAACCTTGTTCAACGCTACTCATTTACTCATTACTAAATTTGAGCGAAAATCTGAATTGTGTGAAGATGAATAAAGAACTTAGATATTAATATCCATGATTGCCTTTTCTTTTCTTTATATACGTGTAAGTGGGATTGTCTAAACAAAAATGACTGGATATAAGTAACTAATGAGTAAATAATAAAAAAATTAATAAACATATTCTTAAAGGATAAATTTACTAAATAATAAAGTGTGACACATCCAAACAATTTTTTTACTTCACTTCTATTATTTTAAAGAAAAAAAACATTTTCGAGAGGTGGCGCATATATTCGTTGGCAGTTGGCGCCAAATAATACAGAGAAAATTGGCGCCTGGTGCTAGGATTTCGTTTAAGGCGGCTCCTAATCATCAATTAAATTAAATAAATGATTAATTAAATAGTAAGCCATGTAATCAAATAGTAACTTGGCCCTCCTCCATACTAATTACTGTTAAATCAGCGGTCAATTCTCATCCAAACAGTAGAAAGTGGACGGAAACGATTAAAGCTAATTAAAATACACACGTTCAAAATAATGTTGAAATTGACGGAATTTAACTTATTGATGAAACAATTTTGAAATGACAATTTATTCCATACAAACATAACAACCCAACTCTGTGTATAGTTGAAATTAACCAATTGTTACAGTTATTTTTCTCAATGATTTCACATTTCATTGAAATTATAATAAAAGAAATTACACTCAACATGTATTACCGTCTTGTACATCATCTTAACAAACTAAGTCAATTTATAAAAGTTATATAATTTTTATAGGAGGACACGATTGAAGAGAGCGCGAAACGTTTATTTTATCTCCGAGAAATTACAGGACATATGCTCTAAGTATAAAATTGAGGCCTCAATAAATTAAATTATAATGATTAATTAAAATAATTATAACTTTTTAATTTTCATAATTTAAATATGATCAAAATTAGTTTTTAATAGACATAGTAGAAGGAAAAAATACTAAAAAAATACTAAAATGGGGAAAAGATAATTAGAACATTCAAATGAGAGTTTAAGATATACATAAAAAGATAAAATACTTAAACATTAATTTATTTTAATATAGTTAATTAATTTAAAAAATAATTTTGAGACCTTTAAAATTTGAGGCCCAATTTTAAGGACTACTTTGAATTTTTTAGAGTCGGCCCTATACTTAGCAGAGTTTGTGTTTCGACTAAAATTTATGTGATTTTATTGATTATAACTTATTTTAATTCAACTCAATCAAAATATGTTACAAAGTTATCGCTAAGGGTGTATGCAGTTATTTTTGGTGAAAAAAGTAACATACTAACAATGTTTTCTAAAATAATAATAATGTAACAATGATTTGTGAGGCATCAGGGAGGATATTTTCTGAACTCACTGCACGAACGATTCCCTTTTTCTTTATATTTATTTTTTTATATATATTTTTTAATTTATTCCACACAAAATAAAAGTGGGATTGATTGTTGACAAAAGTCAGGATATGATCCACGAGGAAATAAAACGTGCATGATTATGACCGCCATATTTGTAATGGAACGGTTAAGTCCATTGAGCTTAGGTCAATGATTTTCAAATACATAAACTAATTTTTATTTAAAAAAACAATCGTTTTTTTTTCTTTAATATTTACAAAAGTTCTCGTGAACACTACATTACAAGATATCAACATTACATTATTGGTTTTGAATGAGAATTTTGACGTCGTTTTGCGAATCAAAAAATCGAGCCATCGTGTTTCTCACTTGACGATTATCTAGCTACATCTTTTGTGTGTGCGTGTAACATGAATTTTTGTTCCTTTGCTTCATTCTATTAAGAAAAAAAGCAATGAAAATTATCTATTTGTGTTACGTTATACTATCAAATGTCGACTCTAACTATTTTAGAATTTGAGACGATATTTTAAAAACATATCACCCAATATTTAAAAATATAATTAAATCCGACAAATAAAACGAGATGTTTATATTTATTATTTGGTAGAATCATTTCTATCAAATAAAACTGACAATAAATGAATAAATAAGTCCGACAAAGGCAGAGATAGACAGTCGAATAAAGGTAAGTTCCGTGAGGATGGATTGAAATCCCTTTTCTTTCCTTTAAAAAATTTGTTTACAATTAAATTCGTTTTTATAACAAAAAGTTTTTGAAAGCTTATTTTTAGTTTTAAAATGGGTCCAAAAAACTTGGACTATAAGTCAAATAGGCCTAAAATACTAAACTTTTAATATATAATTGGTTATAATTTTTAAAAAATTTGAGGTTAAAAATTTTGGGCTGAGGCAAGAGCCACATTGACCTCACTATTGGATCGTCCCATGATCAATTGATCATTGATTTTTGTTAGTTTATATGGAAATATTGCGTGAAATGTGATCATTGATTTTCGTTAGTTTATATGGAAATATTGCGTGAAATGATAATCGTGTGAAGTATTATCATTATAAATACGCCAATCGTTTCAGTTAAATCGTTCAATTTGACTTCTTATAGTTAAATTCAAACAAATTTGATCAAGAATATATTTACTATCATGTGCAATTTTTTAAAATATATATATTCTTACGAGAATAATAACATTTAATAGTAGCTACATACAGCTGCTATCAACTATAAGTAGGTACAAACGGGTCTAACAACTAACAGTTAGCAATTCATCTGGACAGGATTATCGAGTTTGCATAGGGAATTAAACTAATTCAAGTTGCTAAAAAGGACAAAATGGTAAGAACAGTGCGATGGTAGTTGTTCATTGCATGTCTCCGACAACGGAAGATGCCAATCGTTCGTCTGCAATTATGATTGTTTGACGGAGAATGCATCTGGATAAGCCTCTCTTGTTTTTATTCAATCTTCTTCAACATCATAATTATCAGATGTATTATGGTTTTATTTGACAAGTCTTGATGATTAATGATGAACTTTAATTTTGAGGTCAATTTCTGCAATTAGTCACCGGAGCTGCCATTGACTCCTTGAGCGTGGGGTAAGAAAATCATCAACACAAAAGTTAGTGGCGTGGAATCCAATTATAGTGTCCAATTTCTCAAGCTAGTGATCATTTAATCAATCAAATATCTATTTTAATCCTCATTCAATTGTGACATTGTGATGAGTGTTTTGTGTAATTTTAATATGGAATGTTTATGCGGGTCGTATCAGGTTCTAAAATGATTACACTGAAATTTATTATAAAATTATTATAAGGGTCAGAACTTAACGCTCTATGTTGTGGGTGTCAAGTAGTGATCGTAGAATTCTGAATTTGAAACTTTGAAATCCTGCGTTGCGCTTGAATCTCACAATAAGATTGTGTAACATAAATATTTTGATCTAAACTGAATTAAATGAAACTGATTTAAGTTAAAACTTAAGATTTAATATGATGAGTGCCAAATCTAAATACATCTTTTTTAGACAAACTAAAGAGTTATTAAATTTGAATTAAATTTCATGTGAGGTATACATCTATTAACGATATTCCCTCAATCCCAATTTTGTATAAAATCATTTATACACTTTCAAACACTGAAGTCTGATTATAAATATCTTTACGTATATCAGTTGTTAATATATTTTTCATATATAAATATAAAGCATTGAGATTATTTTAATAATATTAATAATTATATATACATTAAATAAATAATGCTTACTTTCCAAAATGTGCCGGTTATCGTGACATAGAGGCAGCAATGAAAACATACTCCCATTTGAACTTGGAAGGAAATAGAGAGCCAGCTAACAAAATTCGAGCCCTTTGGGCCTTGACCCCTGTTGGCTGATTGAGTCCATTAACTCATTTTAATGTGGATACTTTTGTCCCAAATTAACATATTTTATTTAACTGATTAAGTCCATGGGCCTGAGGTCCAGCCTTTGTTGTATGAAGATTATTGAAGAAGCAGAATAGAGAAATGAACCGGAAATGATTTTTCGGTCTGTCGACATTGATTCAACACCAATGACATTTTTACTTGTTAATTAAACTGAAGTGTTATACATAGTTTAATACTTTATTCGGTTTATTTAAAATATCATTGAAATTAAAATATTATTTATGAAATTGCTAAATTTTCCTATAAATATAGTAAGTGAAGATAATTTTCTTAAATTCAAACCGCATTTTGAATGTTAAAAGTAAAATCGCGAATTTCATATAGCAACCTAATATTCTCTGCTCTTTTCGGAGAAAACTATGAACTAAGCAGTACTACTGGGGTGCAATTTCCTTTTCTGAGAAAGGTTCACCAAAGCGTGTGTGAGAAATGGTTAACAAATAACAACTGAAAAGTTTAAAAAGCTTTGGCCTAACTCTTTTTAAGCCTTGATGATTGAATGTTTAAAATGTTCTTTATTAGCTTTATGATTTATTTTTTTATTTGATGGCAAAGGCGGTGTGGGCCCCTTGTTCTAAGGTGTGGTGATATTGTTATTTTTCATCTAAAAATTTAATAGGAATGTTAGGGTGTGTTTGGTTGGGCAAGATTTTGCAAAACTTGGACTATCCAAGTCCAATTTTGTAAAATCTTGTTTGGTTCGCTATTTGGAAAGTTCAGATTTTTCCTTACAAAATCTAGATTTTACTTTACAAAGTCCATTTTTTGCAAAAGGCAAAATCCAACTAAGTTTTTTGTTATAAACTTCCAAAATTCACTCCAACCAAATAAAGTTTTTGTTTCAGACTTACAAAATCTCAAACCAACCAAACAAGGTTTTAGCAAATCTAGACTTACAAAATCTCAAACAAAATCTAGACTCTCAAAATTCCAAATCCACTCCAACCAAACACACGCTTACCGTTCGAACCAAACTTTCTTACACAAAAGAGAAATGTAAGTTGAAATTTGAATGGTGAATTATATAGAGGAGATTGAGTTTCAGAAAAAGTGAGTGAAATAAATATTAAAAAATAAATATAAATTATTATAAAAGAAAATTATGAGGTTGAACCATGATTAATAAGAGAAGTGTGCTGATTGAACTAATACACTTTTAACTGTAACAAGAATAATGGATTCCTGAATTATATAACTATTTTTACCCTTTTGGCCACCATTTTATAAACCATTGACTTGTTGGTCAAATTAGCAAGTAACAACTTACAATGGATTATTGGACCAATTATGCCACTCCATACAAAAGTAGTGGATAAATTTTTTGAAATATATTCTCAAAATCACTAAAATCATAATTCAAAGGTTAAAAGAAATGATATTTTAGTTACACTAAACAGCCTTTCAGTTGGCTTTTTTTGCTAACATAGTGTAAGAAGCCATTTGAAGAAAAGGATGACCAAAAAGGTAATTAAAGATCTCAATATTGATTAAGACACCTCTCTTTAAGTTCTAAAGGCTTCCACATGTTCAATTAGGGGAAGTTGGGTGGTGCTATATTCATAATTTAATGTGCTTTTTGATAACTTTATTAGTAATTTGTGTATTTGTTTAGTATAGTTCTTTTATTGGCAAATGCTAAAAGGGTTGATGTGATTATTATAAATGGCAATGTTGTTTGAAATAGTGGAGAAACTTAGAGGAAGAGTTGTTGAGTGTTGAGACCAAATTTAGATGTGGCCTCTACCTCCACATCCACCACTAATCCATTACTAATTAACCACTTATAAAAATATATTGTAACTAGAGCTAAATTAAAATAAACTGAACTGAATAAATAAATATAAATAATAATGATGAAATGAATTAAATTTTATCAAATTATATATCATTAAAATTGAGTGAAGTAAAGCGAAATTGGACTGAAATTAGTCGTGGAGAACAAATTCTAGTACAGTTTTAAAATACTTTTAAATCACTCATTTATTAGCAAAAAAAAATTTTTGGTAAATAAATTGTAGTTCTTAAGGACAAAAAGAATATGATGATGAAAACTATATCATTCACTAATTATACCTCTCTAGTTGAATTTTTGAATTTAGTGGATTGTTGTTGCCCCTAGCCATCAAATCAAAACCAACTCTATGTGGCTGTGGTGATCAATAAACATGTTCCTTTTGTTTTAGATCCAATATTGCAACTTTCTCATAATGCAAAAGTGTAATTTATTAGACCAAATGAACCTTTTTCTTGGAGTCATTTAGGTTGTAGTCATGTTATAGGTTTCATTATGTAGTTGCACCATCTTTTGCAATCATTTTTAGTTCCCAAATTTCCTTACACTAAAAGAATTTCTTTTTGGAAACTTAAAATTTTAATCTACATACTCGAGTTTTACAAGGATCTGTCCCGTGCAACATCTTTCAGTACATTTCAGTTATTTTAGCAGTTTTCAATTTATTCAACACCCGTTTTTCATTATAATTCTGTTTCAGCTGAACTGGACAAGACCTAACCAGCTAATCGTCTAGCTTGTCTGCTTTGGCTGAAACGGAGATTCTGCACTCCAATCTGCTGCAGATACGTTCATTTCATGAGATACAATCTGCTCCCTTCAAATTATCTATCTATATGAAGGAATAAGAGACTTCAATCTCAAGCAAAGTTGTGTAAGTAATACTAAATGATCGACTTAGAATAAAGTGGCCATAGTGCTTTGAAAAGCATGTGTATATATTTGCATAAAAAGCTATTGTTAATACTAAGAGTGGAGCAGTTTTGTCATCCAGTGAAAAAGGGCCTTGTTTTGTAGGACTTGTCATTTTGCCACACTTAGCTAGTGCTCTCTCTGGGGGGCCAAATTAGACCACCAAGGGCTTACTGATGTTGGCTGCCACTGCCCATTTTAACCCCCAGCCTCATTACAAATCTTGAAACTTTTAATGTTATACTTACAAGTTCTTGATTCTGACCTCGGACTGTCAGTTAACTCACAGCAAGAACTATTGAGCGAGCTTAGATGACAGTCCAAGTGCAGAAAATGACAGTTATCAGCCAGCTCGTATGAACTGGCTGATAGCATAGTTTCACTGTTTGGGTGGTGTTTGGGTGGCGATCCTTTTCGTATATTTTATAATGGAGTTTCTTGAAAGGAAGTTCTTCAAGTTCACTTGACCGGAATAGAATACCACACAGTGCATGGTGCATAAAAGGGGAGAATCTTGGTGGACATTGGATTTTGGAGGATCTAAGAATCTCAGTGTGTGTGGCCAGAAAGTTTGAGACTTGGTTGAGCTTTTCCACTCATTCAACATCACTTTGGAATCACTAAAAACCTTGTTGATGATATCTACAAAGAATGCAAAGAAAAGATGCCCACATTCATTTAGATGGCTGATGATTATTTCAGGTCAGATCACTAACATATTCCATCACCTCTACTAACTACCACTAATTATTGAGGAAAGCCAGGTCAAATGCCCATTGGATGTTCTCTGTTTAATACTAATTGACTCTTGCTTGAATCTCAAATCTCAGCTCTAAACCCGTCTCAGATTAATCTGCACACTTTTTCTCAGAATCAACTCACTAAGTCGCGACAATTTGTAAAAACAAGTAGCATTAGCGCAGAACTGTCGTCAAGAGTGACAATTCAAAGTCGTTTTATTGCAAATTGAATTGGAACTGAGATACTAATGTCGCAAAAAAATAGAAATGTTTTCTCCTTCTTCTTCTTCATGCATGATGATTCGCGTCGATAGACACTATTTACATAAGTTCCAGATGCAGTAGAGCGCAGACAAACTCTACTGCATCTGGAAAACTGTGTTGTAATCTCCAAACTGAAAACCATGCAAACTAGCATTACTATTCCTCTGATGAGTCTGCCCTCGATTCGAAAGGCTAAATGCAGCCTGCGCTCCTCCTTGATTCGCCTGCAACATGTTGAAGTTGTAGCCAACGTTTGATTTATGATCTGCAGAGGATGGAGATGGATTGTTGTTGTCCTGATCAGACGAGGAAGACGAATGCTTGCTGGTATTATTATTATGATCTGCAGAAAGATTAACCGTCGTGATATCATGTATGCTCGATCTCCTCTTATCTTTCCCGCCGGAAAGCTGCCGGATAAAGTACTTCTGAGCATGGCTCGCCACCTGAGTCGGCGTCCTCGACGTCACGAAATTCCTCGATATGTTCCGCCAATCTCCTTTCCCATATTTCTTCAGCCCCAACAGAAACTGCCTGCACATTCATAACCAATCATAACAAACTTAATTAGCATAACAGACCAATCACAGCGAAACCGCCTAACTAACTCTAACGAACAGAATTTGAATAAGAGCCGGATCCATTAAGTTTTCGAATTCAGAAAAACCGCCTAAGTAACAAACTGAATTTAAATAAGTGTTGAACTATTCAAAATGAATATATACCTGTGTTCTTCTTCAGTCCATGGCACGCCTTTCTTCCTCTCGTGATCGGAGCGGCCGGATCCGGTTCGTTTCCCGCCGGAGCCGTAAAATTGCTTCAATGTCTCGTCGTATCCCTGAGCATCGACCCACTCGAGAGTAAAGGAGTTAGCTAGATATCCCGGTATCGGAATCAGACCGGCCTCAATGTCGCTGATATCTTCAACGAGCTCTCTGTACTGCTTCATTACATCGCTCACCGTCTTTCCCGGAATCCAGGCGGCGACATTGTACCACCGATCCGGCGTGTCCTTGTCGAAGTAGGCCAGAGCTTCCTCGAACCGTTTGTTCTCTTCCGGCGTCCATCTCGTCCCCTTGTTCTCCTCGAACAGCCAGCTCGACCCGCCGAGGTACGAGGCGGGAGACAAGATTTCCATCCTAGTGCTCATCATTTCATCCAATCCAGCTATAAAACGATGGCTGATTTAGGCTGTTTAAATACAGGGGAAAGAATGGCTGTGATCACTGATCAGATAGGCATTTTTCAAGAAAGGAATCTGAACACAGAACACACAGAATACCACTTTTGATGGGAATATTGAAAAAATGAAAGATTGAAAGAAACCCCTTCACTTTCCAAACCCCAAGGAAAAAAACTCTCAAGAAACTGTAGAGAAGCAAGAAAAAGTAGATCTCAATTCTCCAAAGCTCAAAACTGTGGCATCAAAGTTACAAAAAACTTATCTTTTTATAAGATCCCAGAAATAAAAAATAAATGACCTAAAAATTCATTAAAAAAAACCACTCTTGGGACTTGTAGCTTTCAGCCACAGAGAACCAACTTGGCAGACAGAGGGAAAAGAGAATTTACAGTGAAGGTGAAAAGAGTTGGAAAAAATTCCCTCCACTTTTTCTCCCTTCTGATGAATCGAACTGAAGAAAACTGGATAAAATTCACAGTAGTAGAATATGATGATGATGATGAGGATGAATGGGGTTTGAAGATGTTCAGACCGTACTACTGACAGAGACTGGGCAGGGGAGTAAAATAGTGTGCAAAAATGGAGAGAGAAAGGGGTTGTCGAAATCTGATTGGTCGAGAGGGGCGGGTGTGGGACCCGGGTGCTTGTTCACAACAAAGCCAGAAGGAAAATTACAAAAATTGTGTTCAATGAGTCAATGACACGTAGGAGAGAGGGGGAATACAGTGGGGGGAAACTGGCCAATCAAATGCTCAAAAGGACAGTCTGCCATAGGCCCATTATAGCTGAAGTGGTGCAGTTCCTCTTTTTAATTGATATTTTTCTTTCTTGAAATTGTTATTGTAATGTCACTTTTAGCATTACCATGGTCTCTCAAATGATAGTTTTCCACTTTTCTTGATACTAACAATCATAATTTTTTATGAAAATGGGATGTGAAATGGTTATATGAAGTTATACGAGATCAGATCGAAATTCATGAGGTTACTCAATAATTATGTTTCGATATATTGGAGGTTGCTCTCCTTTACAATTTCACCGTAACATCACCTAAATTACAATAAATTCACCATTAAACTCTAAAATTTGGGGGTTGACACTGCCACTTCCGGCAAGCCCCTGATTCCGCCAATGATACGAGCTGAACTCTTCCATAGACATTTACACTAGTTGATAAGTTAGATGTTGGAGAAAATTATCTACCCTTGAATATTTTTTAAATTATCAACACTTATACAGTGATGGTCTATTAGATGTCAGAGGAGGTTGCCTACCCGCAGATACTTCCTAGATTGTCGACACTTATATAATAACGATTCATATAAAGTAATCGCGGTCTCTGTAAATGATGTACGGTATCATAAAAGAACATGTTTGATAATGTTTGTAATATTGAAAAAGTTGTAAGATCAATTTCGACATTTTCAAGTGAATTATTATTAGCGATTCAGGAAAATCGTTAGTAAATGTTTAAGGATTGAGTCATGAAACTTAACTAGTATTTTCTTGAAAAAAGTGATATTGTACCCCTAAGTGTTTAAGTAAGTGGTAATGTACCCCTATATTTTTCAAAAGTGCCACTATACCCTCAAATGTATAATTTGGACATAATTTTCTTTTGTCAAATGTGAAATGTCCAAAATACTCTCACTATTATTTAATGATAAAAAAATTCTATGACGAAAATTACCCAACCAATTCCCTTATTTCATCGGAATGAACGGGTTGAACCCAAATGGACCAAAACCACCGTGCCTAGAAATTAGTGTGAGCCGGGGGACCGAAACCGCCACACCCAATAATAATTTGCGTGACTAGCTCAAATTACCAAAGGAGAGAATAGAGTTAGCGAGATTATGGTAAGTTCATCAGTGTTTTCAATTTGTTGAGTTTTTGGATATAAAAGTTAACTTTTTTCAATAATACTGTGCATTTATTCTGTAATTCAGTGATATCGATTTCTTTGATTTTTTTTTAGTGCCCGTGGAGTTTTGGATCAGGGAAAAAATAACCCAACAAGTGAGGGTAAATTTGTCTTTTAGTTCAAAATATTGTTGAAAAATTGGTTTTAGAGGTACACTTCTTTATTCAATGTAATTATAGGAGTACATCAGCACTTTTGAATTACTCGGGGTACATTGGCACTTTCTTATAAACATAGGGGTACCTCTGCTTTTAACCCTATTTTCTTTTTATCTTTTATAGTTGATATTGATAAAATAGCTCAAACATTTTTTTTGGAGTCATTTACAAAATATTATTAGGCAAGGTCTAAATGCAAAGTTTTGGTAAGTGAAAAAGAAAAGCTCAAAAAGGAAAAAGGTTGGAAATAGTTTTAGGCAATGGCGGTGAGATCAACGAATGACAACTAATCTTGAATTTGTGTGGGTTTGTACTAAATTAGCCTTTGTTTTGTAGCTAATGATTGGTAGTTTACTGAAATTTAGTGCTAACCCTCCACTTTATACCTTGTTAGTTGGGGTCCCTTTTGTTCTTGTACGGCTAATAAAATCACCAGACTACCTAACTATTCAACAGATTAAGACTAATTCAGATGTGTTATATTTGGCTTGACTAATTAAGATAAATTTTATCTTAATTTAATTATATAATCATGCTCAAATAACGTTGGAATAAGAGGTCGTAGTAACTTTGAAAGTGGAACAACCTGTTTTTATTTGTATCCTTCTTTTTGTTTGTCAGTGTAATAGGAAAAAGATGCTCAGATTCCGTCAAGCGCATCATTTCAAAAAATTACTTTTTTCTGATTTCGTAAATTTAAGTTTTCAGATATACTTGATTAAGAAATATGACCTATCTGTACTAATGGTGTACATAATAAGAAAGCATTGAAGTCGGTGGATAAAATGAATCTTCATCCTACTCTAAACAGTATGATGAAAACATCTACATCCAACTCTAAGTAATATGGTGAGAATTTCGTCCACTCAACGTATATAATTGATAGAGTAAAGTAAGGTTAGATTAGGATGGATGTAGGTTTCTTATAACAAGCTATGATAAAAGAATTTTAAAAAAAAAGTGGAAAGCACTAGAGCTTTGTGTGTTTTCATATTCACAAAAAGAAATAATAACATTGTTATTGTTTGGAAATTGGATAATGACATGATTTGGTTGTGGGTTAAAAAGAAGAATGTTTAGCACTGAAATTGGATTTTACTATCAGGCCAAATCTACTAATTTTCATAAATGAGATTTAATATGTTAATAATATAAACAATAAAATGATTCACACCGGATTTTTACACTTTATTATAAAAAGAGGGGTGACATGTCCAGTTTACTAACACTGAACTTACAGGAGAATATAAAGTTATCTTTTATGATTTTATTATTTTATTATGGTCCAAATTTATAATAGCGAATTTAAGACATTTTAAGTAAAAATCAAAATGAAATTAAACCTTCACTCATTTGATTCTTTTGTAAGATGAGTGGATTTAATAGTAATTTATGAGAAAGACCTCCCAACTTTCTGTCAAATAATTATGAGTGTGTTTGGTTCGCAGAATTTTTAAGAGTCTGGATTTTGTTTTGAGTTTTTGAGAGTTTGGATTTTTGTTTGGGATTTTGAGAGTCTGGTTTTGCAAAATTCTTGTTTGGTTGAGTTGAGTTTGTGAGTATAGAACAAAATCTTTGATTGGTTTTTAGGATTTTGCAAGTCTGGATTTTAGAAAACTTGGTGAACCAAACAAGATTTTACAAAATTGGACTTGGATAGTCCAAATTTTACAAAAACTTGTCCAACCAAGCACACCCTATGGGTGTTTCCTGAAATCTTAAAATGAAATTTTATTTTAAAAAAAATAAATAAATCGTAACGTAATGATGTTGAGGCGTGGAAGATGGTTAGCCATACAAAACAAACAAGAAAATTCCTAGTCCGTAGAAAAGTCAAGCAAGTTAATGGCTCCATGATGATCTTCTACCTAATTTGTTTATGCTTTATGATTCCAAGTTCCAACCTCCATTATATATATATTTCACAGCCAACTATATGGCTGTTTCCTATTAAACTAATTTGATTGTCCGGAATGCCATGAATAATAAATTAGTTTCAACAAATAAATATCGTTGAAATAATGAGATTCAATATAAATCTAACTGAATAGCTTGAATCCGTTTAATCACATAGTTTTTCATTTTAATTACTCCCTCCTTCGCACTTTAACTTTCATTTTCAAATGTACTAATCTAAATTGCATATTCTTCTTTTGTGATAGTATTCGTTCATTTTTCTTCACCGATTTTCACTTATCTTTTTTTCAAAATTCAATCTATGTCATTCATATTACAATTCATAATTCAATTTTAACTTTATCTCTCTTACACCTTCTGCTAGAACGGAGGGAGTAGTCAACTAGAGAACGTTCAATTGCACCACTATTTGTAAATAGATTTCTTTAAAAGTGAGGCCCTGTCCAATTCAACTTATTTGGTGATGTGCTGAGTCGACCAGTGTTGTGGTGTGTTGATCAGTGTTGTGCTATCTGATGAGTGCTGAGCTGATCAGTGTTGTGCTGTGCTGATCTTGTGCCGAATAGTGTTGAATAATGTTCATTTGAGCTGAAGAAAAAACGTATAATGTTAATTGCTCAAGAAATAACAATTATACCTAATTAATATTAATTTTACAAAACATAAAATAGTGTCCATTAGAGTTTAAATGTGCTGAGTTGAACAGCATTGTGCTGATAAGTGCTGTGTTGTGCTGATTAGTGCTGTGCTGTGCTGATCAGTGTTGTACTGTGCTGATGAATACTGTGTTATGATGTGCCGAAATGTGCCGCAATAAGTTGAACCGGAGAGAGTCTCACAGTACTTCGAGATATGAATCACATATTTGTTGTATGGATTCCAAAACTCATTTCACTATGATAGTAGTGTTCAATTTTTTCTAAATTAGACGGATATAACAAGACTTTAGAACCAAAGATGCAACAAATTAATTAAAATTCTAGATCTTGACAAAGAAATGAAAATTCATAAAATAGTGGGAAGGCCAATAAGGACTAACTAGAGAATCTTACGGCTGGCGTAAAGGATGGGTGGCTGGTAAAACAAGTGAAGAATTCCAAATGGGGAAAGATTCGTAGGACTAAAAACCTTTCCATAATTGTGCATGTGATTAGGTTAACCGTCTCTCTCCACAGCTTGCATTTTTTGGCACTAATCTCGGCCCATCCTTTTCTTTTTTCCTAGCTCTAGTCTAATATAATTCTCCAAAAAAATGCATCAATTAAATTAAGTGTTGTGACATAAATATTTTTGATGGGAGTAAATGTTAAGTTGAATCGAATTTATATGATCATTTTGGGGTATTTTAATATAAAATTTATTAATTATAGCGAAATATTAGATAATTTTGAAATGTCTATAATAATAATAATTTATTTAATATGTATAAATTGTCAAACAGTCGTAGACACTAACTCAAGCAATACCTTATGTTTTAATTAATAGATCTCCTTTGTAAATTTGCTATGGAAAGGTTTTTCTTTGTTACTCTTATATCAATTATTATCGCCCATTTCTCAACGGAGTAATTAGTTTCTTTTGGCGGAACCAGGAATTTATTATAGAGTAGGCTCAAACGACGAAAAAAATAGAGGGAATAAACGTAGGTTTAGAATCGTTGTCTCGTCGGAGGCTGGAAAGACCCAAATTTGACAGGTGAACAGTAATGTAGGCTAGATTTCAAAAATTAGGATAGGCCCGGCCTATCCGGGCCTAGGCGTAGTTCCTCGACTGGTTGAGAACTCTCTCCGTATGACTACAATTGTATTATATCACTATTACTATAATATGATTGACCATCAATTTAAAATACTATTAATTATTTTTTTGGTGGAACAGAGTACTACATCAATATTAACATAATCATTAGATATATTTTTGGATTATGAGTAACATATTTCTCAATATATAAAATTTTTATCATAATTTAACGCATGCATGTAACTAAAATTATCGACGATCAAATAAACTTTCCAAATGATGATATAAGACATGATTGAGCATAAAGTTTATGGTCTAGTTAGGGCCCAACTAATGTTTGACAAAGGAGCAAACTGAAAAGGTCTACAACAGCAAGAAAAGCAACAAATTAACCACCATCATTTTCAAAAATCACATTTTGTTTATTTGTAATAAAAAATAATTTAATAGTTAAATGAAATTAGAAAGTACTTCAAAGACTAATGCAAGATTATTCTATATATTGTCAATCTCAAAGAATTTCAAGATACAAATTTTAAAAAAAACTGGAATAATTATCACACTATATTTTCAACCCAAAAAAGAGGGTTGTTTTTCATTTTCAACCCTTAAAAAGAACACAGAAAAGTTACAACAAATCATATTATTGGTCCGACTTGTGTGATAAAATCTCATTAATCCGTGCCCCGACTTGGATTCGGGTCGGGCAATATGAACACTCAAATGGGCTTGATTTGACCCGCCAAATCAACCCGTTTAGCACTTGGGCAAATCTTTTGGTGGTGGAAGAACAGACTGGTTTGGTCCTTTCCCATTGTCTACCAAGAAAGCCATCTTCAAGCCCCATGTTGTATGCACTTCCAAATGGCAATGCATAAACCAAACTCCTGTTAATTTATTCAAAAAAAATTAATATTAAAATATGATAAGACGCTATTTTATTTCAATATATATTGAATTTTGAAAAATTAATGTATTATAAAAATAGAATTTGTAATAAAATTAATATGAATGATTCATAATATATGATTAATAGAATAGAGCATATAATATTACCCGGATTATCTGCCCGGAACCGGATGGCCACCCACCCACCGGAGGGTACTCCGATGGTATTCCTCTCAACCGGGTCAACCAGATTGAAGTTCTTCGGGTCGACTTTCGGGTTGTAATTTCCAACACCTCTCCCAACTGCAAAGAAGTTGAATCCATGAAGATGAACCGGATGATTCTCCGGGGCGATGATTCCGGTGTCCTGGAGAACCACCTGAACGGTGCTATTATACGCCACCTTGTAAAGCTTTGTTCCGGTTGACGTGGCCAGATTCGCCGGCGGGGCTCCGGTATAGTTAAACGGGTTTGGCGGGTTGGCGGGAAAGTCGGTTGTGAAAACACCTGACATGTTGAAAATATGCGCCTGGAGAAGGGCTATTTTCGGCATCACGAATGTAACGTTGTTTACACTCGCCACGACCCGGCTCCCGTTACCCGCTTTGCAACTCGGGCACGGGTTGATCCCGAGCCCGACTGCGAAGAAGAGCGAGTGGTCGATCTTTAACGGAACCCTAGCGGGGAACTTAACGGAGTTGAGACTCTTGAGCGAGTTTATGAAGGTGTTGGCAACTGGGGTGGCGTTCAGCGGCGGCGTAGTGGTGAGTTTGACCGGAGAGCTTGAAAGCGTGCCGGAATAGTGCAGCGTCGCGGTTGCGGTGTTGTTGTCGACGGCGATTGGGGAGTCCATGAAGGTGGAGGCGGAGAGCATGTATTTTCCGGCGGTTTTGTCCGCCGTAACAATGACGTTGGTGGTTTGGCCCGGTGCGATCAAAACGGTGTCGGTTTTGAACGGCTTGACGTAGACAGCGTCGACCTCGACCACCGTCATGGTGTGGCCGGCGATCTTGAAGAAGAGCTCTTCGTTGAGTGCAGCGTTGATCAGACGCAGCAGGTAACTTTTTCCGGCCTCCACGCTCAGCCGGAATCCACCTGGAAATGGTGTATATTTTTTAAATATATTATGCATGAAATCAAAATTGTTTGTAGTATGAAGAAGATGAGAATAACTTACTTGCGGAGCAGTTTGGCAGCTGTCCGGAGTGGCCGTTGATTGTATGAGCGTCGGAAACATTTGGCGCCAAACCTGATTTTAGCGCTTCATTGATCACCGCCTCTGTATCCGATTTCCACCATTCCGCTACAAAAATGAAAAACATGCAAAAATTATTTATCGTTTTCTTGAATTTATTTCTTACTGAATATAATTATACTGAAATTTAAAAATAGAATTAGTAAAATGAAAATTTTAATTTTTATCGGACTGGACCGGAATTTAACTAAACTGAACTGGCATGATTAATGGCACATTTTCCCCAATTTATTTTAAAATATTTTGGTTCAGATAAGTATTTTTTAGTACAGTTTAATTTAATTTGATAACATTTTATTAAGTTTGATTTAGGTGAAATAATAAGTTGGAGAGAACAGAATCAATTGAATAGGTTTCTTGCACCTACCTAGTACAAGAACAGATTCGTGGTTGGGTTTGGGAAAGGGATAAGAAACGCCAAGCTTCGGCAAAATGACGAGAGCGCCGTGGACGGTGGCTCTGAGCCACAAGATATGCGCGTGCCACCAGAGAGTTCCCCGTTGACCGGTGAGGGTGAAGTTGTAGACGTAGCTATGACCCGGTCGGATCGGGCATTGGGTAATGTAAGCCGGTCCATCGGCCCAACCGCTCCTGATTTGCCTCACTCCATGCCAGTGAATTGAAACGTTGTACTTCACCTTGTTCACCACTCTGATCACTAAAGTATCATCTTCCCTGGCGTAAACCGTCGGTCCGGGAAACTTCCCGTTGACCGTCACGATCTGCTTGCTCGAGCACAACCGGCTAGAATTCTTCGCCACCACCTACACAACACAAAACATGTCATTCATTTTAAGCCCTATATTTTTTCAAGATGATTTTTAAAATTTTCCGAAGTGCTATCAGTCCGGTATATTATTCAGTGTAGTCCAAAATATTATTGAAATTACAATACCGTCTCCTGAATATTGTCAAGTTTTCCAGTGAACCTAATTAGTGAGGGCATTTTCGTAAATTGATATCGTATTTTTGACTATACAAGTAAAATATCAGATTGCATATAGTAATATCCTAAAATTTTCATGTACAATGTACTAAACTAGCTTGAAATATTTTGAATTGGTTTTATTCACCCTGTCTCGATTCAATCACAGATTTGAAACGTCACGAAAGATGAAAAAATTCTAAGAATATGTACCAAAACGGTGTCGGTTTTGAATGGCATACAACTAACACCCTAAAATTTAAATGCACAATGTACTTAACTAGCCTGAGATATTTTGAATTGGTCTTATTCACCCCGTCTCGGTTCAAACTTCACAGATTTGAAATGTCACGAAAGATAGAAAAAAATCTGAGAATATGTACCAAATGTTTATTTTTGGTTCTGCCACTGTTAGACATGAGATATCATTACACCGAAAACGTTGTCTGAGAAAGAAATATGCACTTACATCGAACTTGTAATGGCGAACGCGACAATGAACAACGGGGAGGACGAAAAAAGTGGCAAGAAACAAGATTTGGATCCAAGATGAACCCCCCATTTGGAAATCTTGAATTTTTTTTTTGTGTGAAAAATGTGCGAATGTACGTATAAATGGGGTTTTTGTAAGGTTTTTTTCAGTTCTTGTGTCGTTGCCTATGTATTGGTGTAGCCGGTCTATCAGCATTGACGGGCCAACGCAAGATTATATAGCTTCGTTGCTTGGCTGGAGCTCTGCTGCCATGTCGTTTTAGGTCAGTAGGTAAATGAAATGGAAGGCAAACGATCAAAGATTGGGTACGAGGAGCCTTGAAACCTAAGGTTTGAAAGCCAACGTTTTTTCATCATTTCTTGATTATTACATAAAGCATTTTGCATTGATTTCACTGTGGTTGACTATTTCAAATCCTGAAGTTACTGTTTACTGCTGTCCTTATTTAACCATCCAGAAGTAAGTTGATTGAGTTGGACCTCTCAACTATTTTTACATAAATATATTGAACTTGAAAAGATTAAATTGATATATATATAAAATAGTTGAGAGGTCCAACTCAATCAACTTTATATTTATATATATTCTTATTTCAGTTAGACAAAGTCTCTAAAAAACCAAACTTTCTTAAATGATATGGAACTATCATTGTATATTTAGACTTTAATGTGTATTAAAATATTGATCATCATTTTAAAATAAACATGCAGTAAAACATATTTTAATGTAAAAATTAAAAAATTAAATAATAAAATATAAATTTCAAATTAAAAAAAATACACTTTATAAGTTAAAATATATAAAAACTTTAATGGAAAATCATGAAAGTTGAGAGTTCAGAAGATATTCTCTTTAATATTTACAAGATCATCCTAGCATGCTCAATCATATACCGACACGCAGGGGCGGATGAAAGTGGTGGTTTGTGGGTTCTCGAGCCCCCCACTTGCCAAATAATTAGGACTAAATTTGTTTTATAAGTTTTACTATATTTTACCTAAATTTAGCACATTGTTACTAAACTTAACACTAAATTCACTCACAAATTTATGTTAGTGTATTCTTAACCCCCAATAAAAATAATTTATGGATCGTCCCTGTCGACACGTCATCTAAATAATTTATGATTGAGTCACGTATTCAATCATTATCTGGACGGATTTAGCGTATTCTTATTTTATTGCATGCATGGTGCGAAAAATGGTGTGAGTTTCATTTCGTTAGTTTACCTTTCTGAGAACATTATAGAAATTAGTTTGGTGGGGCAAGAAATGGTCTATCTAAATCATCAACCAACCAAAAAAAATCCAAAAAAAAACCTTCAAAAAGAGTAAATGAAAAGTCTTGATCATTAATTAGTTTAAATCGGTTTAGTTTGTTAAGAGGGGATATTATTATTAATTTTGAAAATGAAAATATAGGGAGGTGGGTAATTAATTAAGCAAAACAAACACCAAGAATTTGGTTTAGAAATGTGGTTGCAAAATTGCTTTCAAATCGGTGATGTGTGCATTGCTTGGCATGGGCAGCGTCGACAGGACATCAAGTGTTTGTTTGGAAGCCAAGACTAACTCTAACATCTATAGCTAAACCTCATCCTGATTATCTTCCACTTTTCATAATTACTTCACCGGATTCTTCCCTCGATTCATGTTTACAGTAAGCACCTGTGCGAGATTAAAAAATATGTATTTTTTTCAGTACAAGAATCCCATAACTATGCTAATCTATCATAATCTACTGATCCTTCAATGATGTTCTGAGTGGGGTGAGCCTCTCACCTGATACATCATCTGATACACTTTGCCGCTTCACACTTCATGTGCCAGTTGATGCAGATTCCATCACTCACTTGAGCACGCCTCTTGCAGGTGGAGGGAATGGAGATTTTGGAGACTAAAAGAAAGCCCAGGGGCTAAATTTGGGGTAGGGGGATTGAACCCCGTACGTCTCGCTAGTCAAGATAACATGCGTTTGATTAAGTGGGTTATGTTACTTGATTAGTGTGTCGTTCAATAGTAAATCATTCTACCTGTGTCAATTTACTTTTCAAATAGTTTCTAATATATTAGAGACCCATGAACATTATTAGCGGGTTTTTTGTAATTTTTAATGAATGACACATAACACATCTACTTTAATGTTACTTCAAATTTTACAAAATCCATGGGCAAGTCCATGGGTACAATCTCTGATATACTTTGTATTATATAATCATAAATATTAATATATATTATCCATGATTCTTAAGATTCAGACAAGAATCAAGCTCCATTTAATGGTCAAATTTATGAAACCTCGAGATGAGATGTATTAGTTAATGAACCTCCATTTAATGTCTCAAATTGAACCGTGTGCCAACCGCCATACTTGAATCCGATCTGACCATAGCCACCATCTCCGTCAAGCCAGAGCAATATGGTCATGCATGCATTCCTCGATTTATTGAGGGGTGCTGATATACCCGCTTCGATATTTTACTCGTTTAATTTAAATATGGTATGAATTTATAAATATTTTCACTTTTTATGTTCATGTACAGTGACAGAATCAGAAATTTAATTTGGAGTAAGCTTTATCCAACATAATTTATGGTACGCTCGACTGAGACCGGAAAGCCCCAGTTCTCACCAGAAAATAATAATTTATGCTTGGACATTGGATTTTAGGATAAAGCAAGGCTTACCCAAGTTTCAATGTAGTTCCGCCACTATCTATAGAAAAACTTAACAATATTCAGAGCATCATATAAATAACAGTAATATTTTAGACTATTATGGTTAAAATATCAGAATGTGTATAACAATTCAGTTTACGATCCCACTTGATCCTCAATCCAGTTGACCAAAATATCTATGCATGCTACTATTTTTTCCACAGTGTATATAAACCAGTGAAAACCGGAAAACTCAGAAACAAGAAATAAAGCGCACAAAAATGGCTGTGGAAGATCAATACACAGAAGATGGAACCACAGATTTCCGCAACAATCCTGCAATCAAGAACAAAACTGGAACATGGAAAGCATGTCCATATATCCTTGGTACATTCCTTCTTACATTCTTCGATATCTTAATTTTTAGTTCAGTTCAATTTAGATCAGATCAGTCAAACCAAATGGAGACTTAATGTTATTATGAATTTCTTGTATAGGAAATGAATGTTGTGAAAGGCTGGCTTACTACGGGATCAACACGAACCTCGTAAACTATCTGAAGATTCAGATGAACGAGAGCAGCGTTGTGGCGGTTAATAACGTCACAAATTGGTCCGGCACTTGCTATGTTGCGCCGCTCCTCGGAGCATTCGTAGCAGATGCTTACTTGGGAAGATACTGGACTATTGCCGCTTTCTCCATCGTTTATGTCTTCGTACGTTCGAAAACCGCTTCAGTATTACAAACACGACTCTTTTAAAATCAGCTCAGTTCTTATTGATTTAACTTTTAGTTCAATTTAGTTCTTGTAGTTAAACTTATTTTTAAGTGAATTAAATAGAAAATTGATGTATTGAAAAACAGAACCAATATGCTAAAATTACTCTCAAAATTATCGTTTTCTATTATTTTGATAAACTGGACTAGATTGATATATATCTTGATAATAAAGCTTTATTTTGATAAACTGGACTAAACCGATATCTTGATAATAAAGCTTATAAAAACAAGGGTTTTGTAAATCGTACCATACTTTTGAATGGCTTCGTTTTTATTGAATTTAATCCAATTTAGTTGTCACGTGAAATGAATATGTTGTAACAATTTGCACTACTTGAAATGCATATAGGGAATGACGATTTTGACCCTATCAGCATCAGTCAATGGACTCAAGCCCTTGTGTGATGAGAGGACCATTTGCCACCCAAAAGGGATCCAAAGGGGAGTCTTCTTCGTCGGCCTCTACCTCATCGCCCTCGGAACCGGAGGAATCAAGCCCTGCGTCTCGCCGTTCGGCGCCGACCAGTTCGACGACTCCGACGAGGCGGAGAAGAAGAGCAAGAGCTCCTTCTTCAACTGGTTCTACTTCTCCATCAACATCGGCGCCCTGATCGCATCCACAGTCCTCGTATACATCCAAACCAACGTCGGATGGGGCTGGGGATTCGGGATTCCGGCGGTAGCCATGGCGGTCGCAGTCGTGAGCTTCTTCTCAGGTATCTGCAACTCTACATTATATTCGGTACCAAGAAAATTCAGGGAAATTTCTAACTAGGTCGGTTTTTTGACAGGTACGAGGTTGTACAGAAACCAGCGGCCGGGAGGGAGTCCCCTGACTCGCATTTCTCAGGTTATTGTCGCGTCGGTGAGGAAGTATTGGGTCAGGGTGCCTTCAGACAAGTCATTGTTGTATGAGACGAGCGATGATGAATCAGCTGTCATAGGAAGCAGGAAGCTTGATCACACTAACCAATTCAGGTGCTCTGTTTTACTCTGTTCAGCTTACTCTTATAATTCTAGTTATAAAACTAGGTTTATACTCAGTAGCGGATTCAGAAAACTTTTTAAGCAATGACTGAATAGAACTGAGAAAAGTGGAACTAATGGTTTAATGAGCTGAAATAGTAAAAAAATTCAACAATTTAATAATTATTTTTAATTGTTCTGTTAATTTTTAATGTAATTTTGTGGCGAATTAATATGATGAAATAGTTAAAAATTCTACGGTCTCAATAACTATCGGCTATTTTGCCAATTTTTAAGTATGACTGTATGCAGATCCGCCTCTTTATACTTATTATTTGTTCTTTTTGACTTGACTGTTGTAAAGTTCAATTCATTTGGTTTGATGAAATTTAACCTAATTCAAGTCAACTAAAAAATTTATCTACTTTACTTTACTTGATTTTATTTCAATTCAGTTCGATACTTCGATAACCATTTGCATTCAACAAGGCATTTTGACAAACACTATTCAGCTTGCATATTTAACACTCTCTCTTCTGCTAGGCATTTTAACAAACACTTATTGATCATCTAACAATTTTCCATTATGCAGATTCTTCGACAAGGCGGCGGTGGAGGTGGAATCCGACAGCGTCAAGGCGTCGGTAAATCCATGGCGTCTCTGCACCGTAACCCAAGTCGAAGAGCTCAAATCCATAGCCAGACTCCTTCCAATCTGGGCAACCGGGATAATCTTCAGCGCAGTCTACAGCCAAATGGGAACCCTATTCGTTCTCCAGGGAAACACCATGGATCTCAAAATGAGCAAATCCTTCTCGATCCCGTCCGCTTCTCTCTCCCTCTTCGACACCGTCAGCGTCATCTTCTGGGTGCCGCTCTACGACCGCGCAATCGTCCCCTTAGCCCGGAGATTCACGGGCCACAAGAACGGGTTCACTCAGCTCCAGCGCATGGCGGTGGGGCTGGTGATCTCCATCTTCGCGATGCTAATGGCCGGTTCTTTAGAGATGATCAGGCTCAAAATGGTCAGAGAAAATGACTACTACGACCTCAAGCATGTTCCGATGTCGGTTTTCTGGCAGGTTCCGCAGTATTTCATAATCGGGTGCGCTGAGGTTTTCACGTTCATCGGGCAGCTGGAGTTTTACTACGAGCAGGCGCCTGATGCGATGAGGAGCTTATGCTCGGCGCTTTCGCTCACCACGGCGGCTCTCGGGAACTATTTCAGTACTTTTTTGGTGAATGTTGTGACGGAGGCGAGCACGAGACACGGCGGCGCGGGGTGGATTCCGGACAATTTGAACTACGGCCGGCTTGATTATTTCTTCTTTCTTTTGGCGGTTTTGAGTGTGGTTAATTTGGGGTTCTACCTCTTGGTTGCTAGGTGGTACACTTACAAGAAGGCCGTCTAGCTTGGAAAATTGTTTTTTTTTTTCATGATTTGAAGACAAGAAATAATCAAGAAAGTGTTTTTATTTGGAAATGTAGTTTCTACAAATTTGATGAATTCATCCTTCTTTACATCATATTCAATTATTCCTTATATATATCGCTGACAATTCGTGTCGTGTTTAAATGTGTTAACAACTTATCATATAACAGTTTAGAAATGTTATTGTATTTTCGATTTTTCATAATCCTTTTACGTACTTATTCTCTTGTAACTTGTAAGAATACCACTATCTCATTTCTTTCAAAATCTGGAAAAAAAATTCTCAACCGAAAATAAAATTTTCTTCCAAATCTTACTAGTTTTCGAAATATATTAATAATGTTGACGTGTCCGTGTTCCATTTAAAACAACATATTAATATATTTCATTTTGATTTTCTATGCTTTCCAACTCTATACAATTAATTTATCACTTCTTTGAGTAATCACATAACTTGAACAAGTCAAAATAACAAGAAAATGCACCATCACATGAAGTCATGCTTGACCATATTTTGCACATTTTAAAACCCTAATTTGAGAAGTGGAAGCAACAAACAACGTAGCAATCACAATTCTCAGGCATCAAACATGTGGTTTCCCAGTAGCCTTCTTGTACTTGTACCATTTCGCAATCCACAGGTAGACAAAAAAGTTAACCAGACTGAGAACAGCCAAGAGAACGAAGAAGTAATCCAGATGGCCACGGTTCAGATTGTCCGGAATCCACCCTATCCTCCCGTTCTTCGTCGTCGCCTTTGTCACAATGGTAACCAACAGCGTGCTCGAGTAGTTCCCGAGAGAAACCGTGGTTAGAGACAGTGCAGAGCAGAGACTTCTCATCGCGTCAGGCGCTTGATCGTAGAAGAACTCCAGCTGCCCTATGAAGGTGAAGACCTCAGCACAACCTATGAGGAAATACTGAGGTACCTGCCAGAAGATGGACATTGGAATGGTGGCATTTTCGTAATAGTTGTGCTTGTGGACGTAGTCCAGGCGAACCACCTCCAGGACCGCGGCTACAACCATGGCGAGGATCGAGATTACCAGGCCGATTCCCATTCTTTGCAGCTGAGTGAAGCCACGCTCGTGGCCGGTGTATTTCCTCGCCAAGGGGATGATGAGTTTGTCGTATACCGGGACCCAGAAGATCACGCTGAGGGTGTCGAAGAGGGAGAGTGAGGCCGAGGGGATCTTGAAATGAGGGCCTATGCTTTGGTCTAATGTGTTACCTTGCAGAACAAACATGGTGCTCATTTGACTGTAGACTGTGGAGAAGATGATCCCTGATGCCCAGATCGGGAGCATTCGGAGAATGGATTTCAGTTCTTCGACTTGAGTTACAGTGCACAGCTTCCATGGATCCTTCATGGCTTCTGGCTCTGTCTCCACCGCCGCCTTATCCAGAAACCTGATAACAAAAGCACATATTAGGTCATGTTCTTTTCAGTCTAAAGCCTGTTCTTGAATGGAACTGAGCTGAACTGATTTGAACTCATGTGTGTGGTAAGTACCTGAATTTATCAGTGTGCTCGAGTTTCCGGCTACCAATGATGCTACCCTCCACATCAGCAGTCTCGTAAAGAAGAGACTTGTCAGCAGGAACTTTAACACTGGACTTCTTGAAGGATGCAACCAGAACCTGAAGAATCCGAGTGAGAGGACTTCCTCCCGGTTTCTGGAGCCGGTACAGTTTGCTCCCTGAGAAGAATGACACGACTGCGATAGCCATGGCCACAGCCGGGACTCCAAATCCCCATCCCCAGCCAACATTCATCTGTATCCACACCAGGACTGAAGCAGCCACCAGTGCACCAACATTGATTGAGAGGTAGAAGTAGTTGAAGAAAGAACTCTTACTCTCCCTCTCATCTTCATTGTTTTCATCGAACTGATCAGCACCGAATGAGGACACACAAGGCTTGATCCCTCCTGTCCCAAGAGCGATCAAGTAGAGCGCTGCAAAGGTCACTGCTGTCTGTGTCGATGTCGGATCACAGACACCGTTCTCACATGTCGGTTTCAGTCCATGAACTGAAGCAGACAATGTCAACAGTGTCATTCCCTGCAAACAGATGAAACTTAGGGCCTGTTCTCCTCGACTTATTGGTAAAAACTGAACTGAACTGAACTGAAGTAAGGAACTAAACTGAACTCGACTCATGACTAAATTAAGTTGAATATCATCAAATTAGATTTCATCCGAATAGAAGAAAAACTGAACTGATAAGCTTGGAAAAGCAGGCACTTACAAGAACATAGATGATGGAGAAACCAGCAATAGTCCAGTATCTTCCAAGATACGCATCTGCCAAGAAAGCGCCGATCAACGGAGTGATATAACATGTTCCAGACCAGTTTGTAACGTTGTTGGCTGCAGCCGTGTTCCCTTGATTCAGTTGCATATGAAGATAATTCACCAGATTAGTGCTCATTCCATAGTACGCCAATCGCTCGCAGCATTCATT
Organism: Sherardia arvensis; assembly: GCA_948330725.1. NCBI lineage: Eukaryota > Viridiplantae > Streptophyta > Magnoliopsida > Gentianales > Rubiaceae > Sherardia > Sherardia arvensis. The sequence continues at coordinate 25,549,271 of OX415245.1, read as the reverse complement.
CCCTGTCAAGAACATCCCATATACATAATACATGTCAGATGGTGACGACATTTAAATTTCATCATATGATTCAGAGTTCAGACAGTGGCACTTACCGAGGATGAAGGGACAAGCTTTCCACTTCCCGGTCTTGTTAATGTTCGCCGGTTTGTTGTATATGTCAACTGTGCCATCCTTGGTGTAAACCTCACTGTCTTCTTCCATGGTGTATGATCACTAAAATGGCCTGCACAGGGAAATTTGGCTGTCACCCAAGAAGTGTCCTAAATATAGGCAGTACTCGATGGTGTGAAACTGAAATATGAATGCACCTTAAAATAAGCATGAGATCACAGCCGTTGAAAAAATCAAAGTGGCAAAAATAAATTCAAAAACCACCTATCATTTGTTGACTGCTAATTTGATACTCTATCACAGTATTAGTCCATCCATAGTCCATACTCTATAGGATATGACTAGCGTACCTTTTTTTCTTGAAAGTTGACCTTGATTCAATCTGTGATGTCGAGGAGCGATAAAATCTTGAATGTGAGAATTATTGCCTTCTGCTCAAATAATTAATAGTTGATTTATTTCTATTTTTAGAATTGATACGTGCATATTTAATTTATTAATTGTACGTCTGAAAAACACAATATTACTCTTCATTATTTCATTATGTTCAAATCCAGGGGCAGAACTATGTGGCGGCACGGGTAGATCTCGGCCTATCATAAAATTTGAAACACAGCCTATATTACTGTTCTCCGGTAAAAAATTTGGCTGTTCCGGCCTCCGACGAGCCTTTCCGGCCTCCGGCCACCGCAGTCAAGCCATTGAGCCTACCCTAAGATAATTTCCTAGTTCCGCCATTGTTCAAATCCATGAATTTTAAATTAAAATCATGATTGCATGATCAAATCAGACCTGCACTTATAATTCTTGTTAATTTTTCATATCACTAATAATTTTGTCTTTTTTTTTATAATTTTGGTGCCAAATGCAAGATTATAAAAAGTTAAAATTATTGGTGGTGCTGTCTTAGCTGTGTGCATGGCTGAAAACGTTGTTTTTATCGCAACTACCTTTGTGAACAAATATTTGCTGTCACAATTTTGTGCAGAAAGCGCCAACAATAGTGGAAAATTATATATGTGAAGTGCAAAAATTGCCTTTGAGATTCTTGTTTATGGAGTAGTAGTGTGTACACAATTTGTTAGGAGCGAAATTAAGGGCCAAACTTCCAATAAATAGAAAGATCCACACTATCAACTCAGTTGCGTGATCCAGATGACTGGTTGAATGGAGTGCCGTTACAAGCATCCTGATAATTACCAGAAATATATAAATTTATAGAAAATTGCCGCCGACTTATTTTCATAGATAAATGAAAGAGAAGGCATCAAACTTACATTTATTTATTTTTCATTGAAAAGTGAGAAGTTGATGAAGATATTATATCTGTCATCTTCTATATAAATGTAAATTATTTTATTTTAATTTATTTTATAATTTTATGGAATGTTTAAAAGTTGTTTAAAATTAACCGACAAAAGTTTGGTGGAGTGTTCCAAGCAGTAGAAGAAAGTTCAACTTAGTTCAATTTAGTGGAGTGGCCCAAGCATTTGAAAATGTTGACATTTCGATCAAAGATGCAGAGAGAAAATGAAAGAGTGTAGTTTAGTTAGGACACTAAAAAATGAAAGTGTGCAAATTCAATTAGGACGGGAAAATAGTCGAACAAAAATGACCAAAATTCCCAGAATTCCCAGAAGACAAACACACACTTCATCATTTCATGTAGAAGTGGAGTAAGCCCAAAAGCAAGGGACTCTATACTAATCCAAGTCCAGACTCCAAACCATCAAAAAGAGGCCCCAATAAATTGGAAGGTTTATGTGACGTGCCCCACGAGATAATATAACAGCAAACACAAGATGAGAGGCTCAGACCAACTCCACAAATACAGCACAATTCCCTGTTTGGAAAATGCATTTCTCTGCAAACATGTTGTGCTCAAAGGCCATTCACTCATCATTCATGCCAAACAGCCCTTTTCTGTTTCATAGAAACAGTTCCCCGGCAAGGAAGGTAGTTCCTTGCAGGTCCAGCAGCACTCCGGGTTCAGGAGATCCTCAACCCGGAGGCGATAAAGAGCAGCAGGAATTGCTCGCGCAAATCGCCATGCTTCAAGCCCAGAAGTTAAGGGAGATCAACTACTTAGATGAAAGATCGGAATATTTAACACAGTTTGTGGAGGAAGCCAACGCTGAAATCGAACAAGTCGGTGAAAATGCCCTCAGGCAACTCGATGAAGCTGGTTCTAGGGTATGTCTAAATCAAGAATACTCCTTTCTATATCAAGGTTTAGTAAAGATTTTGAATTTAGCAATTCTAGTACATTTTTTATTGTATAGATATTGGAGAACATGGAGAGCAAGATGCAGGCTTTTGAAGAATCGATAGGGTTGAACCAGCTGGAGATTGAAGAGAACGAAAAGAAGTTGGCAGATTTCGAAGAGGAAATTGAAAAGGAAAGAAATGAAGGTCTTTTCTTCAAGAACCTGACCACACAAAAGTCATCGCCATCTAAAGAAGCTAAAGCTGCAGCTAAGGAGGAGGCGAGGAAGCTAAAGGAGATCAACAAGGAAAATGCTGGTTCTAAAATCAGGAGGAATGTTTACCTTGCACTAGTTGGGATTGTCGTGATTGGGATTTCTGATGCCTTGGTTACTTCGGCTGATTGGCGCAAAGTTGCAGTCCTTGGAGCAATCTTGGCTGGCTTGACTACTCAAATTATCTATGAACAAGGAATGATGTCAGAAATGGGCAAAACAGAACAAGAGAAAACAGGAGCAGATAAAGATTGATGAGAAATGTTGCAAGGGTTATAACCGCGAATAAAGTCTATAATACTCGCGGCTGATAGGCCAAGCTACTTCAGTTTTGCACCGTTTACAGCCTCTGGAGATATTACTACAACCTCCAATGCCTTTCGCCATTAGTGCTTTGAGATATGAATTCTATGCTAAAAGAAAGTGATTAGAGTATATCTACCTCTGGAATTCTCAGCAGGATCAGCAATGTGGGGACAGCTTGTGCACGGTCAGCAAATGTAGCATGAAATGAAATCCTCAATTTCTCCAAACCCACTGGAGACAGACTGTACAAGTTAGAGTAATACAGTAGTGCAATGTTTGCTAGACACTTTGTAAAGTAAGCTAAGGATAATTTAATTTTAGAAAGGTAAGCATTTTATTTATTTATAACATGAAAAGCTTCAGGTTTCTCGCTAATGGTATAGATAATCCAAGTTTCAGATAGATTATTGTTTTTATTGAAGTTTAATGAGAGAGACTGAGAATTTACCCAAAATACATGATCAAAATATGAGCAATTGGATTCAGATACGCATGTGGGAACTCAAAATGCTTCAATCATCATAAGTCATAACACCCCAGTAATCCTGCAATTGCAATAATGCAATTAATAAAAAGGATAACAAGATACTAAATACATTGAATAGAAAGAGGGAAGAAAATTCTACCTTGCAGAGCATTCAGAAAGAAACAATCTTGTTGAAGTTGCATCGAGAACTACAGCTCTCACAAGAATATTCCAAGTAACTACAGTAGGAGCGATTCTCTTACCTAAAGCATCATCCAAGAATGAACAAGCCAAGGACAGTTGGTTGCAGGAACATAGTCCTTTGAGAGTAATATTGTATGAAATGATATCTGGCCCTAGCTGAGCTCGTAGCGTACGAGCCCACATAACCAATGCATTTTTTCTGTCTCCAGCTTTATAAAAACCCTCCAACAAAGTATTGTGAGTCACTAAGTTAGGCTCGCAGCTCCACCTACTCATGTTCAGATACAGATTCACGGCTTTACCAGTTTTAGCAACAGAACAGAGCCCGTGAATGAGAATGTTGTGCATAATGACATCAGGCGTCAACCCTTGGCTCACTACTTGGTTCCATAAGTCAAGAGCCAAATCGATCTTGTTGCCTTGGCAAAGACCTTTCATTAATGAGCTATATGTGATCATATCCGGCTTCAATCCTTTTTCAAGCATTTCCTTCACAAGTGCATACGCTTCAGCAAACCATTCAGCTTTGCACAGTCCATTAATCACAGAGTTATAAGTTACAAGATTGGGGGAACAGTTCATACTCTCCATATTTTGTAGAAGACTCAGAGCATCCTTCAGTTTAGAGGCTTTGGCGAGTCCATAAATAAGAACATTGCACAAAGGAGGATTCGGCTTGTAGCCAAACTTGAGCATCCGATCCAGCATTGTAACTGCTTCATCTAATCTCCCTTCCCTGCAAAGGCCAGAAACCATTGCTGAATATGCAAAATCATCTAAACCTCCTTTATCTTCTGCTTCTTGCAATACCAACAAAGCCTTGTTAAGGTATCCATTTTGACAAAAACCATGAACCAAAGTGGCAACAGTAGTAGAATCAGCAGATAATTCACTCTCCTTCAGGAGCTTCGCCACTGAACTCGCCTCATCCAACATACCTTTCTCAAACAACATCCTCAAAAATATGTTGAAGCTAACAACATTACGACAACCCTCTCGTCCCATCAACTCCCACAATTTAAAACTGCTCTCAATCTTCCCAACTCGACAGTAACCATTTAGCAGTGCATTATACGTGACAACATCAGGAACCAGCTTCTGCTCAGTCATCCTCGCCAACACCCCCTCAGCATCATCAACTTTCCCAGCCTCACAAAGTCCATGAATCAAAGAACTGGCCGTGAACAAGTCCATTCGCCGCTCATTACTCCTCATCCTATCCCAAAACTCCACTGCCTCACTAAACTTCCCACACTTGCACAAGCCATTGATCATCACATTATACGAACCTGCATTCGGATAAACACTCGACCCCCCAACTAACCTCTCCCACATCCCATTCGCCCCAACTACATCACCCATCTTGAAAAAACCATCAATCATAATATTATAACACGTTACATCAGCACTCAACCCCTTCTCAGACATTTCATCGAACACCTTGAGTGCAGTAACCATATCCCCACGCTTTGCTACAGCATCAATCACCGTCCCATAACTGTACACATCAGGATGAACACCACTCTCACACATCCAATCCAGCATCTCTATCGCTTTCGCAAACTCCCGCTTCTTACACGCCATTTTGATCAACACATTGTAAGTCCCCGAGTTCGGAGATACACCCATCATCTTGAACGATCTGAAAAACAACTCCGCTTTGTTCATCTGATTCAACACCACAAACGCATTCAGCAATGTATTGCAGGATCTCACACCAGGAGCGCACCCGAAAACCTCCTTCATGCTCTGAAAAACCTCCACCGCCTTCTCCACCATCGCATTCTTAGTGTACGCTTTCATAACCGTCAGCGCCACGTCCTCGGAGCATTGGCATTTCTCGGTTCTGATCATTTCCACGATCCGGGTGATCCAGGGCGGGAAAGCCGGGTTCGGGTTCGAGAGGGAGAGGCGGCGGAGGATGTGGTGGAAGACGGCGGCGGAGTGGGCGTAACCCGGGTTCTGACTCGCTGAGTCGAACAGGGAGAGCGCCGAGTGGAGATTGGTTTCGGATTTTAGGAGCTTTAAGAGACATCTGGGAGTGAGGGATTTGGGTAGCTGGGCCATGATTGGTGGCCGGAGATGAAATCGGCTGCTCTCATTTCATCCTTCTCGACTGGTAAGAATATTTTTCCGGGAAGTTATCGCCGGAGATGATGATTTTTTTTCTGAAAAATAATAGGGTTCAGACCGCCGGAGATTCGTCCATGGTTGCGGGCTCAAATTTAGAGACTTTTCCCGCGGAGTTCTCTTTATTTCTTTTCTTATCGACATTTATACCTTAATTTTATTTTGTCCATTAAAACATTAGGATAACACGCTGTGTATTGCTAATTGCTATTAGGTAAGTAATTGTGTATCATTTAAAAATGTGCTTAAAATATAAGTAGTAATGTTTTATGAACAAACATGATTTATATTACTGCTTGGAAGGTACAGCTCCATCATCGGATGTAAGCCTAGCAATTTTTACCTATTACCCGGGGAAGAACGGGTAATTTATTTTTAATCATGTTGGTACGGATAAAATATGAGTACGGGTAAAATGAATAATTTTAAAATACGGGTCAAAACCGTTCGGGCAAAATATGGGTCTAACATACGGGTTTATCTGTTTATCCGTTTTCATATAATTTTTACCTGTTTTACCTAACTCATATTTTACCTGACCCGTTTTACCCGTTTTAAATAGGTAAAACGGGTCATACCCATATTTTCATATTACCCGTTTTACCCAACCAATATTTTACCCGTTTACCCGTTTGTCAATCCTATAGGGATGTTGTACGTAAGAAATCATATACAAATCAAACAAGGTTGATAGAAAATAATGTGTTCGAGTCTCATGACTTACCCAAACGAGTTGTGTACTTTGTTATTAGTAAATGAAAGTTTCAATTTGGTTGTTAAAAAATTATATACTCCAAATGTCTTATTCAAAGCGTCTGATTTGACTTTTCAAAATCAAACTCAGACGACTTTAAACTTGAATATTTTTCATTTTTGTGTGTATGAATGGTGGAGATTGAATTTGAGAGAAAAGTTGGTTAAATGAATGGAGAAAAATGAAATGACATAACCATAAAAGAGAATTTTGCAACTTGAATTGAGACGTCTGAAAATGAAAGTTGTACAATTTCAACTTGAACGGATCCATTATTAACTTTGGAATGTTTGGTATAAATAGTAATGATATACCAAAATAGTCATGTCTTCTTGGCCATTTTCCACCACTCCCATACCCATTTACTCCAAACACAACCACTTTTACCACCACCAACAATAACAAAAGATACCACCACTAGTAGCCTTGCCAACTCCAATAACACACCACAACATGATTAGCAAATTTTTTACTTCCATGTCACCTCTAAGGCTCTTACCATAGTTTTTCCCCCACCATCTAACAAGCATTAGACACATACTAAGTGTATATCCACACAGAAGGTCGTTAGCTTGCAGGAACCATCCTCACAGTGTCACATACGTGGTTAATGTGGAAAAAGGGGAATCCACTCTTCACATCATACACACTCTTCAATTATTAGCGAGCTCCGAGTGGGGCACCACCTACACGACACTTTTCATCGTTGTCCAACTCAAGCAATCACTGAACTTTCTTACGTGCATCACCACTCTATTTCTCTGTTACAATTTCAACCTTACATGTCTAATCATTATCATCCACTCGCTTGAGAAATTCGTGACATTTAAAGTGGAGATTGTTAGACTTACCCTGTTTGACGCATCAAAACTCACAAGTATCACATATTCCCCATATTACCTTCAATATACTTTATGAGTTTTTATGTGCCAGTTAGGGTAAGTCTAGCAATCTCATCTCTGAATGTCACGAACTCCTCAAGCGCGTGGATGATGATTGATGATGATTAGACATGCAAGGTTGGATTATGGGGGGGCGTTTATGATACGACCTTATTGAGGGCTCGTTATTCGACTCGACATGGATCTTCTTAACAACCTAGGATATGGACTGTTCTGGCATGGGGATTGCCATGAAAATGCTTAGCGGTAAATGGAAATAAATTTCCAACCAAATCAAAAATATTACATAATATCCCAGCTATATACTAGAATTTGTAATTACAGAATATAATTTCATACCAATTATAACTCAAATCATACCATAAATAACACCAGCTCTTATGTAAGGAGGGCCTCAAACTCATTGAAATTTACAATTTAAATAACTCACTCTTTCACTTATATATCTTCTCAAGCTCATTCTGTCATCTTCCAATCTCTTCAAGTTTTTCACCGTCAACGTCCATGCAACAACCAACATGATGTGAGACTTAGTTTTCCTACCGAAGTCTACACATCTCTTCAGATTTTCGACGACGCTAAGGGAATTTGGTTGAGAACTTAGTTATCCTCTTTTAACACAGTAAACAAGTCAGAAACATTAGAGTCCATCAAAGCAATGCATCAGAACATCAGAGTCCTAGCAAGAACACACCATCATCTCATATAGTTGGATTTTTCAAAATGCGCCAAGCAACCTAGTTTGAGACTTAATTATCCCTTTCTGGCTTAGAATACGGAGCAAGAACATCGGAGGAGTGTATCAAAGCAATTGGAACAGCACATCATGGACAAAACCCTATATCATCTCTTCAAGATTTTTACGGCGTTAAGACAGTCTAGTTTGAGGTAATGATGCATACTATATCTGATTAAAAAGAATTATCAGCTGCTTTGGATCGAGTGGTCTTGTTGAGTTTGATTGTTCTAGTATTTCAGGTTCAACCGGGTCAAGTTAGGTTAAATTGTTCTAGTAAGTCAGGATAGTTCAGATTGTTTGAGTAATTCAAGGCGGATCAGGTTGGGTCATATCAGATTATTCTAGTGATCTGGGTTAACTGAGTCAAGTCTGATTAGACTGTCTTAGTAATTCGAGCCGAATCAGGTTGGATTATTCTGGTAATTCAAGCGAACTAATTTGGGCTGAATTGGGCTAGCTCAGTTTAGATGGTTAAATTATCGATTATATTATTCTAGTAATTTGGGCAGAACCAAGTCGGTATAGATCAGATTATTCTAGTAATTCAAGCTTAACTGGTTCAGATCATGTCACTTTATCCTAGTAATTCAGGATAATCATGTTAGGTTTTTCTAGCAATTTGAGTTTGATAAGTCCATGCTTCGTATTCGAGCCTCATTCATACTCGGACCAGGGCCCGAGAAGGGTCGTCAGCTCGAGATACGCGGAGGGTGGATCCACAGGTCCATCAATCCTAATCCTTACAAGGAATGCGTATATTATGAATGTTCTTCAGGGAATACATCTTCTTAAAGATGGTAAACAACTATCCTAAACATGGTAACACAACCATGTCTGAAATACACTTCTATTATACACGGTAATACAACCATTATTCTCATAAGAGTGGTATTCATACCATAAATACATATCCTGGTGATCTACGGATTGTAGCCATATAAATACTCTAAAGGTTTGGTAGACCTTTCCATCTAATCTCATACTTTACGCCTTAAGAAAATATACTGACTTGAGCGTCGGAGTGTCTATGCGGGGACACCCGGGACCTTTGTTTTGCAGATCAGTTCGTGAGCAAGGTTCGTGATCAAGTGCGGGTTATAGACATCCATCAATTTGGCACGCCCAGTGGGACATCTCACACTCATTGACGACGTCGTCGAAGTGTTGGTGTCCGACATACATCAGAGTTGACTCAAATTGGATCAGGTCAGATTATTCTAGTATTGGATTGAATTGGGTCGTCTCAATTTACATTATTTAAGATATCAGTGTGTTCTGGTAACCCGAGCTGAACCGGGTTGGGCTAGTTTAGTTTATTTTAGTAATTTAAGCTAGATATATTTAAGGAATTCTAGTAAATCAGATTGTCGGTCCAGAAAATGTCATCAGAGGTTGTGACATATAAAGAAGGAGAAGAGGGGAGAAAAGAGTAGAAGAGAAAACCCCCAAATTTTTATTTTGCTCACCCCCAAAAATAAAAAAGAAATTCAAAAGAGCGACAGTGACAGAGGAAGCGTTCCTTGCTGCACTTGAAGGCCGTCGCTATTCGTCGACCACCACCACCGCAGGTCGGAAACCGCCTCTCTTCCTCCCTCTCCCCTCTTCTATGTGCCCTAGTTTCTCTGTGTACGATTTTCACTTTCCGATTCTCCGCCGGCCGCCATTGTTGCTAGTAGTAGAGCTCGATTTTATTTTCATTTTTTTAATTTAATTTTTTGAAATTTGAGATATGGGCATAAAATCCAGCGCATTTCATCCCTCCACTGTTCCCCTACGATTTCGTAGATCCCGAATTTAATATATGCTCTACTTGTTCTTGTCTGTGCTTGGTCTACTGTGTAGATGAATGTTTTCATCGACTGTTAGTAATCATGTGGTCGTTGTTGAATCGCGGCCCTATTCTAGGGTTGGGGTTTTCTGTTTTTGGTGTTTGATTTTGTCAGGTGATTGTTCGTTTTCTGGTTTTGGTGCTTGATTCTTGATTGACTGTGCGTTTGTGCGTTTTCTGGGTTGAATTGATGGTTTTTGTGTATGTTGATCTAAGCGGATGGTGTGCTTTTTAGGATCTGGATGGGTAGTGCAGAAGGCGGGCATAGTTCGTGCAAGGCTAGTGCGGAGTTCGTGTTCGGGAAATTTTCTGACGCGGAGCTGGTTGCTAAGCTGAAAGGACTAGCGTTGGATCCTCGTGGCTCGGAATTATCCCCGTCCGAGTTTCAGGATTTGCTGAAGCAGACTACTAGGGTGCGAGACGCCATGTCTGTGGCTCCTGCGAGTTCTCCTCGGGTGAGTTTGAGTAATTTTTGAATATGGCATGATTGGTTGTCTTTGGATATGTTTGTGAATTTGAAATGTTTGATAGGGATTGTGAACCTTGACTGGTTTATAGTTGAACAAGAAATGTGGGTGTCTACATCCAATGGATGATTTAGTTGACATGTGGTTTTAGGGGGCCACCATTGTTAGGAACCTGTAAAAGCACCTGAAAAATGCTTGCTCTAGAATTACCTTGTTTATGGGGCTTGGAATTTGTTTTGATGTTCCACTTTTGTAGATAGAATCTTGGGGATTTGGAATATGCTAATAAAGGACTCTATATGAATGTATGGGATGTAGTCGGGGAATAAATGTTTAGCTGCACGTTGTTTACTTCATTTTTTTGCTTCTTTCGTATCATGTTCGTGCAAAAGATTGAACTGGCGTGCATCGCGTTGTTTGCCGATTTGATTCTTGACGTATGCCTTTGTTGCTTAACTTGTTTGGTGACAATCTCGTATGGACTTGTTCTTTCTCTTATGTGTGGACTTGTCCTTCTTTTCTCGTATGGATTGTGCTTTCTATTTCATATGAACCTGTATGCTTTTGAGTGATGTGGCTATTCTTCTCTTTGGCAGAGAAAGCGAGCGCTGATGCTCGATTCCGGGGCAGACCAACAAAGAAAGTCAAAAGTGAGCAAAAATGGCTCTCGTGCTCCACCCTCGTTGACTACTGGAGGTTCCGAGGACAGGTTTGATCGAAGACTCGGATTTGAAGATGATGGCATGGACTGCAACGTGCCACCCAAGAATGTCATTTCCCTGCCTAATTCTGATGAGTCTGCAAACAGTCAAAATCCAGCCAGTCCAGAAAATGCAATTTCCCAGAAGAAGAAGAAGAAGAAGAGAGTTCCCTCCAACTCTCCATCTCAGGGAACTCAGACCAAGAAGCAGTGTCAGCCTGCTCGTAGATCAGCTCGCACACGGGAATCCATCGCTGATGAATCTGAATGTGAAAGAGGCGTCGTTCCTGTTGGGATCCGTTTCCAAGCTGAACTCCCAGAGTGGATAGGTCCAGAGAAGGCTCAGGAAATCATTTACAAACATGAAACCTCCAAGTGGGTAAGCACCAGAATCTGGCCATGTGAAGGGCGCCGGGAATCCATACAGAGAAAACCTGGGAAAGGGAGATCAGACTCCTGCAATCACTGCTACAACCCTGGCTCTGCTGAGTGTGTCCAGCGACACATTATCGAGGACAGGCTCCTTCTGCTATGTGATCTTGGCAGTGCCTTCTTTCGCATGAGGCTTGATCAGCATGGTGAGCAGATTTCCAAGCTCTGGCCAGCTGAAGAACAGCGAACTTTTCAGGCACTTGCAACGAGGAAGCCAATGCACGAGGGGACTGATTTCGTGAAGCATGCTCTGAGGTCCCTTCCCCGCAGATGCAGGAAAGAAATCATGAACTACTACTTCAACGTGTATCTCCCTCGACACATGGGCCAGATGACCAGGGCATCCAAGCAGATTGACACCGATGATGAGGAGGAGGCTAAGGAGGTGGTTGAAACTCCCGACAAGAAACCCGAACGTGAGACAGGTGGCGGTGGCGGTGGATCCAAGAACGCGAAAAACAGATTTTTGCGGCAGTGACTGAATAGTGCATATATAAGAAGGTATACTGTAGGGTAGCCTGGTTGTGTAGACTGTAGAGCAACCCATTGTTTCTAAGTAAATCAGTCGAGTTTTCCCCATGGTCGGCTTTAACTGCTTTTGGGTCAAATTTTGAAGTTTCCCGCTGGTTTTATTTCTGGAAAACAGATGTTGTTTAGGATTTGAAAAAAATGTTTTTTGTGGAATCCGCGGGATATTCCGGCGCACTGTGGTTGGACTCGAGTCAAATGAATGAATCTTGGATTTTCTTGATTTCAATTCCTATTTCGGCAAATAGCTTTTCAACTTGTATTCTTGTGGATTGTTTAGGTCATATTATCTGGGTTTATTGTTTGATGTTTTCTTCGAATTATTCTCGTACTCAATTGATGGCCACAGGGAACCGGGAACCAGAAATTTATGTTTAGGGGAGACTCAAATTATTAAAAAAAATTAGGGTAGACTTGTCATAATCTGGAAAATTTCAATTCTCATCGGAAAATAGTAATTAAAATTGGACGTCGAATTTTAGGGTATATTTCGGCCTACCCGGAAGCCCATCCAAGCTGCTCCCATGTGGTTCCGTCACTAACCACCTGCCTAGTTTGTTAGCTAAATCAAAGTACAAAAGTTGGATGAGCCTGCTGATGGAATAAAGTAGTACGAAAGTTTGATCATCCTATTCTCGTTTCGTCTTCTATATAAGAAGAAGAAAAAGGTGCCTTGGGCTTGGAATGTTGGGTAACCATCTCACCTCCAACTTTGTGTGCAAGCAAGTACTACTCATGCATTCTAATGGCGTTTTAAATGTGAGTTGTTTTAGTTAACATATATATATATATATGTCGGTTGAATAAGAAAATAAATACGACATTTGTTGTACTTTCTATATCTCTGAACGTTTTTCTTCTTCTCTTTATAATGACTCACGCCATTTTATTTGATGAGTGCTATTCAGAAAGTAATAGGATGATACTTAATTATTTACACCCGACCACTCATTTACATTGTAAAACACTATCACTATACGTTGCATATGCTAAGTTTACTTAACGTATATTTCATGAGTAACAATAACACGTGTCTCCGCTTTTGGGTAGAATTTCTTTGGAGAATTCTCAAAGTATCGCAACAATTTTATAAGAAACAGTTTGAATATTCATGCTCAAGCATATTCTTTTGCTGGAAGATCAAGAAAATCAAACAATCATAGATGTTTTAGAATATCAAGAATAACAAAAAATATCCTTTAGATGCCTAGGATTTATGAATTCAGGTGTAATAAATAAGGTTTCTGGAATACAACATGACAGTTGAAGTAGGAAATGCTACATATATTGTCATGTCTATACAAAATGGGGAGAGAGTGTAGGATGCTAGGCAATTCAATTCATATTCCTATCTCATTGAACAAAAATAAATTTAAAAACCCTATCTCTTCTATATAGTTCTTGACAAGTCACAATGATTTAAAAAAAAAAAAAAAAGTAAATTGACAACTCACAAGTAAAGGCCTAACACAGTAGCCCAAGTCTCCAAGGGATCACCTAGGCCATCCTTGGCCCTATAAATATACTTGCATCTTGTTTAGGTTAGCTTCATTCTCTATAGAAATTGTGGACATTTGAACACCAATATGGTCAAGAAAGCCTACTCGTTGGTGATCTTGGCCCATTCTATTAGACTAATCTATTCATACATTTTTATTTTTATTTGTTAAATCTACTCATAGATTCATACAAGGAACTACACTGGTAGCATACCCAATTCATATATGTAATCAGGTTGAGATCCAATATTTACCTAATAAATAGATGTTACAGATTATATTATCTTTTCGATCAACTTGATTAATCCAATTAATCAAAGGCAATACATTGGTTAGGAAGGGTTTGGTGTTTCAAATTCTCTCTCTCCCTTTCATTCTGAACGGAAGTTACATCGACTAGCATATAAAGTTGCATTATATGATATTTTAAAGTGGGAGATGTAGGCAAATATAAACATGTATTTGGGTTCTTACATATTTATATAAATTTTATTATCGTAACAGTTGATTGGCAGTCCTAGATTAGGTTGTCGGAGAGTAAGGTAGCCATCCACACCATCTCAGCATATTATTAAAATGCTAACCTCATTTTAAAAAATCACAGTTTGTATTGAACTTCCTTGTTATAGATTTGACAGTGTGCATTCCTTGAATAGTTATAATCACAATTTCCAAAAACCGGTAAATATCATCTAATTTTTCGAATGGACACGTTATAAGATTCCAAAAAGTAACACTGAACGACGATCAATAATTTCTAAACTAATAACGATAGTAAGAAAAATATAGAAATACGATAATTTGCTCTATTATCCCTGTTGTCATACTGTGGCGAAACTATATGACAGCTCAGGTAGACCAGTAACTAATATGAAATCCGACATCCAACCTTTAATTATTATTCTCCGACGAGAGTTGAGACTTTTCAAACTAAAACGAACCTACCACTAACATAAATTTATGATTCCGCCATTATTAATACTTGCAATACTTACAATTAGTAGTTTGAAAGTGAAAAATGCGAGCTCCTCCATGGAACCATGGCGATTTTTGTGCGGACAGTGTGTGCATAGAGTACATAAACATTGGTAGAGAGAGAGCAACAAGACATTCCATCGGGGCACGAGCCAGGCAGTGCCCCCACCCTTTGCTTTACTTTTATTTTGTGTTTTCATCTCTTTTCCTTTTCAATTTTAATCTGTTTCAGTCCCAAAGCCTAAAGGCAAGGATGTTGGGATGTTTTCATTGCCACCTTTTGACTTTAAATACTCACCTTTTACATTTGGCATCTTCCCCTACTATTTCCATCATCAACCGACATAATCCTCCTCTAACCTATGACTAAACATTCCTTTGTTTTCTTCTCCCACATTTTAATTCAAATTAATTATCCGTCACACTCCGTCCATCTATCTTATTATGCTATGAGACTGTATCATAATAAGAGATACTGGATAGACGGAGTGTTAACATATTTTCATGTAAAGATATAATTGTTAGATCTCGTTTTATTTTTTGACCATTCCATTATCTTTCTTTCTTAATATCAATGGTCAAAAGATTGCACTCTCCCTACTTTGCAACTACATTATTTTGCTCCCAAGCTTATAGCAAATTATTTGGGTTCAAAAAGTTCAATTATGGATCAAAATCGGGATTTCCTACCCATTTTCCAACACAATAGTTATAAAAATGAGGAATCAAATCAAATGAATACTGAAAAAATGATCTCACTAGTATCAAAATAACCATGCTTTAAGACGGGCGGATCCAGGAAAAAAATTTAGTGGGTGCTGAGATTACACTTACAGAAAATAGAGAGTGAATTTAGTGCTAATTTTAATAAAAGTATGATGAATTTAGATTAAAAATAACTATATTTATAAAAAAAATAAAAAAATTAGCTCTAATTATTTGACAAGTGGGGGCTTGAGCACCCACAAGCCCCATGTACATCCGCCACAGTTTAAAATCTTCCCTTTTCAGTTTTCACATAAACTTGTTAAAGATGGCTCAGTTTCAAGAAATTGTCTTTTACTCCCTCCGATCAGTTAACAAAGATTATTGTGACCAGAGTTAGCTGATCGGAGAGAGTAGGGTTTAGCAGAGTGCTTCATTCAAACATTTAAATGACCAAAACCAGAAGAAGAAACAGCAAAGAAGCAATGGAAGTGCGCAACCATGAAGGCTGTTATTTACATCCTAAAAAAGGAAACCGAAACATAGCCTCATTGTAGCAGCAGAAGCACAGCAGTAGTATTTTACAATTGAACCCCCTTCTCCAATTTATCCTTATCTCCCATCACCATTTGATCATTTTACCTATAAATAAATGTATCCCCCCACAATTAGAAAGAAAAAGTGTATCAAAGGATGAGAGATTACTATGGAACCCTAACCAGCCAACAAAAGACTACATGAAGCGATGATCTTGAGCGGAAATACACCACCCCGGCTTCAACCTTGCCGCCAAGTTATTCGCAACTTCCTGGGGGATGGCGAGAACACGGGAAATCGAGTCAGATCGGAGGAACAAGAAGCATGTATGATGTAATAGTAGTACCATGAAGAAGAGCATGTCTATTCTTGTGGGGGCAAAACAGAAAAACAATCAAGATATGGGATTGTCAACTCAATCCAACACACACAATTATTTGCTCTTTTTGGGTGGATGATCCACTGGAATGTGTTTGTTTTAATGAGAAGAAAAACCACTAAGCAACAACATCAACCAAATTCGCAATCATTGAACTCAAGCAAGACACAATCTTAAGATCACATTACCAAAAGAACATGTAAAATCAACATCTTCGAGAATTTTGACCTATTTGAAGCCCTAATTAATGGTCCAAATGTGGAGAATTTCATTCTTTGTGACTATGTGGATTGAAACGTGCATCACTCAATCATGAATGAAAATGTTGACAACTACATTGCATTTCCAAACAAAGAAGGGAAATGATATCCAAATAAATTGACCATAAAAGGGAACAAATCAAGAACTCAAAAACCTAAGGTTAATGCAAACTCGCAAACAATCCTCGATAATTTCCAATACACCAAATATATTGACCATAAAAGGGAACAAATAAGTAATCAAGAACACAAAACCTAGGTTTTCGCAAACACGGAAACAATCCTTGTCAATAATTTAACATGCAAAGTCGATAAATCACGTGATAATCAAGAATAAGGAAAGCAAGGGAGCAAGTTAAGGACCTTTGGTGTATGATGATGATTCAGTAGAGGCGAAGAACACTCCTAGCAATCGACTGAGCAGTGCCATTCTGCTTGATTTTAGCCGGAGCACCTCTCCGGCTGCCTCTCAGGGGAGTCAAGTAAAACCTCAACAGGCCATTATCTACGCGATTGGGAGAATACCTAGCACTCCTATTCCTCTCCAAGACGAACTCATCCTTCTTCTTCTTCCCATTTCCGTTCATCTCCACCCCGAATTTCCTAACACTCCCGCCATTGTTATGATAGCCCGAGTTCCTCCAGCTCACGCTGCTATTGCTCCTCAGAACCTTCCTGTTAAACCCTTCTCTCACGTCTCCATTAGCCTCTCTCCTCAAATCCTGCCATGATTCTGAATACGACCTCTCGACTCCATTAACCTTGCTGTACCTACTGTCCTCGTCGTCATCCTTGCTGCCGCCATTGCGCCGCTGTATAAACCCCCATATCTTCCAGCTCCACCGCCTCGACTTCTTCTGCTCCTTCCTCTCCCCATTTCCAATCACAGAAGCATTATCCCTATCCCTATCCCTATCTCTCAGGCTACCTCCCAACTCGAAAGTCTCTGAACAATCATCTCTTAAGGAGAAGTTCGAATTCGCATCCATGAAAGACTCCCTAGTTCCATTAGGGTAATCAGGCGCAGCGGGGAGAACTTTAGCATTTGCAGCCGCCTTCATTTCGTCGATCTCCGCCACGACGGCCGCAGCGGTTTTTCTGATGGAATTGGAACGGTCGAGACTCTTTCTTCTCCGGGAAGAGGAATCGGAATAGTACTCTTTAGTCTGAAGAGAGCCTCCCGGGACATACTCATCCTCATTTGCAGTGGAGCTTCTCGCCGGCTCTTCCATCGGAATCTGAGAATCAGTACGGGGAACATGCACCACCGCCGGAGCCGGAGAATCCTCGACAACAGAGACCATCGGAGGCATTCTAGATAAATTACTCCGGCCAATCATGTACCCATCCCAGGAAGCTCGAGGCTCGTCGAAGGAGTATCTCGGGTCATCGAAGCTGATCCGACCCGCATCAAGGGAGAATCTAGGGTCCGTATCGCAGGACCGCCGCCCGAACCCGTAATCAGCAATCTCCGACTGAGTCTCCCGGAACTGGCGAGAAATCGGCTTCTCCACGGGGAGAGTTGCAGAGAGCTCACCATTGCTGCGCTTCTTCAGCTTCTGCTTGCGCCTCCAGTTCTGCCACTTCTTGCTGAACACCGACGCCGCCGACCAGAAACTCCCGGCGGACTTACGCGGCGGCGCTTCGAGATCTATGTGGTCCTTCATTGGCTTGACTCCACCGAAATCGAACACCTCTTCTTCCTCCACTATTTCCAGATTAATATCGCCTCTTTCCACAACTGACGGCAGCATTTCCGGCGGAGCTACAGGTAATTCGGTGATTTCGTCACCGACATTGTCGCTACCTTCACTCGGAGTATAAATTTCCCCTTCCGCGTCTTCTTCCTCTTTAAATTTGATAACCGGAGCAGCCGGAGCAGCAGAAGAATGGGGATTATTTCCGGTGGTCGGAACCGCCTTGCCCTCGTCGTCGATGGTGAAGAGAGTCCAGAGCGTGCTGCGTCCCCTCACGTCGCAGGATTTCCTCTGAGGCTCACACGCGCCGGAGAAATTCAGCCCCAGTAATCCCTCGTGCTTGGAAGCAGAGAATGACTTCGTCCGCCGGAGTTCAGGCAGAAACGACGTCGCTTTGGATGGCTGCTTTATCGGCTGCGGGGCAAATGATGGGGGAGGCTTGGACGAGGAGGAGGAGAAGAGCGATTTCAGCGCCGCCGCGGCGGAGGAGGAGGAGGTGGAGGGGCGGCGGGACGACGACGAGGGATTGGCTGAGGAAGCGTCGAGAGTGGTGAGCCGCTCGCAGAGGCATGAGGGACAGAAGCCAGAGAACTGCTCCTCCGGATGGCGATCACAGCTGAATGACGAGCGCGGCGGCTGCGACGGCGGAACTGGCGGCGGCGGTGCTGGATCAGCGGTGGTGGGATTCATCACCGGCGGTGGAAATCGAAACAAAAACACAAACAAACAATGCCGCTCAGTTCTTCGCTGCTCATTCTACATCCACCACATTGAAACGGCCAATACGCTGTCGTTTCATGGACGGAGAATCGGGATTCAGTGTGTGTTTTATGGTGTTCTAACGGAGAAAATCTCAGAGAGAAAGGAGGCTGAAGAAGAAGAAGAGCAGGGTAGTAGAGATAAATAATAAAATCTGAGTCGTTTCTTTTTAACGTTGGACGCTTTTTTTCATGAATACTACGGACAATGTGGTGTGAATGGACGCTTTTAGCCTTTTGGTTTGATCGATGCAATCCCACTCAGTGGAATTAATTTCTGGTGTCAATTTTTGCGGCATGTTTGGCAGGAATGTATTTACGTTTTTGGATTTTGCTAATCTGGGCGGGTAAAATTGTTTTATTGACTTTTTATTAGCTTATAATGGAAAGCAGTTACTAATAAATTCACATCACATATAATAAAACGTATATATATTTGATAAAATCTTAAATATAAAATAAATATAATTGTTTTGTTTGACTAAAAATATAGAATGTGTTTAATATGAGTTTTGAATATAAGATACCCTTGTTTTGAAATGTAAATCTAACACATTTACATAATCTTAGAGGTAAATTAGATATATTAGATATGGCATAATAATATCAATATTATTTTGGTTGAACGGTAAATTAATAAATTGTAGATTTGGGAGTCGATTGAAGATGGTATTTGAAATAAATTCGAGTTAATTCCTACACAAACTCGAATTTGATTTTTTTTTGACTTTATTATATATATTAAAATTTTAAATTGATAACGGTATGTTTATGTGAAGAACAAAAATTGAAACTAATTATAAATCTTATTAGATTGGTAAATTTTAGTTTTGAATGATAATAGAATATTATAAGTCATCTCGTATCAATCCAGAAAATAGGGTGAGTTCTGAGTGAGTGTTTGACCGTTTTGTTGGTAATAAATGTGTTCTCAGTGTGAACATGATACGTCTGACTCTGACCATGAACGTCAGGCCGGTTTGACTTCACGTATTTCCAACGTTTTAATCACTGTTACTATTTTACAGAGCGCGTTTACCTCTCACAATCTATTCTATCTTGTAGTCATTTCAAATACATTTTGTAGTAGTATAAAAAGAAGATAATATATGAGTTTTATAGCATTAATTTTTAATAATATTACTCGTCAAAGTCAATAAACACGTGTTTTTATTAAAATATTTAAACATATTGTATTTAAATAATAGCTAATCAAATCAGATTAATCTAACAAAAAAGTTCTATAATATTTCAAATTTATACTAGCTAAAATGAGATATTTTCAACCAGTCAAGTAAAAAAATTAACACACTCCATCCATTTTTCACATGTATTAACCATTCAAGCCAAACTTTTTTCAATCCAACTTTAATCACAAATTTAAAATAGTACATGAGTAGAGATATGATCATGTAATATAATTTTGAAATCTCCGTAATATGTATTTTTTAAATATAAAATATTTGTCATTACTCGATATATGAAACTAAAGTTATGGATGGTCAAATATGGTTTGAAGAATTTGTTGGTCAAATGGCATAAACTTGAGAAAAATCAAGGCGGGGCATAATGAGCTAAACTTAACTGGACTTCATTGCAATTATTTGCATGTTATATTCACCACATCTTTAAAATTAAATAAAAAAGTGGTTCGGAATTTTATTTTATTTTCCATTTATAAATTTGAAGTATTATAGTACCATGTAGTAGTATTTTTGGTGACTTTAATTTTTTGGGCCTTGGATTTTGAAAAGATTCGTGTCGAGAGGAAAAAGCAAAAGTAAATCACGCCATCCCTCCTCACAAAGAAGATGAATGTTTACTGTCTCTTTCCATCGGCCATTCCACAGTCTCATTTCGCTTTCCTTTTTCTCTTTTTCTCCCTTTCTTTTTGTTTTCCCAGTCACTCTTTTTCGCTGTCTTTTTTGTTATTTTCGGCCAATTTTGATCTCTCTATTCATCGCCTGGTTTTCACACCCTTTTGCTATCATCCCCTGTGGCTCCCCTGGGGAACACAACCGCACTTCCCCCTCCAATAATTCATTTATATAACTACGAAATATACTAGCAAACATCGAGCATACTGTCGATATTGTTATACTTCGCTGGATAAAAATGCGTGTATGTTCTTTGGTGTTCGAATTAGTAATGTAGAGTCGTAGACACATGAGTAAGCGTAGTAGTGGTATGGCGGGATGTCGAGGAGGCAACCTACATGTCAAACTCGACTTTACTCTGAACTAAAATTGCAGGTCATAAGTGTTTTAGAGACGCTTTTCATGTTATACATATGATATAAGGCTTTCTTATGTTACATATACTGTACGAGGGAAAGTTAAATGTGAGGTTATTGCGAAGAAACCATCATCGTGTTTGGATTTGCTGTTGTTTTTGGGGTGATGTTAGATCCATGTGGTAGGAATTATATAGCACATTAGTTATAGCAATAATTAAGTTGAACTTTATGTTATGTAACGTTAAATTCTCCTACAAATCTATTATTTACAGAAGAAAATAAATTTTTTATCAAAAAAAATATATAAATAATGATACATCACTTGTCTACTTAGAAAACGCTCACTATCATAAAGTGATCAATCCTTGTTAGAAATTTCTCACTTGGGATCCATTATTCATTTTCTCAACATGACCATACAACTAAAAATGATGTGAGATCTATAAATTATTGAAATAGTATTGAAACAAGTAGACATCAGAGTTTCAACTTTTACGAATATACAATCCTAGAGTAGTGGGAATTGTGGTTCAGGGGTCAAGTTTCAGTAGCAACGTGGAGATTTCTTACCTGCAATGTCTTTTGTGCCAACCGACACAAACGACGCTCAATAGATTCCAACTTTAAAATATCGTAATTTACCTCTCCATTCGGTATCAGACGAACGAGACACTCGTGGCGAGCAAATTAGTTTCTTTGGATTTGTCTATTGGTGGTATATAACATTAAATTTCAATGGTATTAATTCAATAATGATGAAGTGAGATCTTAAACATGATTAATGCACATATTATACAATTAAGGGCTCGCGGTTCAAAGGAATAATGGAAAGCAGAGCAACAGGATCCCCTGTTTTACTTCAGTTTGGGAATTGAATTGAAAGTGCAACCGAGCTTTAACCTTTTCTGCGTCGAAATGTAAAAAGGTATCGGAGAGAAATTGATGGAATGATCATCACCGCTAACGGTAAATCCGATGAGCTTTTTAGGGTGGAATTATTGGGAGGGCGATGTGGGGCCGGGTAAAAGTTGATGGGAAAATGTCAAGTTGCTGCAAAAGTCGAGGGTAAAACTTGAAAAAAACACTTTGGAGATATACCAGTAATTTCGTTTCGTTTTCATGCTATCGCTAATTATCATAGTATGTTTTTTTAGGGTTACATTGATTGTGTATTTATAATTTTGTTACGGTGTATTTTTTGGTGGTTCACAATAACTTGTATTTTTTTTCAATATAGATAATCGAGACTGTCGCAAACAGAATGTAATTATAAAAATGTAAATTTAACCGATAACTTTAACTTATAACTTAGGTCATGATACGAAACATACAAGATATTTTTAAGTTTAGCTCCTGGATGGTGAACGACGTAGATCATTTTATAAAGTGATGATGCATTAACTAACTAGGTAACGAGTTTAATTCTATCTTAATTTAAATTCTATAGTGATTTCAGTGTCAATGTTGAATAGTTTTTAAGTACCCTTACAAAATTATAAGTTGAGATGTACAAAAGTACGATCAATCATATATTTACAGTTCATACTCAAATCGCTATAGATTTAAGCCCCGTCTTTTTAAAATCTTCTAAACCAGCACTGAGCTCACTACTAGTCAGATGATACACACCACAACCATGAATAGTTTCAATTTTTGCATAGTTTGATTATCATTTTCAAGTATAAATAACCAAAAAGACATGGGCATAAATGAGAGTTCATTCAATTGGGGTGATCCTCATATTCATGTATATCATTCCATGATCCCTACCCAGAATTGATTAGAAGCATTAAAACATGCACGAATTATTACCATCTCCCGCCTTTGCTCGTGATTGAGTTGAAAGCATGGGGGCGGGCGGGTGGCGGTGGCAGTCCGTACCAGCTATAACAGAATCAGTGGCCACTCGTGTCACTACTCTGCGTCTCGTTTACGTTACCTCATCGCCTTCCTTCCTTCGTGCGTGTGCCCGTGGATCTCCCCTCCCTCTGTCACATCCTACTCTCTCTACTAATAATCTCTACCTAAGCTACTCTATATGTTCATCAACCTACACGCTTACAATACAAAGTAGAGTATATATAAAGTCAACATTTTTACTATTCTCCCGTCTCGACTGCGCAGAGAAAAAATGAAAGTTGAATTATGTCTGTGAAATGTATGGTGAAGACCGGTAGCGAAACCAGACTGGAATTCATGGGGTTGCTGAATAGATGTGTTTCGACACATCGAAGGTTGCTCTCCTTTACAATTTCATTGTTCTACCGCTCAAGTTATAGTAAATTAACTCTTAAACTCTAAAATTTGGAGGTTGCCGCCGTCAACTCTGACAACCCCTGATTCCGCTTGGAGATTGAATTTACGAATAAAGCGAGTGAAATAAATGAAGGAAAGCATTAACATAAAAGAAAAGTGTGCAATTTCGACTAGGGTGGAAGGAGTACTCCGACTCTCCTTCCATTCATTTCACATTTTAGGTCTTGTCTACCTCGACTTATGTTTAACACTTTTAGACTGTTTCCGTACTTTTCAGTGTAACCTAGCAGTTTTTAGTTCACCTGAAATGAACATGGAATTAGTTTCTTAACCAACTAAATTTTTTTAAGCATGACATATATAGCTGTGTAGGTGTAAAGTTATGAAAAATTTAAAAGTACATGGTAAATGTTTCTTAAAAGTTTCATCATGTTGATATTTTGTAGTGGATATATTACTATATATTCATCATTTTTAGTCTACCATGAACTTGAAAACTATGTGATAATAATAACATATATGATATACTTTTTAGTTATAAAAACATGTATCTTTTATATTATAGAATTTTAGAATTGGTTATCGAAGAACCAATAGTTCAACTTGCATTTAAATTAATAATTAGTCAGACAGCATTTACAACAAAGAATCAATGAGATATAAACTTAACAAAGTTAAATTAGATTAAAGAGTTGATAGACAGAGAGATGTTCGATGTAATTACATATTTAATAATTATAAATGGAAGACAAATCGAAAATATATAAAAAGAAATCGAGGATAAAAATGTATCTTTTTCATTGATTTTTGAATCACAATTTATCAATTTTAGCACAATAATAATACAATCAAAGCTACAAAATATTTCAAACTTGCCGCCAAAACTCAGGGGATACGAGGCTGGCAGCCCGTCTCTTCCACCAACTCCCAAAGCCAGAGAAGCTAGCTGGGCTTGACGGGCCCACGTTCTTTCGGTTAAAAGCCACACATGGCCCATTAATTCTCTTTTATTCACATGCTGAAGGCACAAGGAATATTAAACTAAAATAAAACAAGTGTGTGGTCCCACATAAAATGCTAAATATTGAAGTTAAAGCAAAAACAAAGAAATGAAAAAACCCAGCTGGTGTGTGTTTTTCTGCGGGCGGGGCCAGTGCTGCTGGTAAAAACATACAGAAGAAACCAGGTAGTGATATAAATACAGAACTACGCTGTAGTGGAACTGGTTCTGTGTGCTAAACGTATTTGGGTTTATCTGTACTTTCCCGATCTTGTTTATAATAAGATTATATTTGGCGAGATTGTTTCTTCGTCTGGACATCTAATTGTTTAACTGAAATGAAGCTATACTGAATCAGATATAAGTTTCGAACAATACTAAAAAGTGGTGAATTGAACTAGTATATGTATACCGAAACGGGATCATACTCTCTAGTGCTCGGGTCTAGAACCTCTCTATTTTCCTTTTATATTCTTTTTCTCGTTCTTCAAATTTGAAACGCATCATTTTCATATCATAAAAGAGACATCCCTTATAAGTGATACTTGATTATTGGCTCTATCAAAATGAGAATGAGGCTTAATTAATGAATGACAAATAACTCGAGAAAATGAGTAGATGGCGATTTTGATGCTCTCCTACTCTTGATAATTGATTAATGACTTTCATTATCAAAATGAGGATGAGAATTGAGTAGTGAATGACAAAGCCTAGAGAAAATGAGTAGATACCGGCTGTGATACTTCACTATTCTTGATTTTGTTAATGCAACTCTCGTCTCTTGATCGAGCACTCCAGAAGATATTGATCCAATAAGTCGGACGAGAAATGATTAGAAACATCACACGTGAAGGGATTTGAGTGTCTGATCTCACTAAAGGGAAATAATAACTCTGACCAACCGAACTAGACTAACTAATTTATTTAGCTATTTTGGAATCAAAACCTAAGTTAACTCTACCAAAAGGTATAATGGCGGAGTGTATGTTTGTCATATGTATCACTGAATTTGATTGGTAATGCAATAAAATACAATCCTAGAGTAGTGGGGATTTGTCTTCCAATATGTCTCTTATATATTTAATAATAAATTTATTTTGTTCATTCAATATACAATGCATTTTACATGCACGCTTGGAGTGGGTTGTGGGGCGAAAATATTATCCATCGCATTCAACAATTATTATGCATAACAATTAACAATACTAAAGTATAAAGATACTACTCAATATAGTTTAAATACTAAAATAAATACTCATAAAGTATAAAACTAAACATAAATTCTCTGATGGGTCCCAAAGTAGATCAATATATCTTCACCTGTCTTCCACCCAAAATTTATAATTTTCTCAAAATGTCCATGCACGGAGTATATAATAAGAAATCGAAAGTAATTATAAAATATAATTGGAACATAAAATGGTGAAATAATTGATACAGTTGTTCACGTGTTCTTTTGACATGGCCATCTCTACAAAATTCGTACATGCAAATTCGAGTATTGTATAATCATTACACGGGCAACATAATCAGAAATTCAAATTCGAATTCACGGTCTAGTTCAACTTATTTTAACACGTTATAACATCGATCGTTCTAATATAATTAGAAATTCAATGTTCAAATAAACTTATTTCATCACATTACAACGCTGGTCATGACGGTACAACACTAATCAGAACTAACATGTAAATTTCAACATGTTTCGGTTCCAATAAATATTTTTCAGTCTAGTTAAGTTTCAAAACAAAATAAATACATATTGACAAAAAATGTTGTTTTATATAGTAATATTAGCATTCATTTTTTTTTAATGACCAAATTGAACATTATTTACATGAAGATTATGTAAAGTAAAGTAAAATTGAGTGAACTTTTAACAAAAAAATCCAACTAATATGATATATTTGAATTTAAATACTCCCTCCGTCTCAGTTGAAATTGCACAACTTTCCTTTTTGGGTGTCCCAATCAAAGGTGCATACTCCCTCCGTTCGGCTAAGATTGTCTTAGTTGACCGTTTTGACATTTTGTTTGACCGTTGATAATTTTAGTTACATGCATTAGATGATGGTAAAAATTTTATATTTTGAATATACATGTTATGGAGAATCCAAAACTATATCACATGATTATATTTATATTGATGTAATATTATAAATTGATGGTCAAACATACTACAGTGAATAGTGCGATAAGACAAACATAGCCGAACGGAGGGAGTACTTTCCTTTTATGGTAATGCTCTTTAATTTTCGTCCACTCATTTCACCCATTTTCCTCTCAAAATTAATTTTCACCATTCATATTACAATCCAAATTTAAACTCTAACATTATCTCTTGCACCTTTCACTAGAACGAAGGGAGTAACCATAGCTGAATTTATTTTATCGTATTTCGACTCATCTTATCAATTTTCATCACATAACTATTTCGTACTATTCAACACCTTTCAGCACAAGATAACACTCATCAGTACAGTACAACACCAATCAGCATAATACATCACTCATCAATACAACACAATATCATGTAAATTCAACTGGACAAGGCCTTAATAGTTAAAACTAACACACATTCATAATTGATAATTTTTTTAAATGTATCACAGGGTTTTAATGAAATGACAGGGATATAGAAATAGTAACCGCACGCCTGAAGAAAGATTCCATGAAATTCAGGCAGCTCAATCATATCCAATTATGCTTGTCTATTGCAAGGGCTAACTAATTATTAAGAATAATTGTAATCCAAAAAAACATTAAAAAAATCAAATAATGTGATGATTCCAGGAACGTAATCAACTATTCATGTTCACTAATCTGTTCATTAATCTGCGCACTCATGTTTCGGATCCTAGGATTAATCAATCATATTGCTAATGTATAGTATAGGACAATTACTTACTTTCATAAATATAAAAATTGAAGAGCCGAAATTAAACTTTATTTTGTAAGCTTTCCAGCTCGGAAGATCGAAGATGTCAAGAAAGAGACGGTGGTAAAAGATCAAAGAGACAGTTGAATCGTACTGAAATAAACTGTAAAGTACTGAAAAATGTCGACAATTGAAAGAAAATACTGATGAATTTAATCAAAATGTGATGAAAAATTACAAACGTGTTGAGAACAGAAAGTAATTGACATGCACCTCGAAAGTTCTGTTAATGACATTGTCCAGTTAATTTGCTTGAACTGCCTGTTAACTGCTACAATTGCTTGATCTGCTTGGAGATGCTTGACCTGATTGGAACTGTTTGGAGATGCTTGATCGGTTTGGAATTACTGTCTGCTAAAACTGTTTGGAAAATGTGGATTAGTTTTTGCTGCCCGATATTGATCGTGCACTGTAAAAATACCATGCGAAGATCTTCTGCTATTGCTAACAAGGTGCAGAAGGATCACAGAACCTGACACTTGCATGCAAAAGATATGCTGCTCTGCAACTCTTCATAAACTATAAGACGTGACAGGATCGTAAACTACTGAAGCCTTTTTTTTAACTACTAGGTAGTATTTTCTAGCTTTTGATGTTGGATATTGAAAAATGACTATATTTACATAGGTGGACGTATTTTTAGGCTAATTCATGCGTCCGCCTGATTTCTCGGCGGCTGAACAGTCGAAATGACTGTTCACCAATATTGATGGATTGAGTTTTAAGCCTGACCCTCTTCTACAATTCATCAGGAATGAGTTTTAACCATGGCCGAGTAATTTTTTTCATCTTGAATAATATAAATTCCTAAATCCACCACTGATTTATAACTAAGTCATTCCAATTAAGTAGAATGAAATTTCACCGGAATCTCTCTTTTCTCGGACTATTTTTCTTTTATATCTTTGTGATTTTAGTTCA
Source organism: Sherardia arvensis (assembly GCA_948330725.1). NCBI lineage: Eukaryota > Viridiplantae > Streptophyta > Magnoliopsida > Gentianales > Rubiaceae > Sherardia > Sherardia arvensis. The sequence continues at coordinate 25,521,060 of OX415245.1, read as the reverse complement.
ACTCAGTTCATTTCAATCCTAATTAATTTATAATTATCACTATTTTATTTATATTTCTTAATCTTATAAAGTATATTATAAAGTGTGAACAAGCTTTTGGATATTATAACTTGTGGATTATACATGTCTAGATTGAAAGTGGAATCCCAATAAAGGATAATGGATTCAAAGTTTGGCATGTTACTAAAGCCAGACAAAAGCAAGATTTAAAAAGAAAATATACCTTCTTAGGGATTTCAAATATTCTCCCAGCTTATTATTTAATCCCGATCGGCAGACTGGACGTGAGTTTTGCATGATCTTTACCCACATTAATATATTATATTAATTCAGCTTTAAAATGCATGGAATGGAGAAAAAAGAAGATTTTGTAGGGATGTGGGTTTTGTATTTTTATTTATGCAAAATTCAATATTTTACTTAGCGTGATTCAAAATACTACTAAAAGTACAATATCATTTTTGAATATTACTAAATTTTTCAATAAATATAATAAATAAAAATACATTCGTAAATTTATACAATATTTTGAAGTATAAGATTAAAAATCGGACTGTATATATCAAAATCCTTATAGAAGAACACCATGAACAAAAGGGTAGTCGGATCATTTGCTTTAATTTGTGCTAAAGTGTATGCTCTCAAATCAATGTTTTGTAAGATGCCATCCGATTTATTATTTTCTTAATAAAAAGTGATATATATATATATATATAAAAAATTAGTAAAGGAATTAGCAAATAATACTGAAAATTATACCTTTTTCCCCTCAAGTTCCCATACGTGCATGCATGATGGAGATAATGTCTAAAGTTTTAAAAAAATCTTAGATATGATTATATGAACAAAATATATACCAATTGTTTTTGTTAAATATCTAATTTATTGTCCACTTCAACTGAACTAAGTTGATCTAAAAATTATTAAATTAAATTAAAAATTGTTAAAATAAGTAAATTGATAAACTATTGAAGTTAACTGAAAAATATTGAAAGGGATGAATTTGTGATACAATGAATTACTGAACTTAACTGAAAATTATTGTAAGTGATGAATATGTGAGACAATATATTACTGAACTGAATCAAAATATCTCAATAAAACTGAAATAAACTTACTGAACCGAACCGAAATATCTCAATAAAACTGAAATAAACCGAACGACGGTAAATGAAACTTCTCTATTCTTGGCACCTAAGTTGTGAAGGACGCTTTATTCTAGAGTAAGTTTAAATTTATGTTATTGTTTTGTTTAAACAGTAATAGTATTTTATTTTCTAATTAACTTGGGTTAAAAATCATCTTCTGCAGAGAATTCCATCGGCGATGGAGTGTTTCGACCGTATAATCATGGAAGCAGATTGAAATGTTCCTAGACTACGACGGAACCCTTTCTCCGATCGTCGATGATCCCTTCCAGGCGTTCATGTCCGACGAGGTATCAGTTCGATTCAGTCAAATTTATTTCAGTTTAGCATATACATAATATGATAAAATTCAGCTAAATGTAATCATAGTAATAAAGTTTCAGTTCATTTCCGTAAAAAATAATTTCAGGAGTACGAGGCTTTATAATCCAGACTCAGCCCAGTAAAATATTTCCTCAGGCCCGTCCAGTTTCGTGATTTTAAAAGCCCATATTTTCACTTTGGTCCAAATATTTTTTTTAGCCCACATATAAACCATCTCCCCAACAGAGCAACCCCTACGCCCTATAGACCAAAGTTGGACAAGCTATTGTTAAGCTTTTTTAATTTTAAGAACCACAATTCTTGTCGAAATATTTGATAATTTATATGTTTATCAGATAATTATAGATTATTAGGAAATGAATAAATAACTATTAACATGTTGATGAATTGTTGATTTAAGGTTTGTCCGAATTAATCATGGACTTTAGAGCTAATAGTACTGGAGTATGATTTGAGTATGTGGCCCTTTTTTATGTGTTTTATTATTATTGTAGACTTGTAGTACTGAAATTTACTATTAATCTCATTTTGCCTTGAAAATTACAGATGAGAGCAACGGTAAGAAGACTTTCTGTTTACTTCCTAACTGCCATTGTTAGCGGGCGGGGCAGAGACAAGATATTCCATACTTCTATTCCCGTTTGAATGTATTTTCATGATGCTTTGATGATTTGTTAATGATGCAATTCTCATGCATTATGTATGAAAATGAAGCTAATTTGGTTTTCATTTTGAATCTTATATCTTATATTATCTAGGTGTATAACTTTGTCCAATTGTCTGGATTGTGTTATGCCGGTAGTCATGGTATGAACATCCAATACAACAACGTAAAGTCGTTATGTCAAAATGATGAAAAAGAGAAACTCGCAACAACTTTGTATGAAATATTATACGCTTTTGTTTGGTATTGTTAGGGAGGTGAAAATATTCTTTTTCAGGCAGAGGAAGCTTATGAGTTTCCTCCGATGATTGATGAGGTTTGTAAATGTTTCTTGCGAGTAAACATCCTAGTGTTTTTTTACAATATTATATTTAATATTGTATTTAATAATTGATCAGGTTTATGGAGTTCTTTTAGAGAGAACAAAATATTTCGACGGTGCACTTTTGGAGAACAATGCATTTTGCTTGTCTGTCCATAACAGGCGCGTTGACGAGAAGGTTTGTGTATATTTTTTTAGGGTAAAATGATCGTGAATTCCGAGTTTTTTTGTATGTATTTTATGTATTTTTTAAATTTTGAAAAAAATTTTAGATAGAAGTTTGACCTCTTAATTTAAAGTATTAAAATGTCCAAAACTATCTCGATTGAATATTGATAATATTTGAGTGACATAACAATTTCAAATTCAAGTATTTTTTAATATTTTAGAGCTTTCAATTAAGAAGTCACCTACAGTTAAAAGATATGGGAGCACTTTCTCAAAATTCGGGTATATAAACACATATGTAAGAGTTCAGAGGCACGCGAGTATTTTAGCCTTTTTTTACTTTGATATATCAACTAGAAATCAACCTAAACTTAGCTTACATCAGTGCAGGCCCGATCCGAGACAAGTGAAACCCGCACTTCGGGCCCCCAAAATATGGGTTAAAATAGGGCCCGTTTTTTAAAAAACTCAGATGTAGTGTTCATTTTAAAATTTTTTGTTCATTAAATCTCTATATTTTTTAGAAATGAGCAAAAATAAGGACCCAATTTTTTTTAAAAATCCATTATTTTAATTAATATTAATTAATTTTTTCCGAACCCTCTATTAGGAACCTTTAAAAAAATTATTCGGTTCAGACCCCCGAATAGATAGGGCCGATCCTGCTTCAGTCTAATGAAAGTAAAACAATTTCTGAAAACATTTGTCATTTACTAATAAGACACATATGTAATATTTTTGGAAGTCTAAACTGCAGTGTTGCTTTCAAATCTGTTGCAGGTTTTTGAAGTTCGGCCTGCCATCAAATGGGACAAGGGTGACGCTGTTAAATTTTTGTTGAAGTCACTCGGTGAGAATTTTGACATGTTTTACCTTCGGTCCGTATTTTACTTATTTATAAATTATTTAATATTATCAAAGTAAATGGTATTTAAAAATTACTTCGAAAATAAAATTATTAAAATATTTATTGTGTACACATCACAGGTTATGTCAGTAGTGAATATGTTTTTCCAATTTACATTGGTGATGATTGTACTGATGAGGATGCATTCCAGGTATCCAATGCAACATATATTTTCACTTACTAACTCCTCATATCAATAGGCCAGTGTTAGGTGTATGGACAATTTGATTTTGCAGGTCTGAAAAAGACAAAATTATCCTCATTTTTACACTATTACTTAGACCTGCATCAGCAAATCAGGGGTATTTCAAGTCAATATCAGACCTGCAAAATTAAAGTGTCCATGCACGTAAAATCCACGTATCAATATCTATCTTATAAATGACCATTTCCTTTTGTTATTTTGAAGGTTTTGAAGGAATCAATTACTCCTAACATCAATATCTATCTATGAATGTTATCATATTCTATTTTGAATAATGATTCATGAACCGTCAAGCAGTTAGTAGTCAAGCAGTCAGGAATGATGTATAATAATTTATTTATTTCGGAATTTAGATTATTTATTATACCACCAAAAGTCAACTTTTTAATCATTTATGAAATTATACATTAAACACAAATAAGTATAAACTTGACAATACAATCTTACTTTGTTCACTAAATTTTCCACCTACCCCATTGAAGTGGTTCAAAATCAACCACAAAGCAACTATAAAGTCTATAATCAAACGGATAAATAAAAACCACAATTAAATATTTTAAATTAAAATGGACTTGCACAATTAAAAAACCCACCTACCAGTCTTTCGACGTAGCCATGACGTCCCTAATAGTTTTTTTGCCTAATTTTGTGACTACAACATTTTAAATGATTCTTTCTAGTCAAATTTTTATTTCTTAAAATAGAAGACGATTATACTCTCGCACCTTATCCAAATCGATATAATTTTAAAATTATTTAACATCCTCCACGCAAATGGTATTTAAAATTAATTCCAAAATAAAAAATAAAAAATATACTGCCTATCAATAGAGATATTTATTACTCTTTTTTTTAAAAAAAATTAAACTGTCAAAAACAGGGAGAAATTTATTAAACTCTCCAAACCCTGTTAAATGATCAGATAGACAATTACAAGTGATCCTAATACTGTTACAATGCGCAAATAAACAAATTTCAGAGAAGAACTAGAACTATAATAGCCCTAAATAATAATGTCTCTATAAACATATATATATAAACATGTCTACAAATGGAGTCGAGAAAAACTTCACAAATAATGAAAAAAATAAATTAAAATTGCATAATACAATTGCTAATCATTCTTAAAAAAGGCAAAAATCAGGAAATCGACGTAAGTAATATAATGAAGTGATGGTGGTGGTTGAAATTTAAGGTTTGAAAGCTACAGTTAACTACAACGGGAAGATAGTGTGAACAAGAATTTATCTTCCTAGTAGTAGTGGAAAATGAGTAATATATTGTATTATAAAAATTTAAAAACTGGTGCTTAATTTCCAAACAAGTGAAATAAAATATTATTCAATTTGACCCAATATATTTTTATCCCACAATTTTTAGGCATGATATTTTAAACAAAACAATTAGATTAGACTGTCTTATAATTAATTACGACTTGTTTTGTATTAAAAAATTAGCCTACTTATTAACTTGGTACAGAATATTATATTATTATAAATTTGCGTTACACGAAGTATTTTTCTCGAATCAGATGATTATTTTGTATTGTTGTTTGAATATCTCAGATGATTATTCCGTATTGCTGTTTGAATATGTTAGTTATTCAAACAATATTGGCTGCAAAAATTCAAACAATATATGTATTTTAATGCTCAAATTCAATGGAAAATAACAAATATTAATATTTAATTATGGACTGCTTTTTCTTCAATACTAGTTGAGGTGGCGCTGATTCACGAGAGTTCAAGGAAACACAAACACGCCACATATCCAGTCTTGATAGTGAGAAATTATCCTAAACGGAAATAGAAGAATTATTGCTCCGATCAATAAATAAATTAATAAAATACATTAAAAAGGATGAAACTACGTAATTTTGACTAAAACCACCACATAACCACCGCAAGATCACCATATTCCGGCGTATATAATTTTCATTTTTTTTTGGTATCATAATATATATCAAATCTTTTCCTTCACGGCTACGTAACTGGTACAGCTGTGGACTCGATGTGCTATCACTAATTAAACGTATTTACATTAAATTTATGGTATTAAAATATTTCATTGATTGATTTATTTTGAACACGGAATATTTCATTGATTATCAAACCCATACATGATACAATAGTATTATAAAACACACATTAACAAACTTTCACCCCAACATCATCAACAATTTTATTCCTATTGCAAATGTTGTATACGGGGATTACCTTTTCCCTAATTTTTAGAGTTGCTATTGTTTCTAAAGCAGCCTATTCATCGGTATGATTTAATTGAGTCCTACTTGAACTTTTATTCTATTGTTATTATGAGCCCGTATATGATGATGATTTTTCATATTTTTATTTTTTAGGTGAACAGATTGAATAATCCAGCACATCGTTATTATTGTATTGTTCTTTTAGGGTTTTACATGATTTTATATTTTTTGCTTGGCGTTGTTGTTCTTCACATCGTTGGTCTTTAATAGTCCAGCGAATTATGAGATGGAGCCGTCAAAATGATTAGAAAATTACAAATTGGCAATTATATTGAATACATGAATGTGGAGTTTTATTCAAATCGAGAAAGACGAATCAGAAAGTATCGTGAAAAACGACAGTTTTGGGTATGAATCTCTCTGTTCACGCGAGAGCCCTCCTCTACGAGTAGATGTTCTGCACAGCACACAGCTCTAACAAGAACAACTATACATTTTGCTTTAAACCCTAAAATTGTAGGATTTGTTGTTTCGACTTAATATGATTTTTGATTTTGAATGATTTGATTTTCTTTCTAATGGTAACAGGCACGAGTCATGACGCGGATCTGATTTTAGACGAGTCGACTCTTGAACAGCTGGTAATTCTCTAGACGCCTCATCACAATGGTTCGATGTTATTGCTCAGCCTACATGAGTTTAACATTTCAGTTTAATATTAGATGGATTTGACCAGTGGGTAGTTTTCCTAAAGCCTCGTCGTGGTGGTGCGACCCCCTTGATTTCGTTATTGCTCTGACTGACGCACGACAGCACGACAACGTATGAATTTTGAGTTTTTAACCTAATATCTGGAAGAAACTGTTTAGGGTTTCGGAGGTTAGCAGTGCCAAGGTATGAATTTCCTATCGTCTTCATCGTTCCTCGTTTTAGTTATGTTTAGCCGAGAATTACATGACCTCTGAGCAATTTAGAGCAGTTTGCTCATTTTATTCAGAACTATATGCGCGCTTTCATTCTCCAACTTGAAGGAGAGAAAGAGGAGCTTGAGAAAATAGTGGAGGCTAAGGAACATGATCACTGGGACATGGAGGTCTCTTCACTTCAATAGGATAGCTAAAAAAAGATGTTGCTATGGAACTTATCTTATGGACAAGGAGAACGAGGTAGCTTCACTTAAAAGACGAGGTTTCCCGGCTTGAAGACCACATAATAAGATTCCTTCTTTTCAAGGAGATTTTAAAAGAAAATAGAAGAGTTATTTTTCCGATAGATAAGATTAAACTAACGAGAAAGTCTCCTGAAAGTCCAACTTTCCTGACTTTCCATAAGAGTTTTTATATGTTTTAACTTATACAGTGTACCTTTCAATTTGAACTGTAAAATTTGTTATTTGAATTTTATTAATGTTTTAATGTAAATTCATGAATTTTTGCATTAAAACATGTTTTACTATATGTTCACTTTGATACTATCAATGTTTCAACACAAAATAGTATCACTTGACCTTAAATATATAGTGGTAGTTCCGTAACACTTAGAAAAGTCGGACTTTCTAGAGACTTAGTATAAACTAATTTATTTTGATCAAACCCCACCACATGACCACCACAACATCACCATAATTTAGCGAGTTTCCGTTTTGTTTTACAAAAATATTTTTGGTATTTATCGCACAAAAGTGTATATATTGTATTATTATGTTTAAACGACTATGTATAGTATTATTATAATTTTATAATATTATATTATTATTTTTTTGTTATCATTGTATGTTATTCACTATTAATATGATATAATTTTAAAAACCACCACATGATCACCCCAACATCACCATATTCTAACGCCCACAATATGCATATATTGGTTTCTTTAAATTTCATACAATATGCTTATTTACTAAAATGATATTTGTTTTTGAAAACAACTAAAATAAGAAATTGGTTTACTATGATTCATGGTAAAAATGCATATTTATATTAAAAAAAGATAAAATGATTTATTATAAAATTTACTCTATGTAAAAAAATTAGGAAACCAATCCGTCAACTAAATAAGGCCAACTTGGAATTTATATGGATTTTTTCAATTAGCGCCCTCGCGATGCGTGTATTTGAATTATACGATGCACAACGTGCTGGGTTGCCTTTTCTCCTATACATTTCGCATAGTGTAATATTTTGTGAACAATTTACTTTCTTCTAATATGTATATATTAGAATTCATAATATTTATTTTGTCACAATCCAACCCCGAGCAATCTTAGTTATTGGTGGGGTTCGGTTCGTTAGCGGGTGTTAAGTGGATGACCCATATTAATAAAGATTTTGGTATAATTATAGTATTAATATATTATTTAGAATTAATGGTAAAGATTTTTTTTCCATTTTTCCTTTAGTCTCAAGATTACATGACAGTTTTCCACATCATGTATATTTTGACAACTAACCACATAGATCTTGTCATATTTACCTCTTTTGATTAATTTAATTGGTAGACTGGACATGTTATAAAAGAAATTGGTATATATTTTTGTTTCAATTCTCGGTAGGGTTGGGTGCTCTATGAATATTATTTAGGAATAATAGGATTAGCACGAATCCATTTTAAAACTTTTTTTATTGATAGAAAGTGTTGTAAAATTTTGATTTAGTGATATATTGATGACAAGTACATAAAAACACATAGAATGGCAGAGGCAAATAGAGATTTTGCACACTTTTGTTAATCCCAATCACATATCACTATAATTATAGTATAATACAAATAACCAATATTCCATTCAAAAATACCATTTCATTCTTAACTTATATAAATTTAATCAGATCATACTTTGATTTTATTTTTACTAATTTTATATTACTCCTTTATATCAAATATCAATTATAAAAAATAATATAATAGCTTTGATCATGGTGCATCTTTCCCGTTTATTCTGTTTCACATAAGAATAGTTTGATTAGTGTTCTTTTCTTAGAAATTTTGATTACTGTTTATTAAGTTAATAAAAATGTACTGCTTTTAAATATTTGCACATATATTATTTCCTAATATTTGATAGCTTCTTATTAAAATTCATTCACTATTTATTTATTTTTAATTCATTAAGGTTTTTTTATTCTTCATTATTATGAGATTGTTTAAATATGAAATACTACTCAACATAGGAAATTTCGGTGTTTTTTTGTTGTTGTTTTGTTTTGAAAAATTAACACTTTTATTTACTTAGAGTACAAACACAATATATTATTAGACAAAGTTATTATAAGAATATTTTTTGCCCTTAAAATTGATATGGTAAAGGAGATTTAAGAATATATACTGATATGTGAAGATAAGTAACATATATAATAATGTGAAAGTTATTAGTCTATTCCTTTGATTGCTTTGCCCGTATTCAAGCTACAATGTATTGAATTAATTTACACGATTGCACATTTCCGTTTCAACTATGAAATATATTGATACTTTTGAAAATTGGATAACAAACAAAACTAATGAAATACACATGAATTTAATTAATAGGAAATGTTAGTAAAATTTTAAATTTACATTCAAAATTTGCATTGATATAATATACAATTTTTCTTTCATTATTTACTAAATATAGTATCTTATTTATGAACGCGTATGATAATACACTATTTTTTTTGGCTTCACACTTCGTTAAAATAATATTTTGTTGACGTTTGGTATCCGATTTATTTTTATTTTTGAGGAATGCAATTTTTAGAATTTATAATATTGAGTGGTGTTTTTACAAATTACATATTTTGGGTTCAAAAACTATATCATCATATTTTGATGACATGCTATCTTGTTACATTCATAAAAATGTTTATTTTAACAATATCTACACTGAATTATACACCACAATTATACACATATGGTATACACTATTCTAATGTATTATTCACAACAAAAACAATAATTTGGGTAAAATATATAGTTTTGATCTATCTAAAAAAATTATACAACTTTAGTTTTTAGTTTAGACGTAATAGTACACTTTAAAATATTAAAACCTTTTCTTATATACCGCGCAACGCGCGATCCATCATGTTAGTTATTAATTAAGAAAAATTAACCAGTCAGTTTTTTTAATCAATAACAAAATTAATTAGGAAATAATAAACCCAATTAGAGAAATTAATTAATTAATCTGCTGATGCAGCTTTAGCAGGCTCACCTACCAAGCAATTTTAGAAAACGACTACCAATGGTGTGTGCTCATTTCAAGGGTTTTAACTTTTAACCAACACCATATATTCCATCTGAGTCTCTTAAAAAAATGGCATAATTTTAAAAAAAAATGTGAAATGAGTGGTGAAGATTGAGTATATAAAGAGAAAAGTATATTGTATGATTGAGATTAATCTAAAACTTATCAGAAAAAGACAGTGACATTATCAACGAAATTTTCAAAAAAGAAAAGTGTGCGATTGTTAGGCCACTCACAATGGGATGAGTTTGGGTGGTGTTTGGGTGCCCAAACTGCCCGAAATGCCAAGAGAGCCCACAATGTGATGGGTTTGGGTGGTGTTTGGGTCAAGCACAAGGCTGATGAGTTTGAGTGCAAAACCCAGCATTTGAGAAATTCGGGTGGGGCCCGTAGGCTAGTTGTTGGGTTGTTGGTTGTTTTTTTAATGTGGAGATGGGTTTGAGGTTGTGTTTGAGTGTTGTGTTTGATGAGTTGAATAGTTGATTTAATAATATTTAAAGAGTGAAACACAAGGGGGTTGCGTTTGAGTGGTATTTCCATTGTGGATGGTCTTAGTGTCCCGAAGGGAGTACCTAGGGTTTTTTTCCTGCACACTTTTATATTTGAGTGATCATTGTCGAAATTGAATATAACATTAACATTATTAAATATGATATCATTAGATTCATCTCAATATATGTTAATATTAAATTTTACTGACCACTCTGATATACATAATTGAAAATACTTATAATGTGTGTTTGTGAGTACAAAATATTTTGTATAAACTACCTTGATACGAAGCGAGTATATAATATAATTTATTATGTAGATATTCTTATATCACTTTTTGTCAAAATACTATAAATTACAATAATATATACTTATCCCTTTGTCAATAATATATGTTACTATAAATAAAATAATATATACTTGTCTTCATTGATTGCATAAGCTGATTTATATTGATTTCAATCATAAATAAGAATTAGACTGATCTTTATCTTATACCACATATTCATATGTATTTCCATTCTAATAATAGGAAAATTAACATTTTTTTAAAGCAAAATCCAACACACTTCAACATGCGTATACATGACCTTAAAAAACATTATAAAATGCAGAGCGGATTATGATAAAACGACTCTTCCAATTATTTTGAGATTAAAAAATAAAACTAAAATTAATTTCGCTATTGGCCGCGGCTACCAACCCCTATCGAGTATGTGAATAAAACAATGAGACGTGACATCCAGATAGTCCTCAAAACTCCCTTTCTTTTCTAATAATCCATTAATCCGTATCACAATTCTCCACTATTCCTCCGTCTCGTTCCGTTCTTCACACTTTTCAATCAGTCTTTCTTAGTATATATTTGACTATTAATAATTTTATTTTCATCATGAATCATATAGACCCTGTCCAGTTTAGCTTATTGCAAGTAACTCCAAACAGCTCCAGCAACTCGAAACAGGCCAATCAGATTTAACATCTAGCAAGCAGCTCCAAACAGCTCAACTGGACAGGGCCATATACTCCATATATCTCTGACTTTTTGATACTGTTCATCATTATTAAATTTTGGTCATATTATTATAGTTGAATATATGTATAATCATTAATATTACCATATTTGATATTATTAGATTAATCACAACATATAAAATTAAATTATCAAAATTTTATTTTTAAAAAATATAAATAAATAAAGATATCGGTGGTCAAAGATATGTGTTCGATAATATGAAAAGTCAATTATCCATATTAATCTGAGACAAATATAGCACAAATTTAGTGATTTCAAAGTAGAATGTATTGCGAGTCCAATAATATCTCAAATGATGATATTGTTAAGTATAAAATACTAATTAAAATTTATGGTCAAACATTTCATGAAAAAATTAACTAAAAGACGTGAAGATAAACTAAAACGGAATTAAATAATTAAATATTTATTCAGGATGATCCAAAATATCGATAAATATATAATAAATAAAAATATTTTTATTTAGACTATAAAAATAAAATACGGAATTACGTATAAGTTTCTCATTTCTTGTTTGGTCACCGCCACCAACCCCCGTTTCTCACTATTTAGAGGCGGTGTGGCCAATTCTCCAAAAACCAAACCATGTTCATAATACTCATGCATTGAATTTTAATAGCAGCCCCTCGCTACAAGGAAAAGCCTAATTAGCCTCACATTTAATTAATCCTCTAATGGCTTCCGTTACTCTGAATAAATCCCTTCTGCATTACTCCAATCCACGTTCTTGCCCCGTTGAAATTCGCCAATCCGAATCCCGGTTGAATTTTGTCAATTTTTTTCAATTCAAATCGGAAAAGAAGGGGCCGGGGTTGAGTTTGGGGGTGGCTAGGAGTGGTGGCGCTGTGTATGGAGTGGAGAGGAGGCGGCGGAGCAGCGGCGGCGTGGTGGTGAATTGCGCGGCGGCGGAGCGGGGGTTGTTGAGAGAGAGCGGGGAGATGGTGGTGGCGGAGAGGTTCAAGGTGGTGGCGCTGGTGGCTTTCATTATGTGCTTGTGTAATGCTGACAGAGTGGTCATGTCGGTTGCCATTGTTCCTCTGGCCGCCAAGAATGGCTGGAGCAGCTCTTTCCTAGGAATCGTTCAGGTTAACATTAATTCTTCATCTTCTTTCTGTTTTTTTTTGTTGTTGAAGTTATTTATATTCAAAAGAGTAACTTTTTTCATACAGTTATGTTTGATTGGTTGAGGTTGGTCAAGTTTGTCAGCTACTTGGTTCATTCATTTGAACGTTTTTTGGATTCTGCTGAACTAACTTTGCCTGTCCTATGTTTGATCATAGTATAACCTAGTTTTGTGCCAAAAAAATGTTATTGATTTTGTTGTAAAGATTAATTATAATATATGTGTTGATTTTGTGTTTACACAAAAGTTTTGTATTTTGCTGATATTTGACAACTTAATAAATGGCCACCTTGGAAATGAAGAGTGGGGCATATGCAGAAAGTTGGTGACTTGAGTTCAGGTGATTAGGTGAGAGAGAGGCATATTCTTGTTCTCTTTCTATATTCTACTTTCACTCTGATCAAACATAAGAAGACATTCTAGTTTCACATGCCTTTTGTACTAAACTAGGTCATATGTACATTTGTTTTGGTTCAAAAAACCTATGATGTCTTTGAGTTAAGGCCTTTCGAAACTGTCTAAACTTAGCTTGAGAGTGGCCTTAAGTTTCAAGCATTAATTTTTAATTTGGTACATTAGATAAATTTGCTCCCAACTGGAACAGGCTGTGATTGTGAAGGTTTTCTCCCCTGTCTCTGGTCCCCTAATCCTACTTGCAGCTCTCAGTATTAAATAACAAGTCTTAGCTTGGCCTTCCTGCCCTAAAGTTTACATTTTTATGTCAAAGTTTGTATTTTTATGTCAAAGTTTGTATTTTTATGCTGCCAAACCAAGTTGCATGGTTCATGGCTATGGTGCAAAATGTTGTGGTTCAGAATTTTTTTTTTTTTTTTGGTGCAGTCTTCATTTCTTTGGGGATACATATTTTCATCGGTGATCGGGGGAGCTTTAGTGGATAAATATGGAGGGAAGAGAGTGATAGCATGGGGTGGAGCCTTGTGGTCTTTGGCCACTCTTCTCACACCTTGGGCTGCAAATCACTCCACCGCGAGTCTCTTGATGGTTCGCGCCTTCTTTGGCCTTGCCGAGGGAGTTGCACTACCCTCAATGAACACTCTTTTGTCAAGGTAGTCGGTTTTTCTGTCCTAAAAACATGAATCCATATGATCATGCTCATTTGATATCTTACGTATGATAGGTGGTTTCCGAGTAGTGAGAGAGCCACCGCTGTTGGCCTGTCAATGGGAGGATTTCATCTAGGAAATGTGGTTGGCTTAGTGCTGACACCGGTGATCATGTCATCAGTAGGGATTGCTGGTCCTTTCATCCTCTTCTCATCGCTCGGGCTTCTATGGCTGAGTTCATGGACATATCGGGTTACAAATGACCCGATGGACAGCAGTTATGTTAGAAAGGCTGAGTTGCGACTAATACAAGATGGAAAATCTGATTCTCCCGAAACCAAGGCCAAGCTGCCGCCTATCGGCCTCCTGCTGTCAAAGATGCCGACTTGGGCTATCATTTTCGCCAATGTCACTAACAATTGGGTAATTTTTCATCGTTTTCATTCATTTTTACATGAATTACTGTCTTTTTACATGAATTACCGTCTTTTTATTTATTTACGTGTTGTAAATGAATGCAGGGATACTTTGTTCTTCTCTCATGGATGCCTGTGTATTTCAAGACTGTGAGTGAACTCTATGGAAACCTAATGGTTAATTTTCTTTCGATTCTTTTAAGGAAAGACGCTAACTTGGCTACTTTTGTTTGTCCTAGGTTTTTGGTGTGAACTTGAAACAAGCGGCGTGGTTTAGCGCTGTCCCGTGGGGAACAATGGCCATCTCGGGGTACATTGCCGGGACAATTTCAGATAATTTAATCAAAGCCGGATATTCTTTGACATTAGTCCGAAAAATAATGCAGGTATATATATATATATACACAACTGAATTCTTACATGCACTTGAGGAAATGATATACGATTTCCTTGATTCTAACGTTCTTACATTTTATAGTCCATTGGTTTCATCGGTCCTGGAGTATCCTTGCTCTGTCTGAACCTTGCTAAGACACCAGAGGTTGCAGCTACGTTGATGACCGCTGCCCTAAGCTTTAGCTCGTTCAGTCAAGCTGGCTTCTTACTCAACATGCAGGTAAACCTCGAATCCCATGTTTTGCATCTTAGGTTAGCTCGTTCTGTCTAAGGTTAGCTCGTTCCGTGTCTGAAATGCCTCTTTTTAATGTTTTTACTAGGATATCGCTCCCCAGTATGCGGGATTTCTCCACGGTATCTCGAATTCTGCTGGAACGCTAGCTGCGATAATCAGCACGATAGGAACGGGGTACTTTGTTCAATGGCTGGGATCGTTCCAGGCATTTCTAACCTTAACCGCCTGCCTCTACTTTGTCACAGCCATTTTCTGGAATATCTATGCAACTGGTGAAAGGGTGTTTTAGGCAAACCTTAAACTCATATTCAATTCATATGTTGTTTTTGTGCCTTGGTGAAGATGCATATGTACACTCCATTAGTCCATTTTTTGGTTTCTTCTAGGTAGGTGGTCTGAAAGGTACTATGGGATGTTCAATATTGTACATTTTGACAGCATTAGATGCTGTTTTTTTTTGTCATAAACTATAGCCTTAGATAGAATCAATGAAATGAAATGGTATGTGTTATTCTTAAAAAAAAAATAAAAAAAATTCCCGATCCTGTTAGATCTTTCATCTCAAATTATTTCTTTATGTAATAGCAAATTTGCAATAATCTCATTTTACTCCTAACTAGTATTCAGGGCCGGCCCTAACTATTTGGGGCTGAACCGAATAATTTTTTAAGGGCCTTAATAGAGGGTCCAAAGAAAAATAATCGAGATTAGTATAAATAATGGATTTTTTTAAAAATCGAGTCCTTATTTTGGCAAATTTTTATAAAATATAGGGGTTTAAAGAACAAACTGAACGCCTTTCTACAAAAGTGTGTAATATGAGATCAAAAGATATAAAAAATTATTGAGCTCGTACTAGTTAACAAATTGAACTCTTTTTTAATTTTTTTATTCGTTTTTGGAAAATTTCGAGAACGCTTGAAATGAGATTTATTGTCTAAAAAAAGTAAAAAATACATTGATCAAATTTAAAATTTGAAACGTATAACACTTGACTTGATAATAAAAATGGTTTGTTGGAAAGGGACCTGGGACACAAGGCAACATAAATAATCGTGAAAAATACTAAATATAGAAACAACGGGGACCATGTAGAGACATACGTGTAAAATGAGACACCATTGTGCAAATAAAACGAAGATTGAGATTAGCTTGGTTAGACCAATCAATCAGCTTGGGAATTTCAGAAGTCTTCTTCTTCCTCACTCAACAACACCACAATTGAATTCCCTCAGACAAAAAGTACGATGATTTCCATCTAATTCCTTCAGACAAATCTGCTCCAGAGCTACCATCAACAACTTTCGATCATCTTCTTGTCCAAACACCCACCTACTTTGATCAAATGATGATCAGTACTCAGTAGGTCAACCCCAGCTCCCCAAATCTCCCAATCTGTAAAAAGATTCAATCTTTGCTGAAATTCCGATCTGGATCTTCGCCGGCGGGATGAATTTCCGGAGCATGGAGGAATTCTGGCCGTTTTACATGAACCAGCACACCAAGCCGGCGACGAGGCGGTGGCACTTCGTCGGCACTCTTGGGAGTATTCTGTGTCTGATGTATTCCTTGATCTTCAACTGGTGGGGTTTGTTTTTCGTGCCGGTGGTCGGTTACGGTTGCGCTTGGTACAGTCATTTCTTCGTCGAAGGGAATGTTCCGGCGACTTTCGGCCATCCGGTTTGGTCGTTTCTGTGTGATTACAAGATGTTCGGTTTGATGCTTACTGGTAAAATGGACAGGGAAATCAAGAGGCTTGGTAAAAGGCCTGTTCTTCAGGCTTATTAGCTGAAGTTTTTACATGTAATATGAACATTTCTTCCAGCTGATTTCAATGTTTTTTTTTTCACCAGTCTTTTATTTTGTAAATTTGGTACCAATACTTGTTTCTGGACATGATTTTAGCCCCTTTTTTATGCTTATAATGTTTCTTTAGAACATGGAATTTTTGAAAAAAAAGTCTCAATGATTATGGCTTTTCTACAATCACTTCGATTCCAAGGAGTACATTTTCACTAAGCTATCACCTGGATGTGCTGGGATTACATTACAGCCACGCCGGGCATTGAAATCGGTTTACAACTAGTCTGTAACAAAACTGTTTTTCATCTGTGATTCCCTACAATGCTACAAGTCCGTGTTGCGAGAAAATGAGGGCAATGGCATGGCATCCTGTGGACGAAGAATGACAAGGATGCCGAACATTCCAAGCATAGGGAGGACTAGAAGCCATTTCAAGAGCTTGTAGTAGTGCATGTGAAATGTTAAGGAAAACTCATCTGAGAAATGTATTCCGTTCTTATCGACCATTTCAACCACAACCGTTCCAGCTGTCCTGACACCAACTGTTGGAAGCTTCATTCGATGAACTCCAGTACGATCAAATATCTGGTTTTGTTTGATCGTCCGTTCTCCTTGGTAGTTACCGGGAACCAATAAACTCACCTGCATATTAGAATCGGGAACTTTGCTGTTAGATACAATGCAACTGTGTATATGTTTTGCCTGAGGGTGGAACTTTGAAGGGAGGAGTTATACTCACCGTGACATTATAAGGGGCCTGAGATCCAGATGGAACTCTGTAGTTATCCACAATTTCTACCTCAACCCAAAAATTCTTCCCCTCTTCATCTCGGAATGTCCTTGATGCAGGTGTTACATGGATCCCCTCGCGATTGTGACTATATGCAGCATTGTTTCTCCCCTGATTGTGTGATCTCCAAGCCTATAAATGTAGAGAGCTGACTCAGTTTAAAGCATTAAAGGGGAAAAATATGCACACTAATAACATTTGGCTTTATCTTGCCTTGAGGGGATGATGGGAAGAAGGAGTAGAGAAACAGAAGACATTTCCATTCATTGTGGTCACAATGAGATCAAGATCATCTCCACCATCCACATTGTCAGCCAGGGCCATGCTATATCTGTGACATAAGAGGAATGAAAATAGGTCAAAACAGAAAGAAACATAAGCATAAGTTGCAAAAAAAGGCCACACAACTCGAGAATGAGTAGATATCTTACGATGTTTCACCAATATCCACCACATCAGCACAGGATGTAGGTCCATCTATAAGATATAAATAACCATCAAATGATGTCGCAACAATGGTGAGTCCTTTTTTCTTTTCTCGCTTCTTGCTCAAGTCAACCAGAAGTAATGGTGCCATCACTCTTCCATGAGTTCTATATGGATACGGTCTTACAAATGATCCATCCTTGCCACTGAGTACATAAATATTCCCTGATATGGTAGGAACAACAACATCTGTATGGCCGTCCCCATCCACATCACCAACACTAACCCCCTGTTTAAAAGCCAATTTTTTTTAGCGGATTACTCACATGATTAACAGGCTAAAGTTATTGCAAGTTAAGACACAAAACCTCACCTGTGGGATAAGACTCTTCAAGTGCTGTTCCCATACTTCTTTTCCTTGTGGAGTCCATGCAGCCACATTTCCATGGGTATCAGTAGTCACAATTTCAATCTTCCCATCATCATTAATATCAGCTGCAATGACTGCACCTTGGATTTCACCCATTTCCAGAGGGAACTTCTCCCTAACTTTACCTGTGCTCAAGTTCATCATAAATTATTTATATTTTATAAAGTAATGAACAGGTAATACAAAATTATAAGGTACAAGGCAATAGAACTGAAAAGGCCAAACGAAGATGTGTGCAAATACCTTTGTGATCCAAGACATAGAACAAACCAAAAGAAGTTCCAACAAGAATGTCCAGATACCCATCACCATCCAAATCAACAACTGTAGGCGAAGAATATATGTAGGCACGGAAGTTTCCATTGTCTGTACTTTGATCTAGCTGTGTGCTCCATTTCACCTGTTTTGTATCTAGGTTAAAAACTACTATACCACCAGCAACATATTTTCCAATGTCTATACCACCAAGATCCTTTGAATGCTCTGGATTGTCATAGTACCTAGCCAATTAAATAGGTCAGTTCAAAACTCATACAGCCATCATCTAGTATTTGGTAACGCACAAAAAGGGAAATGCAACTGAAAAACAACAGAGAAATGCAACTAAGAATCTTTCCCTCCTGAATAGCAGGATGAAAGGGATTTTCTTGAATTGCAACAAAAAAAAATCTGGAACAATACCAATGAACAAAAGCAAGAGAGTATTTTAGAAAAATTAAGAAAGCAAAATAAATTTAACCATTGTATTACAGGTTCTAGTCCCCACTCAGAAGACCTAATCTATTAAGTTTCCGAAAACCCTCTGCAACTGGCTAAGAACCACATCCTCAGCAATTACATTCCTTTAATCAAGTTTACAAAGTTATAATATAAATTACAAGTTGAAACGTACAACTTAGAATGAATGACAGTGGTGCCAAGGCAATCCATGATGAATATAAGTTTCAGTTCATTCAATCAATCAAACTAGGTTTTTCCATAATGTTTATAGGAGGAAACTTACTCGTGATCAAAGAAGTAGGAGACTGCAACAACCATCTCCATGACTCCATCCTTATCAATGTCTGCTATGACCTGAATTGAGCAAAATTAAAATGAAGGTGTGCAAAGAAACATGAAATGTTCAAGAAGCTTTGATGCTAAAAAAACTTACCGGAGTACACAGTACATGTGCATCAATTTGCACAAAGTTCTCTAACTTCTCATGTTCGGCTTCAGTCCACTCCTCATCTCCCCACATAGTTTCATCGACATAATCATCATAATCATAACTATATTCATCAGCAAGCTCTTCTGTATCACGGAATAATTCAAATGATGAATCGGCTTCTGCTTCCAAGCCTTCTTTATTTTCCACAGTGGCAGTTTCATCACTATTTGAGTCTTTTGCAGCATTTTCTTCAAGAAGTCTTCTCCCTGTCTTAGACTCATTTCCAGCACTGGCGACATTACCCAATTCCTGGGCATCTACCTGGCTACTGTTATTATGCTGCTTATTTGTTGCATCAGATGAGTTGACTGTTTCATTTGGAACTTCTGTCCCTTTAGAGGTTGAAGTGTGAAGTGGATCTTCAGTTGTTGTGGAGGTTGAAGAGTTGAGCAGGGCATGCGGATCTTCAGTTATTGCAGAGGTTGAAGAGTTGAGCAGGGCATGATCTTCAGTTGTTGCAGAGGTTGAAGAGTTGAGCAGGGCATGCGGATCTTCAGCCGTTGCTGAGGTTGTATCATGATGAACTTCTGAAGTATCAGACTTTGGAGTGTTTGATTTGACAGAACTTCCATTGTGATCTACAGCAATTAGGATTCGTCATTATTCAATCACATTTACATGAAAAGCAGATTAGAAAATTTAGGGAAGACCATCAATGGACTGATATCAGACAACCTGGCAATAATTGGCATATATAACCAGTTTATTAAGTCAAATTTACTCTCCCAGTAACATCAAGCAAAGACTGGCCAAAAGAGAATAGGAAGCCAAAGAAATTAGCAAAGCTAACAAACCAAATGTTTGTCCCATTCTTACATTAGAATCCTAAAGGCTAAAACCAATCTACAATGTTTGAGGATTGTATTTGAATATTTAGCAAATAACAGACACTTTTAGACAAGATGAAACAAAACTAAGAGAAGATAAATTATCACTGTTGTAATGAAAACAGAAGGATTTTGGTAAGGAAGAACGTACGAGATAATGACTCCAGAAGTGCCTCCTGTACAAGTGACTCATCATGTACATCTGGGTGAGAGCGGTCCACAGGATCATCATGCAAACCAACATACCAATCTTTCTTAACTTTCAGTCTAGGAATCTCTAGTTTGTCGGTCATCATGTAGCCCGAAACCCTATTTCATTCACAATGTAAAGAGAAAGTCAGAAGCGCCCCATACATGCACTAGGATTAAAATTCTCTAGCAGGAAGTAGAAGATAACCTGAAAAACAGCACCTCGCCATTGTAGGTAGCTAATGCAATTTCTCTCACACCATCCTTGTCAATATCGTACAAGAGGGGACTGGAATGTGTGGTTGACTGGTGGAAGGCAGGCCATCCTATAGAATCAACAAAACCAAATTAAAAACCTCAATCGCGAACATAACCAAGCATGTTAAATAAAAAGCACAACTACTACTCACCTGGCATCTTATCTCCGTCAGAACCTTCCAGCACTTCCAAATAGTGAACGAAGGACGGGACAACAACTTCAAGCTTTCCATCACTTGATTAACATACAATCACAATTTATCAATAAATCTCTACAATCACTGCCACAAAAATCACTTTCTACAACGAACACTCGCTTTCTACCTGTTAATATCAGCAATCAGAGGCGCAGCATAGATGCTAGAGCTGACCTCCGTCTGCCATCTGAGCTCCAAATTCTGCGGGCATTGCGTGTTCAACAAATCACTCTCATCCCTAACAATCACCATACCGAAAAAAGCAATAAAATTTACCGAATCACTAGCTTTGAAATGCCATAACACAGACTAAACTGATCAAATTGCACACATTTAATCCATACTAAAGAACAGTGCTTACAAATTGGGATAGCCGATCGAATCATCAGTGGCCTCGCGGTCCCGGAACTTGTTACCGGTGGTGGTCTCCTCCGATCGAACCGCGCCAGAATTGAAATTGAAGAGCAAAAGGTAGCAGAAAAACAAAACCCTACTAGACTTCATGGAAATTTCAGAGCTCAATCAGGGAATCAGACATACGAATCAAAAACCTTGCATCAAAATGCGCGGAATTTCTGTGAGTTTTTTTCTGTGAGAAAATGGTTGACTGATCCGTCTTCTTCTTCAGTGAAACATTTCTTCACTCTCGTCCCAAAATTTCAGACTGTGTGTAAAACTGCAGTCTGCCATTGATAGGTGAATCGGGCTCGAGATTTGGACTTGTTGGGCTTTTTGCTGGACCATAATATACTGTTTGGTCCATTGGTATCCAAGATTGTACATTTTAATTTTAATTAGCCTGGTTAATTATTATTTTTTATTTTTTGTAAGATCTTGCAAAAATTATGAAAAAGGGTAAGAAAATTTTGACTACTTGAGACAACTATTGAATTGAGTAGAAATGGGTAATCAAAAAATTGACTGAGATTATCTCAGTAAATTAGATTGTCGGATCAGAAACTTGCGTCACAATTTCAACTTAAAAAATGAATTTTGTGCTTTAGACTTTTTCACAAGTTTTTTTCCGACGCACAAAAAAAGAATTCAAGTTGGTGAGTTGTAACCTCGAATATTAAAGTGACAAAGTGACGCTAAGAAGTAAACTACCACAAAAAACCTTGAATTACAATGCTTTTGATATAATAAACTAAGTACTTAATCTTCAGACTTCATAAATTTAAACTAATAATAACCGCCCAACAATGCATGTTAAAACTAATTTTATGTTGACACATTGAATAGCAATACAAACATCGCAGCGCAGACAGTAAATAAGTCTACCGCCCTAACAATACATAGTCTTATTGTACTATATTCACAGAATACAGATGTTTGTAAACTGGAGAAACTATTCTGACAAGCAGCTCTTCTACTTCTGAGCGACGGCAGGCTGTAATAAGCTAATATACAGAGGCTCCTAATGCTAATCACTCATCTTCGCCTATTTGGATGGTGGTGAGGTTTGCTGTCCCTCTGTATCCGGTCAGCATACATTGGCAGCCGAATGGTCTCGCTGATTTCACCCAAAAGGATTTCCTCGGTAATGTTATCAGTGATACTCTTCATCACCTGTTAGACAACACGAATCAAGACCGAAAGAAACACGGGTCAGCCATTTTTCCGAGAATATACCATGAAACGAGTAGAGTATAACAACAGTACATGATATTTACCTTCCTGTAGGTGTTCATTTCATTGGGGCTTGATTTGTCCACTCTAACCCGCATGAATTTCCACACTCTATCAGCTTCGCTAGTGCACTCAATGATCTTCTTGTCATATGTCTGGGGATCAGAACCATCTGCAACAAATGGACCGGAGTTAGGAAACTGCACTCGTCTATTCAAGCTTCTACAGCAAAAATGCAAAGCAAAATTTCCTTGATTATAACCGGAAGAGGACCTAAAATAGCCGGAAGATGTCAACAGACTCGAATCACATTTCAACTTGTGAAAGACTAAAAGTGGTGAAGATAACTTAAGGAATGGAGGAAATGGGAACTATTATACAGTAAAGAGGAGAAAGAATCGCCTACCCTCAAACAAAACAGTATTCCCATCCAACAGTTTTTTCCTCCCACGCTCAAGGAGATACAGATGCTGCTGCTGATTCTCATCCACCTGTACAACACAAATAAAGGTGATACCCAAATCAGAAAGCGCATATGGAACATAATAATGATAAACTAAGTTGATGAGTTCAAATCACTCAGAACCTACAATTTAAAAAAGAAAGTATAGAGAAAGGAGTCCCAACCTCAAAGAGAAAATCAACAGAATTCATTGATGCATATTTCCACTTCAGCAGACCAGCGTGGGTGCGGGGAACATACGGATCGTCCCAACCCTGGATCATGAAACAAGTTCATTGGTTAAGCGCTATCCAATATACAGAAATGCAGGAAAATTAAACAAAAGATTTGAACACATGCACAAACATGTATATTCAATCGAATCCAACATATTTCTTAAATCAAGACCTGAAAAATGAGACCATCAGCCTCATGGGAAAGCCTTGGGATGAACTCCTTTAAAAGTTTGGTGACTGTTGAAAGCAACCAAAAGTCCTTTCTTCGCACCTGCAAATGTTTTCGTATCAGTAAGTTGCAAGAAGATAGTCACACTGAAGATGTTATTCAAAGAACATACTCTGAAAGGCTCAAGCTCATATCTATAGTAGGGGTTTCTGCTTTGATAAATATGCTGGCGCTCGTAGTTCCTTGGTTCAATTATTTCTTTCTCGAGCATTTTCCAGCGTTCATAAAATGGTCGCTGCATCAAATTTGTGACCAAATTACACGTCAAAGTGAGCAACAGTAACTAAGGCAATAACATCAGCTAAGACGGGACTGCATGAATCACTTTATTAAACCGTAAAAGCTGTCATCCATACAGCTGTGATATGAAAACTAAGAAAGAGCAAATCAATATTTTGAAAAATACCCATCTGACATCATAAAATACCACATTTAATTCCATCAGATTGGACCATTGAGTCACAGACAAAAATAAAGATAATTATCAGATATCTGTTTCCTCAAGAGTTTTAACTTCTTATACCCTACAGGTCTGCATAAGTCTCCATATAGAGGTGCCATATAAACTGACTTGAAGAGATACATCCAAAGCGTGACTAGCAGAACATGTCAGGAGCATACCCTCTATATAGCACTCAATCAAGATATGAAGAGATAACTGTATTTTGAGTGAGCAACCTATCTTGTAAAATGTACAGTAATTGGGCTCAATCACAGTCATAATTTAGAACTTAACAATAACCTACTCCACATAACGAATGTAAAGCAGCATTCCATGTAATCAGGTTACAATATGCACAAATTTTACCAGTTTTTATGTCATACCTCTACAATAGAGACTGAGTTGATTGCCATCATGTCATATATCAAGTATCTTCTTTCTTGTTTTCGGGAGTCCGGAACAGTGTCAATCACCATTTCCCCATCAAGCAACGTATAATGGTGAGTCCTCTCAGCTATGCCCTGGCGCAGAAAGATAAAACAGGTTCAATTGTCACACATAATAAGAGCATAAAGAAGTTAAAAGGACGAGATAATTTAAAACTAATACATACTTCATTAGATCTGCAAGGAAATCTCATTTGAACCCTCCGAAAAGTGAAGTGTCTATCAATCAGGTAACACCCATCCATGGTAATGAGCATCATGTATCGGGTCCCATCAGCTTTCCATGTAGCATAGTAGTAACGCTGCCTCAACAACTTCACATTTTCACTGCATATCAAAATGCTCTTGGATATTCAGTGAGTGTAACTAAAAGTGACTGAATGGAAATTTACATCACTTAAAGATATTATCCTCTCAAGTATGAACCTTGAAGTTGCTAATATTAATTAGTTTTGAAGCAAAATAATGAAGTAGCAAGTTACTAAAATTTCACAAGGTAAGAAGGAACCTGTCAAGAGAAACTGGGTGTGAGCCTGGAAATTGTGAATATCCTTTCATCTGCAAATTTAAAAGATAAGTATTAAGTGAATTACTATAGGTTAGCTATATACATGTAGGTGCAAGTAGTCATTCCCATGATCAAGAGAACTAATATCTAGTATTCTTCTGATATTAAACACACGGAATATGGCGGCGAACGTCTAATATTGCCCTTGGATGCCTTTACAGATGTGCTCACAAAGTGAAGCAAAATTCTTATCACATGCTCCATGCTTTTACACACACACACATTATACAGTATTTGTTCCTTCTTATTAGATAAAGCAGTACTGCCTCAACGAAAAAGAAGAACAGAGATGGAATATCAAATCCATACCCCTGTAGCAGGCAACTTTAAGGCCTGGTAAACAAATTGCCGCAGTGTCTCTTGTTGCTCGAGGGGTATAACATCTCCTAAGGAATCATCATTTGTCAATACAGAATTTGTCTCAACCTGAAAAATCACAAGATCAAATGCAGAGTGAGATTTGTTCTCAAGACAGTTCATATCAGCGATAGATTTCCTAAGATAGCTCAGAAGTCACAGAATGGGGCTTATTGTCAAAACAAATAAAAACAGAATGGCGCTTTCCTGATGAGCACGTCATTTGTGGTCCTTCAGGTATCAAAGGTAAGCTGTAGCCCACAGCTCGGGATTGCAATATAAATTGCAGGGAAGTTTTATTAATTAATCTATAAAATCATTCTTGAGAAGCTATATAGAGTAAGTCCTAGTAGAACCAGAACCTAATTAGAATCCTGATAGGCTGATACAAAAAGGGGGAAAAAGGAAAATTTACAGTAACTGGTTACTGCTCACATGATTTGTATCTGGAAATAGCCGTTCACACCACTAGTTCTTAGCAAGTTAAGATATAAAGAAACCCCACCCACCTCCCACAAACAACTAATGTAGAAAAGGTTCTGCAAGATGTGTTTATTCATACTTTGACCCCACAACAAAAGATAAATAGAATGGAGGAACTAAGTAGAGAAAAAACATACGAGAGGTAGAGCAGCAGATGTTCCATCATCATCGTCATCAGGCATTGCATCCCCATTTAGGTCTAATTCAGTGGTCTTCCACTTTGGAACATCAGGGCAAGAAACCATATCAGGTTTTTTTTCATGATAGAAGGCATACAGAGCATCAATATAATCTGGCTTGTATATCCCTGGAGGACGTGCATCAGCAAAAATTTTGATTGCCTGTATGTAAGCAAATGCACTTCTTTTAGAGAAAAAGTATTGCCGATTGGGATAAAAAAACAACACAGGACAGATAAGGCCTGACCTGAGTGACCGATATTGACGAAGTGCGCATCAAATAATGAACAATCATGTACCCAGTACGATTATGCCCATGTGTGCAATGTACCAAAATATGTTTCTTGGCATGCTTCTGACGCATAAGAAATTGTGATACCTGCAATTATGGTTATGTTGAGCAGTTATGCAAAAGTAAGGGAATGAAATGCTCAAAAAGCATACAAGAGCACACCATAAATCTTTAGAGCTTTCTTCATTAAGCAGTAATAAATCAGATGGCTGCAGACTAACACATAACTGGTGTCATGCAAATTGAGGGGATCTTTTTGTTCACAGCAAAGAGTTAATGCATATTTTTACTAATGATCTTGAAAAGAGCAAACCCTACCTTAGAACAGCATGCAACATAAAAAATCTAGTTTAGGTAGGAGCAAGCTAGCCATAATAAACCATTCAATTAACTGGAACTATAGTGGTGGCTAATGATTAATGCAAGCAAACATTGGAACCATAGACTCACCTCGTAAACAAAATTGTTGACGGACTCATTGTCAGGTACAGAATCACGCCCTTTGCAAGCAATCTGCTCATCATCCACGCAGGTAGTAAGGTAAATCAGAAGAGAAGAACAGGTAAGCTGACAAAATGAGAGAAAATAAATACCTACCTTAACATGTTTGATAGCATCTTTCCTCAGTTCTTGCAATGAGTAGTATCTACTTGTATTTGTCAAATCAATCACCAACCCAAGCTGAACATGTTCAAGAGCAAGTATCATTCAATATATCTAGCCTCCAAATTAGATATAAAATTTTGTATTTTGAGCTACTGACAGCCAATAAGAAGCAGTGTATCATATTATTAATGCAGTAATGGATCTACGGAAAAACAAATATCAATAGGACCAGGCTAATTAGCATACAATTAAGCAAAAAAACACCACACATCAGAAGAGCTTTCAAAATATTCAAAAAAAATGCAGGCAGCTCAACCATGATGTAATTAAAGCTAGCAAGAATATCATTGGAGACACTTAAGTTCAGCATCACCAACCTTTCTTTGTAGAACTCTTTGCTTATTTATCACTTGTTTGAAAGAATATCTTTTACCCGGAGGAATAGCATCATTAAAAGCTTCACCTAATGGAACCTTTGAAGGTATAATGCAGCCTATTTCTTGACCAGAGCCAGGGCAATCCAACCAACCTGCAAATTAGTAACAAAGGATGAAATGTTATAGGATATCAAAGAAAAAGAAGGTGGGAATCGAAGTTTCAATTCATCATTTAAGTGGGCCAAGAAAATAATATTTTTGAAATTTTCAAAGTTACAACTATGAAAAACAATCAGAAGCTTCAATCTGTGATAGTGATACTGCCCAAAACCCATCTCCCTTCCCTCAAAATCACAACTCAATAGCTTCACCTGCACCCGCATGCCCGGAGGATATAAATTCCAGAATTTTTTTATTTGGAATTAACTGGTATTTGGGTGAAAATATTACGGAAACAAAGATATTTTCATGGCTTACCAGGTGGGAGTCTACTCAGAGTTTTCTGTCTTTTGGGTTGTTGAACAGTATCACCATAAACAGATGGGTGTGATGCATATTGTACTGGGTCCTCATTCCGTTGGGTTTTTAAGCGCTGACTCCTTTCTTCACGTTCCTAGTCGTACAAAGCAACATTAAATTAGAACATTAGGTACAAAAACTACACCTACATGCATAGAGCATTCAAAGTCACAGGTGCCCTATAAAAACAGATTTCATCTATTCAGTTTAGAATCACCAAGGCAGACAAACAAGACTTAGTCAGCGTGGGAGTTTGAGAAGATAGGATTAGTCCATTCTTCCCCGTCATTTATCCATCATCAAAATTGATTGCTAGATAAAGAATTTGAGCATATTAGAGAGCAAGCACCATCTTTCTATGGCCAAATTTCTAATACAAGAAAGATTTCAGAAGATAAAACCAATCAATTCCTACTGTATCCCAAATAATTGAGTTACACATCTAACAATAGACTGGAATATATCCCTAGTTTGAGAAGATTCGAGAGCCAATACCATTTGATATGTGACAGAAATTGCTATTTCTAACAGAAGCTATATAACAAGAAGGTAACTATGGATTTCAGAAGATTAAATCAATAATTTCCCCGTTGTATATTGAATACTGATGGAATTACACATCTAACCATGGACAGATAAATTGAGAACAAATACCCTATTTCGGTGGCCAGCATTGCTTTTTTTCTAATATAAAACTAGATAAATTTCAAGCAACGAGAAAAAATTTCAAAGAACTACAACCCATGTGATATCATTAAAATAATTTAATCATAGAATATAAGAAAAGGAGAGAGGTACCCTGCGTGCAATCTCAGCACCACTCTCTACGAGTTCTGAACGATTATGGTTGAATTGTTCGTTTATGTTGTCTTCAAAAGAATTTGACTCGTAAACCTCTTCATCCTCTTCTGGTTCTGGAGAGGCATTTAAGTCCATCCTACAAATGACTTAAGGTGAGCCGAAAAACATGGATGACAGACCGCTGCTGATTAATTACCTAAAACAGAGAATTGAAACATAAGCACACAATCCAAACTTACAAAAACACCATCGGAACCAATGTAAAACTTGCCACAGAACATTCAATAGAGAAAAAGGGATAATTCAAAAGAGAAATATTTCTGCATTAATTAAAACACAGATCTGGTGGCTTTATAAGAAAAAAAGGTGGAAGTTTAGTCAACGAGCAAAATATCTACTCCCACTGACGGATTTTTCGATAAGCTCCAGGTATTCCATTTACTTTTCTACAGACATGTGGCATAAATTAAGAATTAACAAATAAGACATATGAAATGAGAAGAACTGACGTCATTTACAAAAACAATTATTATTATTTCAGGTAACTTTTATATAATTTCAAACTATTAATCAATAAAAGTGCACTAACACGGTCCAATAAGAAAAACATGTAAAAATTAAAAAGGCTCGCGGAGTTTGCATACATATCAAGAGAAACAACATAAATTCGACTGACAAACAACACAAGAAAATTCATAGTATTGCCTGTGAACCCCTAATTTAGAAAAAGCTTGATATAATCTGGAAAGGGAAAACTATCATTACAGCTAAATTATGAAATGTATGCTAATTAAGGACAAATGGAGCAAGCCTTTGGTGCAATAACAACAACCAAGCGCTTCCAATCAAATTTCTCGCAAGTGGAAATGTTTTCTAACTTTACACGATAGAGTGAACAAACACGAGTATCATACCGTACACATAATCAAGTGTGAAGACAATTAATGAATTATGGTCCTTCAAATAAATACAACATACAATAGTGTCACAGCCAATCACCAAACATGACCACTGAAAAGGCCCTAATGCAACCATAACAAATGTCATACCCATGCAACTATAAGAAAAAATGCAACCTGAAGAGCAGATCAAAATAGACCACATAGATGTAAGAAAATTGCCTTGCATGATCGAATCCTAGATTGGGATTTAAGGAGTAACCTAAACTTTTCCGACATTTAGAGTCAGATTCTTGACAAAGAACAATCTGATCATATCTTCAATGGATCCACATTGAATTCATTAGTCCGCAAAAGCTAACTTTCAGACCAGTAGAAACCCCTTATTAAAAGTATGCTAGAAAGAGACATATCTTCTCACAGAGTGTTCCACTTACACAAAATTTAAAAAGAAAAAAGATAGTAGCTTTAAAAAACCAGTGGAAACCTCTCATTCATAGCTCCACATCCACCCTAAAACCGCCAATTATACTAGTAACCTACATCCAGCAGAATACGCAGCCCAGTCCATGCAAATGAACGTATACAAAGAACCGAAGCAAAACCCTACTTCACCAAAACACGTTCACTACAAAAGACATCCGCTACTTCTACACACGAAAGCAACACCGAAGAGCAGAAATTCAGCGATATTCATTTTAATTTCACTCACCGCGCGTAAGAAAACCCCTCCAACAGCAACAAATGCTTCACTGCAGGAGAAGGAAAAAAACACACAAACGAGCAATGAATCCGCTGAAACACCATACAATTCAGCAAAATTACTCAACAGAAGTACACATATCAGCTCGTACGCCCTAAAATCATCACAAAACAGCAGAAGCAAAGATCGCGAACCACAGCTCAATCAATCAATCAAACAAAGAAGCTCGAATTCGTCGTACAGCAAACCAGAAAATAAAAACTGAAATCATATCCAAAAATCTGCACTCCTCACTGTGTGTTTCTGTGTGAGTGACGGTGAATTAGGGCGGAGCGGCGGTGGCGGTAGGAGGAGGATTACCTGGACGAAGAGAAAGGGCGTGCTCGTGAGGTTTCGGTAGCGGGGAAGGGAACAGCGGGGTAATATAGTCAAAAGAAAAGGCGAGTTACGGTGGCTTTTATAGTAGAAGGGTGTGGCCCCTTTATCGTCACGGTTTGACAGGTGGAGTTTTGTTTCTTCTTTTTTCGTTTTGATAATTTCATCTGATTTATGACGTCATCTGATTACGGAACTCCAGCATTTTTTTAAAATTAACTTAAATTTAAGACATTGTTTTAAAATTCAATTACATTAGAGGCTTTTTCGTCACTTGATGGAGTTGTTTTCAAATTATTTATCTTTTGGAAGAAGTTGTTTATAATATGAATAACACGCACATTGATGTGTATGTAGGGTTGTAATGTTTGTAAACCGTTGATTCGTGACTTTCATAGCAAATCAATTAAATTATTAGATTCGATATTAGTTTTCACTCAATATCAGTTGATTTCAGATTGGATCAATCTGTATGGAGTTTCTACACAACATCTGATGCCAAATCAGCAAGATAAAGAAATGAAGTGATTCAATCAAGCGAAACGTTGCCGTGAAAGTATGAACCAATGACTTATATGTCATCAGGGCTAAATAAATAGATTGAAATATTTTAAATATTGCAAATGCATATGATATTTGTAATTATTTTATGTTTAAAATAATTTAAACAGTACACAAATCAGTGGTGTTTGAAATGTTTGAACATCGTTGATCGACCTTTAATAATTCTTAACTTTTATGGAAAATTAACTATATTATATTTAATTATAATTTACCTTTTAATATTAGTCCATTCCAAATATCATTTCTTGATAAAAAGTTAAATTAGAGACTTAAAAACCAAGTCAAGTTTTTCTTCTTGCTTGTGAGTCTCATTTGCATATGACGTGTTTTTTGCCAAAAAATGCACTGATTTACTAATTTGAATATGGTGTGGTGTTTCACCTGTTAACTCTCAACCGTTTAAAGTTATTCTTTCTCTTAATATCACATGGAATGATGGGGGCAGGAGTGATGATAGACTATGCTAGAACTAGGTGGAAGTGGATTTAATACAATAATATAATTCTATCAACTAGTTAAATGAATTTAATTAAAATAAATTAAATGAAAGTGAAGTGATCAAACTAGAGAAGAAAATGTATCCAACTCAATTTAATCCAACAAAAAATAAGCTTGACAAAATAAAAACTAAATACGACTGTGTTTGATATTAATAGTGTTGGGATATGCCTTGAATGTTGTAATAGTCGCTACTGTGAGTTAGCACATATGTTGATGGGTTAACTATTTATTTAGCATTGGTGACTTAGGTCGGAATTATGTTTTCGGGCCTATTATACAGGGTTTGGTGAAAGAGTCTCTACAGGACTATTTCTCTTAGTGTAACATATTCAATTTGTTTTATGGACATTCGACTATAGAAACAACTGTCTTCCGGGTATCCATCCAATATAATCCGTCTCCTCCCCGTGGATATATAGCCAATTATTTGTGAATCACGTAAATCTCTGTATTCTTATTTTTTTCTCTTTACGTTTATTTTCTATTTTCTCAATATTTCGCACAACAGATAGAACATGTAAAATTGAGTAGAACTCAACTAATCAATTTTACTAAAATAAACCAAAAAATTTTTAAATAAATTGAGGAGATAAATTCCTTAGGGTGTGTTTGGTTGGGCAAGTTTTTGCAAAACTTGGACTATCCAAGTCCAGTTTTGTAAAATCTTGTTTGGTTCACCAAGTTTCCCAAAATCCGGACTTGCAAAATCCTAAAAACTAATCAAAAATTTTGTTTCATACTCACAAAATCCAACCCAACCAAACAAGGATTTTGCAAAACCAGATTTTCAAATTCCCAAATAAAAACTCAAACTTTCAAAATTTCAAAACAAAATCCAGACTCTCAAAAAATTTGCGAACCAAAGACACCCTTACTGTTTAATAATTTGAGCTCAATTCTTTAAACAAATTTAACATGAACAGAGGTAATTACTGGAGCAGAATCTTTATTTTCTGATTCCATAAATATGTACGCTCCAATCAACCATACTACTGTGGAGAAGTAAAGTAGCAGCATGTAGAATATTTAATTATAAAATACTATTGAGAAAAATGTTGGCAGACAACGTTCGATGTTTATGTGTCTGTTTTAAGGATGACACACAGAGTTCCTTAAAAAAACGTGAAATTGCTTCTAAAATGCAATCTAATATTAAATTACGTACACATTCGTGTTTTTTTGATAGGAACTTTAGGATACTTCATGTTTGCAAAATTAAAATATTTTATGAAACCTAATTGGTCTCGGACAATTTATGAGAAAACCTTCGAAAATAATGAATGCAAAACTAAAGGAATCACGGGATCGAATGTGTATATATATTGCAACTCATGATTAATTTGATAACCATCTGATTATTGTAAAATTGTCTCAACAAACAATGGTAGGATCTAACTTTATGGATCTTCCCGAAGGCATTGATGAAGTTATTCTGAGTAAAATACCGGCACGAGAGTTATACATGCACTGCATGTTTGTATGTCGAGCATGGTATGATATCATATCTCGCTTAAATATCATCCACGAACAACACCAACAAATAATTATCGGAACAAGAGCAACATGCGACGTTCACAATCCAAATTACAAGACAACCAGAAAACTGCAAATAGAGTAAGTCCTCATTCCGTAAACTAAATTGAATTAAATCGAACACAAACAATTCAGCTCAGATCATCACATTCATCTTGGATCTTGAATATATGATCTAAAATAAACATAAAGAGGACGTTGTTATATGCAGTCTGATAGTTTACTCTAACAGTACTCTAAAATACAGTAATTATATTCATTGAAAATTTAGCAATATTCATAAGATGGTACCGTAATTCAATGGTATTTTAGACTGAGAAAAATAACAGAGCGTGTATAACACTTACGTAATGAATTTCATTCTTTTCCCGTAAATTCTTGATTAACCTTAATTGAATTGATTATTTTATGATAGGTTAAATAGTGACGGTTACAATTGCAAGATGAAGGAATCCGGACTCGCGCGAGGCGCTAGGATTATAGACAGCTGCAATGGATTGGTTCTAGTAAACAACATGACAAAAAGTGCTGTATTCGTCGCCGGAAGGAGGAGTGCAGTACCTGTACTCACCGGAAATCTGCAGATTATGAACATAGTCACCGGAGAATGCGTCATCATTCCGACACCACCACCATGCGGATGCGAGCATTACAACAAGGACTGTACAATCGGACTCGGGTACGACCCGATTACCAATACCTACAAGGTGGTCCATCTCTACGTCTTTTCCCTCGGGTTCGAAGTTTTCACGGTTCACTGGCCGCCCGGACCGGTTCAGCCGGATTCAGAGGAAGGAAAATGGCGGTCGGTTCCGGGACCGTGGCACGATGACTGCAACGGCAAGGGAGTTCTCAACGTTCTGGACAACCCGGAACCGGTTAGTGCCGGGTCGGTTCTTCACTGGTCCAACGGTCTCGACAAGTACATCGTATCCATCGACGTCGGAGACGAACAGAATCCGTACAGGACGGCATTCCCGGTCACCGGCTCCCAAACCTACAACATCCGCAGAGACGGAGATGATCCGTACAAGAAACGGCGTCGTTTCAGTCTGGTTGAGATCAACGGCAATCTCAGCTTCCTCCACAACGTGTCTGATACCAAGATCGACGTGTGGAATTTAACGAAAGAACCGCGCAACGCGCGGCGAGTATGGTCCAAGAAACACAGTATTGATGTGGATACATTAAACTACCTGAACTCCGGCAAAGATCCTTTGCCGAAGTTCAGCCAGTTTAGCGCGGTGTGTAGCTTGGGAGAAGATGGACACGTGTTGGTTTTGAAGCACTACGGTTCGTATCAGCTGTACGTTTACGACGGCCGGTGCAATGCGAACGTGTTGCAGAAAGTGAAGCTCTCCATGGATTTCAAGAAGGACCAATTTTTCATCCCTCATAGAACAAGCTTTAGTGCACTAAAGAGCTTAAAAGCACTTCTTAATTAGCTCTTAGTTTTATGTTTCTATTTTATCTTAATTTGTTGTGTTGATGAGAAATAATACAAGGCTTGAGGTTTGAAGTTTACTTAAACATCGAAGATTAAAGTGGCGGAGTCAGGAGTTTCAGTAGTAAAATAACGAGCAATTTTATTGTTTGTGAATTTTTGAATTTCAGCATGTATTAAAAAGAGCCGTACTAACTAAATTTTGCGCCCTCCTCAACTAAAACTGTGAAAATATCTTAATCATCAAAATTTGATGTTTAATTTCTAAATCATCAAAAACTCGAAAAACACCGTCAGGTTACCTATTCATCCATTTTTTATTTTATTAAAAAATAGTTTGAGTATGCAATGTGCATATCGATTCACTCGTTTATTTTTACTCAAGATTTAGTCCATTGAATCAATTCATCCTTTATCTTAAAAAATATGGTCTATCCAAATCTTTTTTAAATTTCATTAATTCTAACTATGATTCATTAAATTAGTCAAAATTGTTAAAACCCTTTCCCAAACCAGATACTCATGCATGGGTACGCATAATTCGATGTTTACAGAAAAGATAATTAAATCATCAATCATGCTAAGATTTTCGGAAAAATACTTGAAATACTATATGCAATCCAATATTTTATTAATTTTAATCTGGAATATATTAAAATTATAATATACTTCTGAATATTGATAATTTTGTTGATGGACATAAAAAGTGAGGATCCAGCAGATAAAAAAATCCAATCACATTATGTTTTAGGAATGCCGTTTTACTTTAAGGTATAAGCCGTCTACACACACGCCCGTAATCGCAATTCTCCTGATCTCTGTATGCACAATCATCACCAATGGGATCGAAATTCCCGTTCATGGAGCTTCCTCCAAGCATTATTGAGATGATTCTGGCTAGGGTTCCGCCGGAAGACCTGCACAATAAGTGCAAGTTCGTTTGCCGGGAATGGAAAGATATAATCTCCGGCAGCGATTTTGCTCGGAAAAATTTCCTCCGTACCAAATATTCCCAGAAGTTACTCATGGACAGATCCCACACTCGTTTATTACCCACCACAAAACTACTGCAGATACCAAGCTCCGAGTCCGAAGCCGAGTACTGCAAGATCCGGAATACCGAGCTGTGGAAATCGGGTCGGGTCATATCCAGCTGCAACGGCCTCATCGTAATGTATGACTTGAAAAAAACCGCAGACGGCACTTTACAGGTGATCAATTTGGTAACTAGGGCTTGCGTCACCATTCCGGCACCCTTGTCGGGTTGCCGCCACTACTACAGGCCAGATGGTCATCGAGGGCTCCGATATATGATATGTTCTGTCGGAATCGTGTACGATCCAGTTTCGGCCACCTACAAAGTGGTTCACCTCAGCGACTTCGGTCTGGGATTCGAAGTGTTCACCTTAAATTCCTGCCCGGAGAAGGAGACGTGGCGGACTGTTCCCGGACCGTGGTCGGATGACTGCCACGGCAACTATGTTACGGCGGTTTTGGACTACTGCGCGACCCCGACCCGAACCGGTCCGACCATTCACTGGTCCAACGGTTCTGAAAACCACATCGTATCAATCAACGTTAGCGACGAACGGAATCCGTTCAGAACCGACTTTCCGGTGAAGATCTTTGAAAACGCTTTGGATGACGATACCGGCGTGTGCAGATTCTCGATGGTGGACGTCGACGGGGATCTTGGTTTCTTACACAACGTTTCTTCTTCACTTATCGACGTCTACATCC
Source organism: Sherardia arvensis (assembly GCA_948330725.1). Lineage (NCBI taxonomy): Eukaryota > Viridiplantae > Streptophyta > Magnoliopsida > Gentianales > Rubiaceae > Sherardia > Sherardia arvensis. Next base: position 25,484,637 of record OX415245.1, on the reverse strand, counting down.
TTAATCATCAAAGGGTTTGGTCCAAAAAACACAGTATTTTGAGACAGTCGGTGTCGGCGCCGAAGGTGTGCCAGCTGGTCGCCGTCTGTAGCCTGAGAGACGGACAAGAACTGGTGTTGGAGCCTTTGGGGCATTCACGTTGTCTGTACGTATATGACTTGAGGCGGCGAGTGTTCAAGAAACTGAGGATGAACAACACCAAAGGGGGGCCTTGTGCCTATGTTCCTCACACTAGCAGTTTACTGCACTGGGCCCACACATAATTATTTATTATTTTCTTCTTATTTTTTTTACAGTTCTTAAAACTAAATTTACAATGCCTGCAATGAACTAGAGCAAAAATAAAAAGGTGTTACTATAAAATATATTTTTTTCCTTTTTAATTCAAAATACGGTATGAAAATGTGTGCTCAATTAACTTGTTTTTTGAAAAGTTAGGGAGCAATAATGTCGTTTTGAACTACAATAAGTTAAATACTAAAATATGTATAGAAACAAAAGGAGGACGAATGGATAAAGTGGGAGTGGCAAAATTTCTGGTCGAAGCAAATTCAAAAGAGAAGATTTTTGAAACTTCGAACTTTTGAACTTTTCATGAAAGTTTTTATACGTTTTATCTTATATAATGTATCTTTTAATTTGAAGTGTATATTTTATTACTCGAAACACGTAAATTTTTATATATAAACTGTTTTGAATATTTGCATTAAAACATGTTTACTATAAAATACTCTTGTTTGAGACACTAGTATCCAGCTTATGTGATTAAATTAAACTAAATCAAACAGAATTGGAAAAAAAGAAGTTACATTTAAATAATAATATATTGAGAATTTTATTAAATAATATTTTATTATAACTACACAAGCGACAAAATATGATTCTAGATAAGATCCTAGGGGTGCATTTGGTTTGTTAACTTTTTGAGAGTCTGGTTTTGTTTTGACTTTTTGAGAGTTTGGGTTTTTGTTTGAGAATTTGAGAGTATGGTTTTGCATAAACTTTGTTTGCTTAGATTGAGATGTTGTAAGTTTGAAATAAAATTTTTAATTGATTTTTAGGATTTTGCAAGTCTGAACTTTAGATCAAAAATAGAATTTTGAAAACTTCCGCGAACCAAACAAGTTTTTGGAAAATTGGACTTTTCAAAGTTCAGTTTCTCAAAAACTCATCCAACCAAATATACCCTAAATAAACATTCGAGAAAAAAAAAATTCCAATTATATTATGTTTTAGGAACTACACCGTTTCACTTTTAGGTGTAAGCAGTCTAAATATATACATATAAATCGATCGAGCTCGCACGCACGTAACCTCAATTCTCCTGATCTCTGTACGTACACAGTAAGTTCCGATCAGCACCATTGGGATTCCGGCGGTTCACGGAGCTTCCTCGAGACATTAATGAGAGGATTCTGGCTAGGGTTCCGCCGGAAGACCTGTTTAATAAGTGCAAGTTCGTTTGCCGGGAATGGAGGGATATAATTTCCGGCAAGGATTTTGCACGGAAAAATTTCCTGCAAACCAAATCCCAGCAGTTAATTATGCAAAGAGTCGCCATTGCTTTAAATCCCGCCGCAAAACTAGTGCAGATAGCAAGCTCCGAAGGCGAGTACTGCAAGATCCGAAACACCGAGCTGTGGAATACGGGTCGGGTCAGATCCAGCCTCGACGGCCTCATCGGAGTACAGGATGATAAAATAACCGCCGCCGGAACTTTGCAGGTGATCAATTTATTAACTAGGGCGGGACAATTAGATGTTCTGTCGGAATCAATTTAAGAAAGATGGCTTTGATAAGGGCGGGACAATTAGATGTTCTGTCGGAATCGGGTTCGACCCGGTCACTGGCACCTACAAAGTGGTTCACCTCAGCGACTTCTCTCGGGGATTTGAAGTCTTCACCTTAAATTCTTGTCCGAAAAACGAGACGTGGAGAACAGTTCCCGGACCGTGGTCGGATAACATCCACGGCAAGATCGTTACGGATGTATTTGACTTCAGAGCGTGCCTGACCGGAATCGGGCGAACTATTCACTGGTCCGTCGGTGTCGAAAACTACGTCGTATCAGTCGACGTTAGCGAGGAAAAGAATCCGTTCAGAACCGATTTTCCGGTGCATGTCTTCGACGGAGCTTGGTCCGATGAAGACACGCTCGGATTCTCACTGATGGACATCAACGGCGACCTTGGTTTCTTACACAACGTTTCTTCTTCCTTAATCGACGTCTACATTCTTAATCATCAGAGGGTTTGGTCCAAAAAACACAGTATTTCGAGAGAGTCGGTGTCGATGCCGAGGATGTGCCAGCTGGCATCCGTGTGTAGCCTGAGCGACGGACAAGAATTGGTGTTCGAGACTTTGAAGCATTCACGTTGTCTGTACGTATATGACTTGAGGCGGCGAGGGTTTAAGAAACTGGATGTGAACAACAAAGGTTACTGTAGCTTTATTCCTCACACCAGTAGTTTACTGCATTGGGCCCACACGTAACTATTTTAGTTTCTTCTAATTATTTTCACATTTTTTAACTTGTCCATGAATGTTATCATGAATCTTTAAACTAATTTATAAAATGGCTACAATGAACTAAGCAAAAACTAAAGGTATTGTAGTTTAAAATATTGTATAAAAATTCATGTATAAATATTAATTCTAATTATTTGGCAAGCGGAAATTGAGCACCCAAAATCTCACATAGATCCAGATCCGCCCTGCGTATAGCACCTCGGAAACAAACGGATGACCTACGTATAAATTAAGTGGGAGCGGCTAAATTTGCCGTTAAGTAGTTAGTGACGAACATAATCCGTTCCGGACCGATTTTCCGGCGAAGGTCTTTGGACGACCCTCCTGGGATGATGGGTGCACATTTTCATTGGTGGAAATCAGCGGGGATCTGGGTTTCACACACAATTATCTTCTTCCCAGATTGATATCTACACACTAGAACATCAGAAGAAGGAAAGAATTTGGTCCAAGAAACACAGTATTTTGAGGGAGTCGATGTTTATGCCGAAACTGTGCCAGTTTTACAAGGTTGTCTCACTTGAACTTAAGAAAATGGTGAGTGTTTATGGTTAAAAATGAAATGTTGTAAGAGAATCGGGGGATATCTTTACAAGCATGCTCATCTGTCTACCAGGGTGATTCTGAATAACGGCCTTCATTGGTTGGTTGTCGACTCTTCTAGTGAAGGTAATGGTTCTTTTACATACAATAGCTGCTTTCAATTTGGCTTGCAAAGAATTTGAAAATGTACCAATGCTGCATTTGTTGGTGCCGGTGAAAAGGTCCAAGCGTTCGATATCAAGGATGCTGAATGGTGGCTTACATTAAGCGGTGATAGCTTTGATATTTGGGTGATGAAAGAGTATGGAGAGCAAAGTTCTTGGACCAGACTCGCGAAGATCAACTGGCGCGAGTTATTAGACCTTGATACAGGGTTTTGTATCCCTTGAATGGTGATGAGATTGTAGTGACAAAGAATAGTGAGCACTTGTTTGTCTATAATCGGAGAAATAGATCTTGGAGAAATCTTGGTCATGACTAGCGCTCCGCTAGGTTTGACCTTGGATTCGACACCAATGACATTCTGACCTTTAAACAGAGCCCGGTGTCTCTCTATCACAACTAAGGTATAAGCATTACATAGCTACTTCACAAATTTATTAAGAGATTCATGACAAAACCATAGTTTTGGCTGATGATAAAATCGAGAAAAGTTTTACAGAAACTCCAATAATTTTGTATATCAAATTTCATTAATAAATTGGATAACCTTTTCCCCTTTCGCTTTACGTTAGGCTCTATTTATTGTGAGAATCGCAGTGGAAAGAATAACACAAAAAATAAAAAATAAAAAAAATGGGGGGCGATGAAAATTTCTACCACTACTGCCTCGCCTTCTTCTTCACCATCACGCCGCTCACCTTCATCTCTTTGCAATTCCTCAGCGCTCCGTATGGCAAGCACTACCGGTCCGGGTGGGGCCCGACCATCCCGGCTCACGCGGCCTGGTTCATCATGGAGAGCCCGACTCTCTGGTTCACCCTGATCCTCTTCCCGCTCGGGAAAAACCGGGCCGACCGGGTCGCCGTGGTTTTACTCCTCCCATACCTGATCCACTATGGACATCGTACGGTGGTTTATCCGCTTTTGATGAAGGCCGGCGGCCGGCGGCCGGCGCCGACGCCTTATCCGGTCAGCATCGCGGCGATGGCGTTCGGGTTTAATCTTCTCAACGCGTACTTGCAGATGAGGTGGGTGACGCATTACGCGGATTACGCTGGAGTTGGGGCGGCGTTCTGGTGGCGTCTCGGCGGCGGCGTGGTGGTTTTCGTGGTGGGGATGGTGATGAATGTTAGATCGGATTATGCGTTGTTGGGCCTGAAGAGTGAGGGCGGCGGGTACAAGATTCCGACAGGCGGGTGGTTTGAGTGGGTCAGCTGTCCAAATTATTTGGGCGAGATTATGGAGTGGTTGGGCTGGGCTATCATGACTTGGTCGTGGGCCGGGCTTGGCTTCTTTCTGTACACCTGCTCTAATTTGGTGCCACGTGCTGTGGCTAATCATAAGTGGTATTTAGAGAAGTTTAAGGAGGATTATCCTAGGAATAGGAAAGCTGTCATTCCATTTGTGTACTAGGAAGTCTATGATCATGTAGTTTAGCTTTGGTCTGATTCCCTTTACATTTCTTGTATTGTTTCTTCTTCCATTTGGATTAGGAGTTTCAACGACAATCACAGGTGTGTTTGGCAAACGCTTTTTATGAATATCGAGTAAAATTCGACTTAATTTAGTTATATTTAGATTCAATTTCGACGTGTTCCTTTCGCATGATGTTGAGAAGATTGCGCTTAGGGCTGACAAACGGGTAAAATTTGAGTCGGGTAAAATGGGTAATATGCAAATATGGGTATTATAACCCGTTTGTTACCCGTTTAAAAACGGGCTGGATAAAATACGGGTCGGATATAACTCGCGAGTAAAACAGGTAAACCCGCAGGTTAGACTCGTATTTTACCCGATCCGCTTTGACCCGTATTTTAAATTACTCATTTTGCTCATACTCATATTTTACCCGTACTCACATAGGTACAAAATAAATTACCCGTTTTACTCGCGGGTAACGGGTAAAAATTTGACAGGCCTAATTGCGCTATCGAAAACCATATGATTGAACATTTGACAAGAGCAATTGGAATAGTACATTCCTTCTGTTCTGTATATAAGCATCCAAATGAAAAGTTAAGATTACAAGTATTAAGGTTCTTTCCTAACCACAAGGCTTATGAAAAAATGAATCCAGTTTTCCCATAACTTAAGAAGGCACAAGCTACAAAAAACATTACAGAACAAGAAGAAAACCGATTAGACTCAGAGCGCACGAAGCAGCAACAAGAGATTCAAAATTGTCGGGTTCTTCAACAGACTCCGTTTCAACAGATTCAGTTTCAACAGATTCAGACATGCAACTGCAGCATAACCGTAAAACATATATTACTCGTAAAATTCAATCGCTAAATGTGAAAAAAGAAAGAGGGTAGTTAGTTAGTTACCTTTATTATTGGAGCATAATCGAGTCTTAGGTTGTCATCACCTTAGATTCCTTTGTTACACTTCCATTTGACCCTTCGGTAGTTTCGGAAATCTCCATCACCAGCTGCTCGTGCCTCTCTCGTAGTACTGAGCTGTTCATAGCTTCTACGAGCCTCTTCTTTATATGCTGCTCTAAAGACTGAATCTTAGCTTTAGACTCCTCATCGGGTGTCTCTCCTGCCTTTGCTATCTCCATCTTCAACAACTCGATATCATTCTTCAAATCTGAGTTATTGATTGTATCTTCCGCTATGCTTCGAATCTCTGCATTGAACTCTTCTACCTTATCCTTTGCCTCCAAGAGTTCAGTTGGATTGACTTGCAAGCCCATGGATTTCAGAATACCCGAGAATTCCTGATTTACTTCCTCCTTCAATGCCAAAATCTTGTCCTTGACACTCTCGGTTATTGTCCCCGCGCTATCAATTTCAGCCTGCAATGCCTCGAACTTCTGCTTAATATCATCCCGCTCGGTGAGTTCCTTGAATCGCTTGTTGATTTCTAGCTTCAGTTCGGTTACTTTACTATTATCCGTATCCACCGGAATACTCTGGGCCTTGGACATCTCGGCCAGCATGCCGAGTTTGTATTTTAAGGTTGAATAGTTAGGAGCGTCGGGAAGGCTTTGATTGAATTCCTGTTTTAGCTTTTCAACCTTCTCCTTCAGAGCAGAAGCCAAGGTTTGATCGTTTGCACTCTTAGCTTCCGCAAGCTCTTCTCGCACTGACTCGATTTTTTCCTCGAAGCCCAATGCTTTAGCTGCTTCGGAGTATTCATAATCAACCTCCGCCTTCAATTTCTCAATCATTTCTTTGAGACCCGACGTTGAATTCTTTCCTGAAGGTCCCGTGGCTCGTGAAATATTTTCTTTCAGTTTTTCAACCTCGTCCTTCAGCTCCTCGACAGTATTCCCAGGCTGAATAACGGGAGTTTCTTTATGTTTCATGTTTGCTTTCTTTTCTGGGTCAACTGGAAGTCCCTCTTGGAATCCACCAATTTTACGGAACTTGAGGTGTCTGTGCTTCAATAATTCCGGTACATCCATCTTTTCAAGTTCCTAAAGATATAAATACACACATTGAAGCTTGCTAGACAATTTTACGAGACGGAAGAAACCACAAATTTCAATTACTCACATCCATTGCATCCAATATTGCAGCTTTGATCTGTAGCGAGGTCCAATGCGAGTCTGCATGAGCACCTCCAAGTGGCTCCTGCAAACAGACACGGGGTTCTTTTAAGCACCACCAGAGATTTTTTATAGAAAGCAAACTATCCTAAAAAACTATACGATTTAAAAGCGAGTAATTTGTAAGGATATCCCTTCCGAGAAAAATTCCAAGCAAAATATACAATTTTACAGTCATTTTCTACACAGTTCATACTTAGTTGGAGAATTCATATAAATCGTGTAAGCATAAATTACCATATACTAAAATAGGCAATACAAATATTTTATAGGTAGAAGATACATGAAAATATAACGACATGAGTTTGTTAATAAGTTTCTAGCATGCACTAAATGCCCAGAAATAGAAGTTGAAAGTAAACATACAGGGATGATGCCATCGGCGATTTCCAACTTGCACAGCTCTGTAGCTGTAATCTTTAGCTTCTCAGCTGCCTGCAATGAAAAGTTAATAATAAATTGTTTAATGTTTATATCAACATCCAACAATGCCAGAGTTCTATTTAAGTAAATAACGGCCAGACCTTAGGGGAGGCTTTGGCAGACTTCCATAGAATTGCAGCGCATGCTTCAGGGCTGCAACAAGGACAGGTAAACATCAATATTGTCGAACACCGATCTTGAAAAAATGAAGAAAAAAAACGAGGGAAGACTGGTAATTTTAACAACCGGTGACTGGTGAGCATGGTCAAAAATTGGTATAGCTACTAGCCAATATCGCAGACAATAACAGAAATAGCTTTATTATTTCACAAGCTAAGCAAGCAAGCAGATAGGACAATTTGTAAACCATGACAAAGCGAAGGAAACCATTACATGGATAATTATGTGAGCACAAATAAAAATATAGGGACTCTCGATAAGTATAGAAATATTAACGAGTAGAGTACTTTCAAGAATGGGAAGTGGCTGGCAGTAACCATACCTCGCAACATAGAAGACAGCATTTTCAAGCATTAGGAGTTTGTTGGCACAAGCAATTGCAAGAGCGCCACCAGAACCACCTTCACCAATAATAATAGAAATGATTGGTACTTTAAGACCAAACATAGTTCTCAAGTTATGAGCTATGGCTTCCCCCTGCATAAATCCAACCAGTACGAGATTAAGTTGATGGACTTCCAGCTCAAAAGTTTTAAGCATTGTATTTCAAATGTTTGCATACCTGGCCTAGCTCCTCGGATTTAAGGTCAGCATATGCACCAGGAGTATCAACAAAAGTAACAATCGGAAAACCATGGTGATCTGCATAGTACATCATTCTCATAGCCTTGCGGTAACTGTCAAGATATGCACAGATAAGTTTCAGTCATACTAAGTTAAACCTCATTTTTTACTGCCATGATTAGCACATATTTGTCTAAGTTCATACCCATGAGGAGTAGGCATTCCGAAATTTCGCTTTACGTTCTCCTTTGTATTCCTACCCTTCTGATGACCAATGAACATGTAGCTCTTGCCATTTATGGTGCCAAGACCACAGACGATAGCAGGATCATCGTACCCACACCGATCACCGTGAAGCTCCACAAACTATGTGAAATCACAGTGGTGTAAAAATGACATTTTTTTTCTTTTGAAGTCATTAAAATATTGAAATAATAATAAATTTAGATGTCAAACCTTCTCAGTAATATTGAAAACATGATCAAGAAAAGTTGGCCTATTAGGGTGTCTTGCGATGTTCACACGCTGTATGGGAGTAAGATGCGTGTACAGATCTTTAAGAGCCTGAAAACATAAAACAACCGTGAGCAAAATGGAGAACAAAATTGCATCTTTTTCTAAACAGAAGTTAACGATTTCAATATTCTCGTAAAAGAGGGAAAATAAACCGAATCTAAGCTTTCAATCCTGAACATGCATTCAATATGATACATGTATATACTCTTTCATTGACAAACCTGTTGATATTTATTCTCCAGCATTATAATCTGATCACTGAAATCCAGTCCAGTTTCGTTAGCCATCTTTTGAACCTGAAACCGTGCATAAAATTAATAAGCAACATGCATTTCATATTACAGAAACCATTACTTAAATTACACTGGTAGAAAATCCTTACATCGATGATTTTCTTCTGCAGGTCCATGAGAGGCTTCTCAAAGGCCAGCGTCACTGGCTTCGGCTTCTCATTCAAAGGCTTGAAAGACGACAGATGACTAAGAATCCCGCCTTTAACATTGGGGTCGGGATCCGCAGGCCATGGATAGTCGTGCTTCTTCCCCTTTCTAATCTTTGCAGAAATCGTAAAGTCTCTTCTCTGGACTCCAAATTGAGCCCTCCCGAGAGTTCTGAATGGCACACCCGAAACACCATTCCTCGAGCCCCTCAAAAGATCCGAAGCAACAGGCCTCGAACCCAAATTCCCAGTCAGCGCCGCTGAAGCTTGAGCGGCCATATCACAAAGTCCACACCTTTGATCACCAACACCTGAAAAACAACAAAGATTCCAAATTTATCACACCACCATTTCTACAAAGCTCACCCCTAATCCAACTATCATTGTCTCAGATTACTGACTCAAGTGTCTTAACCTTAAATCATCCTACGCGCATACATCAGTAGCAGCTAAAAACAGCAAAAACAAGCACGAATTACAGTTTCAGACCAATAAGCAATGCAATCAACGATTCCTCGTGAAATCAATCGATAAACAGAATCACGGGCACGGAACAAAAGTGAGAAACAATCAAAAGACATGCAGGAGCAGAATCAAACGGAGAACAAACCTAGGGATTTCCGAAGAGATCTGGAGTTGTGCAAAGCAGTGATGCAAAAACAGGGCGAATGAGTATTAGTAGAGGGGATTAATTAGAGCATTGGAGAAATCGTCATCGTCGAGAAAGCTCCATTCACACACACTCACACACTATTATTTTTATTATTTATTTTATTTAGTTTTGTTTTTTTATTTTAATTTCGATAGTTCCTATGCGGATTATGAATGAGCCAGCTTTTATCGGTTTGGCCGTTGGGGGCGGATGGATCCCTTTGTTTTAGCTTTTGTTTCTTTGTCCGGGTGGGTAAACGGGTCGGGTCAGATCAACCCGCTCTACTCTCACGTGACTTGTAATTGTAATTGTACTTTTTTTTTTTTTTTTTTTTATAGAAAATATTAAATTCATTCACTTCAAATTTCTGAAAATCGTTCAGAATCAAATGATAAGAAACTCGGGGAATTCCAAGAGTCATACAGTAAGAGGCTCGTTTTTACATCGCTACTATAAAATTTCTATCACGCGTAACCCAGAAAAGACATAAATAATTGTTATTTTCTAGTAAACCTTGTAGCCTGGGAACGACGGATTCACAGCTCAAATAGCACTCCATGTCTCCATGCACCATGTTGATAACCACAAGCGCGTCGCCGACAAAACAAACCCCCTGCTGCCTCAAATCTGCCGCCAATAATAGCGCCTCCTCCGATACTAAGCTCTCAGTTAGGTAACGGTCTTGAATATTCGACCATCTTCTTGTAACTGCTCTCCGGAACTAGTCCATCTCATCAAAACCTACATTGTAGTTGTACTTGTAATTCAACTCTAACATGTTTAGGAATTGTGTAAGAAAGAACATACTAAATTCATTAGTTTATATTTTTACAAATAAATAAATATAATAGTACATTATTTATATTTATCCCCTAATATTATCAGTTTATTTCTTACTGAACTAGCACCATTAAACTAAATTGAATTGAGTGAAAACCATGTTTGAAAAATTGAATTTGTGTGACGAAATTTATTAAGATTTCATCAAATTTTATTTTCACTCAACTAAACAAACACTGAATTGAATTAAATTATTTAATAATAAATTTAAGAGAACGTTGTCTTAATTTGAGAATGACATATTTATTTCAATTAAATTCAATCATTTGTCTTTTACCATATTAAACATGATAATAGTTTGATATCATGAACTATCGTTCTTTTCTAACTGTACTGACCACGCGAGCGGGCTGAAATACCACCATAAATATTTATGCCAATCAGAATAACATAATCTAATCATCAAATCTCCACCTCAAATCACAAATTTATTTTTTAATGAACATAATAAGTGAGGATATTTTCATAAATTCATACTGTATTTTGAACTACAAGAATAAAATACTGTACTGGGTAGGATTTGTTGCGTATAATACAATGCAGATTCTTTGTTTCGTGTAAGCATAGATGATGCGTTTGATACAAAGCAAATTCAATAGTCTAATGCATGATCAAGTGGTCAACCGTGTTAGTTCTGGATTTGGTTGTTTATTGCAATGTTTGTTGACCTTTTCGGTATCTAATGTTGGAAATTGAACACTGCTTTGTTGCAAACAACTAAGCAAAACGTCATTAGATATATGATGACTATCACAATTAAAGGGGAGGAAAATGCAATTAAAGGAGAGAAAAACATAATTAAATAGTTCAATTAAAGGAGAGAAAAACATAATTTACATATCACAATTTTTGAGAAATAATTAAATTATAACTATGTAACCTAGGTATAGATCATGTTTGAACAAGTTATTATATTCAATTCTTTCCAATTGATGAAATATATCTTGTAAGAGTGTTCGATTAAGTTTCAAAATCACAAATTTTAAACAGAAATATAGCATGTGTTTAATCTTCACAAATAACTATTACAAAAAAGTTAATTAGCATATGTAAATGAAAGATGTATCTTCCAAATCGTGCGAAACTAACTTACAAAATTAATGATAATAATACATTTAGTAAATCCAAATCTAACGTCCACGTATAATATATGAACGGTCACTTCTAACATCCTTTGTCGAATCGATACACATTTGAGAGTGTTACTATATTTGTTAGATTATAAATGTAAGGGTTATCTGTCACACTAAAGTAGAAATCAATAATAAATAAAATTCATTTTATTTTGAAAAAAATACGACAACGCATCACTGTTTTGTTGTGTAATAACACTAGCATCGACTACTTGTAAATTTGTGATAGTTGCACCGTTTAACTTTCATTAGTTTAACCAAAAATTATATAAATGCATCTATCAAAATCTAAAATGGTGATAAATTACCGTTTAAACTTGAATAAATTGAGTAATATTTTACACGAAGGAGTATTATATCACTCAACGAGTCATTGATCGATAAACATAAAATTAAATGAAAATAAAGAAAGGACAAGATTGCCCCGCCGCCAGCATAACTGGCCCGGTTCACTTCCGGCATCTTCTATCCTTCAACCTAATCCATGGCAGCAAAACCTTCAAACAGTAAGTACCTCGTACTTCCAATGGAACCTCAGTTCACTCTAACAAGCAGATTCTCTGCAATTGGATCTTAATAATGATTCCGTTTTTCCGACAGAGGATATCCTCGAACAGCTCAAACATGGATTTGCCGAGTTCGAGCTCTCTTCTTCCCCGCTTCCTTCCGTCCTCAGCACCGCCGCTCAGAGCAGGCCTTTCTTTGGGTTGTTTCAGGCAGCCAGTAGTCAACCCCCTTTTGCAAAAATTGGTCCTTCAATGTAACAGTTCCTTTCACAACGTTATTTTTAAGAATGAAATTTTATGTTATTGTTGTCAAAATGAGATCTTTATGGGTTTATCAATGCATACAATGTTCTCATTTTGCATACTTTTTTAAGAATGAAATTTAATGTTAGTGTTGTCAAAATGAGATTTTTAGGGGTTTATCAATGCATACAATGTTGTCATTTTGCATGTTTTTTTAAGAATGAAATTTTATGTTAGAGTTGTCAAAATGAGATTTTTAGGGGTTTATCAATGCATACAATGTTGTCATTTTGCATGTTTTTTTAAGGATGAAATTTTATGTTAGTGTTGTCAAAATGAGATTTTTAGGGGTTTAACAATGCATACAATGTTGTCATTTTGCATTTCGCAGGGATCGAGCATCCCCAGCGCTGAAGAAAGCACAGCCCTTTTCAGTTCAGAAGGTTACCGGCGATGGAAGATGCTTGTTTCGTGCTCTGGTACGTGCAAGTTATCTCCTTTTCTCTTAAAGCTTCGATTTTTATTTGTAATTTTTTGCAACACACAAGTTTCAGTTTTGCGTTTGGTGGTGATCAGGTCAAAGGAATGGCCATAAACAAAGGTAATCCGCTCAATTCACGCGAGGAAAGAGACAATGCAGGTAGGTTCGAGAATATCTATTGATATTTTTCGGTTATGGTTATCATTTTATCTTCTTAATAAATCATATGGTTTTTGGAATAGATGAATTGCGGATGGCTGTGAAGGAGGTAATTTGTGACAGTGGCAATGAGCGGCTTCAATACGAGGAGGCTTTAGTTGCTATAACTCTCGATGAGCCTTTGAGGCGGTGAGGTCATTGTTTTGATACTCGTAGTTCAACTGTTATGTATTTTGGTTGATAAATGACATTTTTAAATCGTATGCTGCTGTCAGTTACTGCCAGCGCATAGGACGGCCGGATTTTTGGGGCGGAGAGTCAGAGTTACTGGTTAGCATCTTTAACCCTTCCTGGCCTGTAATTGTTTCTGTTATATTAAGTTTTTATTTTTATCAAAGTCGTCTTTGATCATTTGCCTTTTAGTTAACCGAAATATTCTAATATAGAGCGAGTAGTAAGTTGTAGATGGATGTCGTGAGAAGTTGAATCATACTACGATGGTTTGCGAGTTTGAGAAGTCGACTTCTGCAGTTTATAGACTATGTTTCTGATTTCTTCGTGTTTTTCTTAATCTACCGTTCATCTACTTTTCTTGCTTGGCATGATGGGCGGTTGTTTTTAAGCGTAAACACAGAAAAGTATAAAAAGTCGGAAAATTGAAAAAAATTTCTCGTCACGATTCTTACAATGGTTTCTTATCCAGTTTTCTCACTGGTACTTTTACTTTGCGTTTCTTATGATAGGTGTTATCAAAATTGTGTCGCCAGCCTATCACAGTATATATACCAGAACGAGAGGTATATATAAAAAAATTATCAAAAAATTACCCGATGCCTGTTTTGGATCCATGGTAGTTATGTTTTTGCTACTCTATGCAGCATGGTGGACGAGGCCGTGGATATATACCAATTGCTGAATACGGATCGCAGTTTTCCAAAGGTTCTCTGATGGGAAAACCTCGGAAAGTCGTGAGGCTTCTATACAGTGGTAAGAACCATTATGACCTTCTAGTCTGAGTCTATGTACTAGTCAGTTTTATAATTGACATGGGAACTATGTAGGATGCCCGAACAAGGGCTGACAGAGATCGATGTTTTCGGTAATGAATGAAATCTATTACAATAATCTAGGACTTGAGCATGCGGATATACTGCTACTGCCAGCCGAAAAGCAGTCTTCAGACACTTACATAGTTCAAAACCTTAAAGAAAACAAAATACATAGTTGTGAAAAACAAGCTAACTATATCAAACTATTTATTGCTACTCAGCAGCTTCTTGATCATCTCACAGAGGTACCAAGCTTTCTTTGAGCAGAATAACAGCGTTGGCGTCACAATGCTCGACTCTCTGTGTTTTCAGACAACCATCTTCTTTAAGGTTGACGAAAAATACCTCGCTATTCTTCCTGTCCAGAAGAATCATGGTGTCCTCCTTACATAGGCTTATAGGATGTAAGAAATCTCCTAGGAAGGGAACGGAAATGGAAAACCTCATCATCCACGAATCTCCGGCGCCGTAATCCATCATCTTCCATACGAAAATCGCGCGAGTTTGATCTCGATCAGACGGTGCTGCAACAGCTGCCCATGCAAGACAATCCTCCAGCACCATAACCGCTGTCGGAATATACTTCTTTTTGTTCATATGTTCAGGCACAACATTCAGAGGTAAAGGGACATCTGTAACTACCTCAGTAGTTAGATCGACGCAGAGGAGAATGTCCAAACCTTCTACACTCCAATGAAGACATCCTTTGAAAAACAAACCTCCTCCTATCCATGGAGGCACGTACATGTAGCCATTGTATTCTCCCCCCTTCTTCATGGCATCTGGCAAAACTGTTTCCACTTCTCTCCACGAATTCGAGCTGAGATTGTAAATCCCGAGTCGGTAGGAAACCGAGCCATCATAGTCCTCATCACCATAGTCCTTTAAATCATAGTTCAAGACAGTGACAACCTTGAATTCATTAGTACGAGGATCAATCCCCAGACCACATGCAGAAATTCCATTACATGTCTGAACATGGGATTGGCTTGGGAGCCTCCTGGACCGGCGAGTCGCAGGATTACAGACGAATACAGAATCTCCACGTGCGGTAAAACCTTTTTCTACGACACAAAACAGACCGTTACAAGGTTTGGAAATATACAACTGCTGAAAGAAAGAACTGAACTCAGGAACAGAAGGAGGACGGAGAGGCGTGTTAAGCAACGAACCATTGTTCAGACAATAGTACAGGAGTTCAGGCATGATCATCCTACGATTACTGGTTCTACTGAATATCAAGAAATAGCTTCTAGAAGGATGGTTCAGGTGGAGATTAACAAAACGAGGGCTTTTGATGAAACGATGCCAGTCTTTGCAGACGCACAGGCACCTTAACAAACATATGACCGGCAACCTCAGAAGAATGTCGGTGATCAATTCTTCTGGAAGATACACCATGGTTCCGACAGAAACTTGCAAAGAATCAATACTTTTTACGCTGATAAAGAATGGGAGTTGGTGAAGGCTTTGAGATTATCCGTCTTAAGTAGGGATTGATAAGGAAGAATAACGGTCTGATCGTGGGGCGTAACGTGGGGGTTTCAGAATAACTGTCTGATCCGGCCGAGTATATACTTGCGGTAACTGCCGGACTGTTAAAATCACAGTGGACTCCGTTGCGGTTACAATTTCTTCCTTAATAATGGTAAATTTATGGGAAGTTAAATATGATTGGCAATATGATTGTAATTCTACTAATCACGTAAATTACGGATAATTTCCTTAATGTATAGATGATATATATATTCATCAATCTTAGGGTTTATTTTGGGTGGTTTTTCCGTCCATGACCAGCTTATTTTAGCAGATCCAAATTAAATGTGAAGTGCAATAATGTCCCTGTTAAATATATGTTATAATTCACGAAAAATAGATTTATGATTTGAAAATGTATTCAATGGTAGAATTTTAGATATGTATTTATAATTACTAATGAAGGGTATAATATTTTCTAAATTCTATTAGACATGATGAACTAAACTAGACATGCATATAACAAATTCATTTATTTTCTGAAGGGTTATACATAGTCTGGTATTTAATTAGCGTAGTCCAGAATATCATGAAATTACAATATTAACTATTGAAATAAGTGAGGATATTTTTATAAATTTGTATAATATTTTGAATTATAAGAGTAAAATATTGGAGTGCGTGTAACAACACTCATTGACTAGTTTATAATAAACCTAGAGTTTAAATCTTCACTCATTAATTTTCATAAATAAGCCAAACTGTATTGAATTGGAATTTTTTTAAAAAAAATTGAGAAGAAAACATGTCCTTACCGTGTGTAATTTGAAAATTGTATATTACAATATAACTGATTAAATCCGGTATTTATTCAAAATACCATTAAAATTACAATATCATCTCTATATATGGTTAAGTTTTCAATATATAATAATTGAGAATATTTTTCAAATTTATATTGTATTTTGCATTATCTTAAAGGGAACTAGAAGAGTTATTGCTCCGATCAATAAATAAATTAATAAAAAGCATTAAAAAGGATGAAACTACATAGTTTTGCCTAAAACCACCACATAACCACCGCAAGTTCACCATATTCCGGCGCCTACCATTTATATATATATATATATATTTTATTTTATTTTGTTTCTAAACCGTTTAAAACAAGTTCACCCGTTAGGATAATATATGTTTCTCCTTTACTGTTATTTTTTTTTGCTATATAAAGTTTACACTTTTTGCATAATATATCATACCCTGAATGTATAACTGATGATATATTTTATTTTTTTGTTAATCTTTCATATATTCTATTTTTTAAATTATTCTTCGGAAGTGAAATAAATTAACATGGTATGCATATATTTTTATTTTCTATTTGTGTGATAACGTGTTTCCTCCTTTTATATTAACACCAATTACACACAAATATAACTCATTCCAATATCTATAATATCGTATATTACCATATAAATTTTGTTACAATATTTTCCTTTGATTCCACTTATAAAATCCTATCATGTCAATCATGCTTATTCGTCGATGGTGTTTTTTTGTTGCTGATTTTTGTAGGATAGTGACCACCGACTTCATCGTGAATGCGGATGGAAGGTGGTGGTGTCTCTCGATGTATTCGTCGATGATGGTGGCTATGGAGAGTTTGAAATTGTCATCAAACGAGCATATTTTGTTTACTAAATTTACACAGGGAAGTACTAATGTACGAGATTGCAAAATGTAGTGGTAGAGCAATTAAAGTGGAGCGTTACATACGCTGGATTCGAACTCTTCCGGATCAGAGAGTGTGATATTCCTATTGAAGTGTTAGAAATGGCCATAGGTTTGCAGTTATTCATGGCCTGATGTCAGCTTCTTTTCTATGCAACCCGCGCAAAATAATAGTCGTTAGATGGAACATGGTCTTAAACAGGTATTTTCCACACAAACGCGTGAAAGGTTTTGGAGATCTATATCTAAACCCTATATATATTGTGCTTAATCACAAAAACATCTCACTCACTCACTCTGTTTGTCTTCGCATCAAATTATTCCGGTGTTTATTATAATCCTAATCGCATCAAATTAAGCTTGGAAAAGAGTTGGCTTTTTCTGGATTTTTAGGTGCTGATGGATTGGAAAGTATATTACTGAAGGATGGATGTTGCTGCATTGTGGTTTCGTTGCAGCTGTAGCATTTTGGACTTTTAGTAGGAGAAGTTAATCGCCCGATTTTGTGCCATTTTTGTTATTTGGCAAAGAACTTGATTGGAGAACTTTGACATTATACCATCATTTTTTTCTGGAAAGGTAAGAAGGAGATCAAATAGTTATTCTGCACTCTATAGGTCTCTCTTACTGTGTAAGGAAAGATTCAGCAATGTTTGGGGCAAAAATAGTAGATACATTTAACCTAGAAGTTGTTCGTTGCATCTTATTCAATTTTGCACTAATTATTGATTTACTTTAGCAATGTTGATTGATTGAATATGGAAATTATACTCAACTAGGTAATTTGATATTATATGCACTATCTAAAGATATATTTTTGTGATCAAAATATCAATTACTACTACAGTACTACTACTACATCAGCTTAAAAGTTAACACCTTTAGATTTAACATATTAATCTATGGATTGTGTACATTTTGTATGTCATAACGAGGATGGCAATAAAATATTGCAACTTAAATGTTCAAAATTATTTAATGACCATAACTGTCTAAATATGTAATAACTTTACATAAATATTTACAGTTTAATATATATCAGAATCATTCTGATCTTGGCAATATTGGACACAAATTAAATAACGACACATCATACTTTAACTAATTTATGATTGCACCACGTATTCAATCATTACCCAGACGGATTTACCCATTCTAGATTAGGATTTTAGAAGTTTACTAAAAATATCTTAACCAATTAAAACATTATATTTATACATGTGTCATTATCTTATTGGTGTCTGATAAGGTTTAAATTAGGAATATTCGGATGAATGTTATTCTCTTTTATGATGTAATAATTACCTAACACAAAATCATTTTGTAAATATTATTATTTTATTTGGTGGTGAATTGCCTACAATTAAATAAATATCCATCGAAATATGATTTTGGATAAAAAATCTGTTATCAAAATATTTTGGAAAACAAAATATTTTATCATTATTAGTTATAATTAAATCGTTATTAACATAATTTGTACAACCGACATCAATTATGAAATCGTGATATTCTGGAGCAGTTCATGAGTATGTCTAAATATCACTTTCATGAACATAGACCGGTATAAATTCCATGAATATTTATGTTGTGTCAAGGTAGAAGTGGTAACCGAATATTTTAATAAAGTAGAGTTTTTTTTACTGGCTAATAAATTAATTAAAGTTGAAACGGAGATTAATCTTATCTACCTTTATTGCAGAATCTCTTAAAAAATAACTTTCATAACATATATTTTCTTGCATATATACGACGACTTTAATAAAATATTTATTTCTTAGAAATATTTATACAATTTTATTAGAACTATATTATTCAATATTTAAGGCCTGTTTAATACGACTAAACTGAATTGAAGTGAACTGAACTAAAAAGTTTATTACAATACTGAACTAAACTGAATTAGACTGAAAAATACTGAACTAAAATTTTTTGAAAATATATTTTACTTTTAAAATTTGAGCTTAAAAGAAACTGAATTACATGAATAACAATCAATATATTGATACAACAAAAATATTAATATGCTATATTTTTACTACTCCTCTGTTTACTCAATCGTATGTAACCTTAAACACACCCTTACTATTTTAATATTCTTAATTGTAAATCAAAATATTTATATGAATTTTATAATTTTAAAACATTTCTTCAAACATACCAATATTTTTTGTCATTCACTTCATCAGAATCAGTTTCAATACAATACCGGTATTAAAACTATTTGTTCCGCTAAATATTTAGGTATTGAAAGTAAACATCCTTTGTAAAAACCATTTTCTGATATGTTATTAATAATTGGGGTTTATTTTAGCTCAAAAAAAATTAAAATAAATTAATAGCATGTCCAATAATATTTGAATTGAATTATTATAATATATCTATTCATCCAATTCAATTTGATGTTCAAATTCATCATTTAAGTAGGAGTTGTGTTTACGTTTTTTATTGTCTAATTAAATATTGATTTAAAACTACTTTAAAACCATCATAAGATCACCATGTTCGGTGCCTATAATTTTCATATATTTGTTTTAGTTTCTTTGAATTTCATTCTTTTTGCTGAAAGTGTTTCCGCCTTCTTTATATTATTAACGTGTTTCCGTCTTCTATATTAATATCAATTACACACAAATACAACTCATTCCAACTCTTATAATATCGTATACTACCATATAAAAAATCATATACTATCTCCATTTGGTTCCACCTATAAAATCCCATATACTTCTGTGTCCAGATTTTGATTGCCGCACCATAAATTATATATAAACCAGCCACAACACAAGTGGTAAATCAAATATAGACTCAGGAGATAGCTTAAATTTGTAATATTTTATTGCAATGAGAGTGTATAATCATGATGTATTATTAATTACTATTTAAACTAAAATTGGTATATTAATTTTTTTTTGATTTAATATATTATAATTCTATTATGTTTGTTTTTATTTAGACAACATACTTACATACACATTCTTTCCTATTTATCATTTAATTTAATATCTATTACTGTTTATTTTAAGTCACAATGTAATCTATTCCGCTTTACATTGTTTCCAAAATATTTGATATCCACTATTTTATCATTTTTGTCCCAAACAAATTCACTTTCTATTAATATGATAACAAAATTGAGATGGCATTACATCATTTATTAGTTTTAATTCTATTAATCTCTTTAAAAATATTATGAAATACTTTCTTTCATCTTTGACGATTGATTATCAGGATCACGCTGCAAAATTATTTTGATATCAGCCACACCATATATATAAGGTTTTAGGATTTTAATTCAATTATTGCCATATTTACCTTCTTTGATTAATTTAATTGAGTTTTTTTTGGAAAAATGAATAGTTTTGATCTATCTGAAAAAAAAATCATACAACTTTAATTTTATTTTAGACATAATAGTACACTTTAAAATATTCAAACCTTTTCTTACATATCGCGCAACGCGCGATCAATCATGCTAGTAATCATATAATTAATATTGAATTCCAAATTCATATTATATTTGGATTATAACGTAAAATAACGGACTATTTAATTAGAGCAATTTTTGTTATACGTTCCCTATTTCAACGGAGACGCAAATTAAATACTCGTTCTAAAAAGTTGTCGCCGAGAAAACAATCCGGCATTCTTAAAAACTTAGGATTCTTCATCTTCCTCGTCGATTAGTGAAGATTTCAGAGGTCATGGAAGGATCTAGCAACGGTGGGTTGTTGTACCATGAAGTTCAGGAGTCGAAGCTGTGCGCGTTGCATTGTGTGAACACGGTGTTGCAGGGTCAATTCTTCTCCGAGCTGGATTTCGCCGCCCTCGCTTCCGATCTCGATCACCGGGAACGGCAGATGATGGTGGAATCCGGCGGCGATTTCCTCACCAACCCCGAACAGTCTCACAACGTCGCCCTCGACGGCAATTTCAGCATTCAGGTAGTTTATTGCTCTTTTAATTTGAACACTTTTTGGATTTAAAGTTGCTCTCTTTTTTGAATTGGTGATCTGTAAGATTGATTTCCTGCATGAATTTTAGTTTTGTGATTCTTATAGTTTTTAGGGTTCTGCTAATTTGGGGGTTTTGCAGCTGGACAATCTAGGGAGTTGAGTTTTAGATGTGATTGAGTAAAAAACCCTAAGAAATTGGTCCTGGTTGAGTAAAAGGCCTGTCTTGTAGCTTAACTAGTTGATGAGCGGTTTGAATGCCGGAAAATTCGGCTGAAACTTGACTCTGAATCAAGTTCATACCGAACTTGATAGGTTGCATTTATTGGTTATAACCTTTAATTTATTAGGTTTACTTAAATGAACTAGTTTAACGTGTTTCGTTATACAAGTTTTGATTTTTATGTTAAGAGTAAAGACTGTTAATCGAGTTTGTTTTTGCTCGTGGCAACTCAAACCTTACGCGAACTTGTAAATTTAGGGCTAGAGTTAGTCCCTGCTACCTATTGACTCGCTCGTTTAGCATCTTAGCCTAAATTTCGGTAATTATATTCAGTTTTCTATAGATGGTAATCCTCCAGGGCTGGGGTGAACTGATATCGGTCGTTGCTTGGTAATTGGTTTAGATTTAAGGTTGTTGCATCCCACTTGAATGTGTCTGTTAGTCTGTTTTTCTGGTAATTTTTCTGTTATTCTGTTACGTTCATTGGAACGCACTAATTCTGATCTGACCTACGTAACCTTGTCCAAGTCAATGTTAGTTTAAAACATTAATTGCGTCATCTGGATTGCGTGAATAACCATGAAATGTGTTCAATATTCCCGAATATCCTTGTTTGTCGGTCTCTTTTCTTCATGAAACAGTGGTCTGATACATTTCAACTCGTGTCTTTAGGTTCTACAAAAGGCGTTGGAGGTATGGGACTTACAAGTCATCCCTCTCGACAGCCCCGATGCCGGGCCCGCGCAAACCAACCCCGAGCTCGAAACTGCCTATATCTGTCACTTGGAAAGTCACTGGTTCTGTATCAGGAAAGTGAACGGCGAGTGGTATAATTTCAACAGCCTATACGCAGCACCCGAGCATCTATCCAAGTTCTACCTTTCCGCCTTCCTAGGCTCGTTGAAAGCCGAGGGCTGGAGCATCTTTCTGGTCCGAGGTAATTTTCCCAAGGAGTTCCCGATGGCATCCTCCGACTCTTCCTTTGGGTATGGACAATGGCTGACCCCGGAAGATGCCGAGAGGATTCTCAAGTCGAGCAACTCTAGCCAGAGAGCCGTTCCGAGAAGTAGTCGGCCGCCACCACCACCGCCAGCGTATAATGATCAGTTTTTCGGGGAAGGGATGTTTCTAGAAGATGACCTGAAAGCTGCCATTGCTGCAAGCTTACGGGATTCCGGCCCGCCTGTCAAGAAGGTTAAAGTTGATGAAGATGGCGCGCCGGAGGAAAGTGTGAACAAGGATGAGCAAGGGAATCAAAGCAGCAGCTCACCAGATGAGAAGAAGAGTGGTGATGAAAGTTGAAAAAATGTATCCATTATTTTTCCCATAAATATACATAGTTTTCTTTAATAATTATACTGAGAATATCTTACATTAATGAAAGCATTTTGCAAAACCCTTGTCTTATATTTCCCTGTGGTAAGGGATTGTTTTTCTATTTGTTGAACTGAGCTGAACTGAAATTATTACAGTGAAAAATGTTGGCAAATTAACTCTTCTTTGAGGCTGCCTCATGTGTATAAATAAGTTGGGTAGCTAGGGTCTGTTTGTTTGAGGTTATTTCTTACTGAACTGAATTAAATTGAACTGTAGTGAAATTAATGTATTGAAAATAGAATCAGTACCATATCTAAATTTATCTGAATTTGACCAAATTATATTTTACTGATCTGAATTGAACTGAACTGAACTGAACGAATAACCTCCAACAAACAGAGCCTTAATTTGTTAAGATTTACTAGAATATTACTAACATCGACAAATAAAAACACCACTTTTCAATAAATCTTCTATTTTATAACACACCAGTTTTCATTTTAGCGAAAAATAAACTCTAAAGAACATATGTTCTTACCTAGAATTTTTACTAACGTTAACAAATAAAAACATCATCTTACTGGGAAAAAAATCACAGAAACTGTTTTAAGGCGGTGGAAAGTTTGTATCTTTGGACCTCTTCAAAAGGTCTCTCTCACCGGCCAGGCCAACCCATACCAATATATTCCACTCATTCATTTCCTTGTACGGACCCCACATGCCAACCTTTTCATGTACAGTGTCCTTAACTAATAATCTAAATCCCAGAAAAAGAAGATTGCTGACAGTATTTCGATTTCAAACTTTTGACCTGGAAATTGATCAACACTGATAAAGAAACCATTTTTGGTCTGCATTTCTTGTTTTTGGTCCGAAATGGATTCATCCAAACGTTTGTTCAACAGGCAGAGATCAGTTCATCAAGTTCTTGGAGGAGGGATCTGTAAGTTTGAGTGTAATAAAGTTTTGTTTTGATCGCAGGATTTTGCTTAAGCATTTTCTTTCTGCAGCGGCGGATTTGATTCTGTGGCGGCGGAAACATTCGACAGTGCAGATATTAATGATAACCTTTGCTTCATGGTTGGTGTTCGAAAAATCTGGGTATACATTGGTATCCTTGGTGTCCAGTGTTCTGTTCCTTCTGCTCACCATTCTCTTTCTCTGGTCCAAATCAGCTGCCATTGTTAACAGGTAATGATAAAAGATGAACCTTGATCTCTGTAAGAAAGTTATTTTGAATTCTGAAATGTTAAGGTTAGGTTTTTACTGCAATGTCTGAAACAGACCAGCTCCACCTCTGCCACATCTGCGCGTTTCAGAGGAGATGGCGAATGATGCAGCGATTTTGATACGCGATCACGTTAACAGAATAATCTCGGTGTCGGAAGACATTGCCATGGGAAGGGACACAAGAATGTTTGTAAGAGTCGCAGGATGTCTACTTATATTGTCTGTAACTGCCAGTTTCATTAATATCCTCACACTGGCTTATGCTGGTAAGTTTTTGACTACTTTAATGATGAAAAAAATGCAGCTTTTTTAATGTCTTCTGATATTTTGCAGGCCTTTTTCTTGCTTTCACCATTCCGGCAATTTATGAAAGGTACGAGGATGTGATCGATAGATATGCCTTCTGTTGCTACAAGAATTTAAGGATATTGTATGACAGACTTGATGAAGAGGTAATCAGCAAGGTTTCAAGTCATATGTTGGAGAAAGAAAAAGAGAAACTTCTCTGATAAATTTTGATTGTATTGAGGTTTTTTAGACATTATGTAAAGGATATATCATGAATTTCACTAAATAAAATGGCAAAAGCTCGAAATCAGGCACTTCAAACTCGAATGATTGTACACAATGCAGCAAATCAAAGCAACTGGAGAATGAGTTTGTATACATTCATGAGTTTGATTATTACCAAAAATGCTAGGACCATCTTTAAGGTCAATTGAATCCTTGTCCATCCGAGGTTGCATCATCCGAGTAGAACTGGCCACCTCGATTATGCTGAGGTAGTTGCAGAGGAAAAGGAGATGGCGGGGGAAAGGCCGCCACAGATGCTCCACTTTGCCCGCTTTCACCTTTATTCACCGGAGATGCCATCATACCCTCCATATTAGGAGTTTGTTCGATCATCCCCATTCCAGGTCCCATGTTCCAGGATGGACGAGGATAGCCGCCACCAAAGTTTAAGGATCCTTGTCCTGATCCTGATTCTGGTACTGGATCGGGCCTCGACATGTCATAAGGAGGAGCGTTGAAGACCTGCTGACTTCCGTCCGGGAAAAACTGAGGATAACCGTACTGAGGAGTGGACATTCCCGGATTCATCATCATCGGCATAGAAAAGTTAGGGGACTGAAGGGGAACCATCCTATCAAAACCTGGTGGGGCATTGGTGTCGATAACTGGTTCGGTTGAATGGTTATGGATCTGGGGAGAAAAGGCTTGCATGGGCCGAGGAGTTGGTGGCATGATGGGCCTTGGGGTTGGTGGCAAGCGGTGGGCTTCGGAGCTTGCGTGGATGGGGAAGGGAGCCCTTGGAGGAGCCTGGACTGTGGATTCTGAGCCCGCGGGCTTTCTTGCACTGCTTAATTCTAAGTCATTACCTTCTTTATCGGCACCGGGATTTATGAGGTCGGGATGTGTCTGGTGAACGTGTGACGAGAAATCCGACTTCTTGAAGAAAGACTTGAGGCAGTGTGGAGCAGCACAAATGTATATTCCTTCCAACATCTTGATCGTCTGGATTTTTTGGATGCGCTCCTCACAGCTGCGAGCAAAATTCAACGACATTTAATATAATATGGCGAAACTTTGTGTTCGCCACCAAAATTTCATAAAAGTTAGGCCGAATATTCACATAATCCTCCCGAGTTTGTTCACAACAGAACATGCTAAGATTCATTTGCCGATATTCGGTTTGTAATGAACAACTTACGACTTTGCACATAGCTTAGAACATACAACTTACATGAAGCAGAAAGATTCACTCCGGGCGCAGTCCAGACAGTAAATATGATTACAAGGATTCTGCAAGAGAGCCACACCATAGTTAGTCAACAAACGAACCAATAAATGTAAAGATGACCTATGAAATAAAGCTACTGCATTTTAAATGCACGGAAACGCTGACTTTGTAATCGAATATGACATAAAGCTGATGTGTTTTAAATGTACGGATGGAATAGAACAAAAAACACATTATCGAATCGCTAACTTTGTAAAGATCGCATATGACATAAAGCCGATGTTTTTATATGCACAGAAATATGAAAAACACCTACGAAATATCCTTCTGAATTTTTTATGCATCGATAGATTCAAACAAAAAACACGATGACAAAACGCAGACTTGTATCCATCACTAGATCAACACAATAATCACCAAAAGGAACTAGATTCCGAATAGAAAGATACCTAGGCACAAACAAATGCATAATCGATAAGCAACCGTAATAAACATCAGGAATGCGTACCAGCCGTCCATACACAGCGACGGGCAAGTCACAATGCACACAGAAGTGAACTCTCTCGCCAATCAGGCGGCGTGATCTCCTACCCACAATCTTGGTCACAGCCGAAGCAGAAGTCGCACCGATGCTCTTAGCTACTGCAAGATCAGCCAAGACCAGGTGATCGGGACACGCGACAGTCACCGTATCAGGAGGCAAGGGCTTTGAACCTCCACCTTCTGCAGCAGGCTTTCGAAGGCGAATCTGAAGCATCTTTTCGCACAAACTCCAACCAGCAGTCTATGATAGTTTCTGGAAACAGAAATCAATGGAGAGACCTTTAAACAGCATGTTCGTCAACCAATCAAATCCCTAGAACCCTAAATAAGTTCATAATCCTCGTAACAAACAAATAAAACCTAATACAGACTGGATAATCAAATTAACAGACTAAAATTGAATCAAGGATGTGAAACCATGGCTTACCAGAGAAAAATTAGGTTACCGATTTGGGGATTTCTGCAACACGACGAAACCTTGAAGCAGAGACGGGAAGGAGTTGTGGGGGCGGACGGTGGTCGAAAGTGTACTATACTAAAATATTTCTACCGCTGGCCCCGGGGATTTCATTAAATTCCCTTTTTGACTAGTTAAATGTTTCTTAATTTGCAGTTTTGTCCCTGATATTGCTTGACCCAAATTCATGCTGGGCCAGTGTGCTTACTCCATCTTTTGTCTCACTTTTTTTAAACAATAAATTATTATAAATATATTTTATTTTTATATATAATTTTTGATACTAATAAGAAAATACATGTAACAATTCACCATATCTTAGAAGACATATTTTACACTAAAAGAAATATATGTGCACAAAAGGATAAAAAAGTCAATCACTAAAATTTTTTTAATAATATTTTTACGAATTATGATAGTTAAATTTTTATTTCGATCTTTATATTTTTTTGAGTGAAAATTTGTTATAAATTATGATTTTGGAATTTACTGAATCTATGACTTGCGAGTTTCAAATGATATAATTCACAAACAGGAGAAGGATTACATAGAATGATTCAAACTGATGTTATTTACAGTATTAATATGGCATGTGAAGAGAATTGAACGCTGATTGAAATTGAAATTGTTTGTACATAATCAAGATTTTCCTACTAGAACACGAAATGTCGAGATTTTTAGGATGCTAATGTCGTCGTATCACTCGTATGTGTTTGAGGTTTGATATTTTACAACGTAGTAATTTTGTTCAAACGATTAGCATACTACAAATGCAATCTAACCAAGTCAAAAAGACAAAACACTCAACATTCATAGTTTAAGGAGAACTTTATTATTAACCGATAGTGATAAAAATAATATCCAACCTTAATCAGCATCGGACAAATAGGACAGAGGTTTTGACAGATTACAAAATGTTATGAACTGTCACTCCTAGTATTAAGATCAGCTCCTCATAGGAACTTGAATGAAGGGTTCCTATTAATGTTGTTTTGCCGGAAAAAAAAGATATCGATTATTCAACTAATGTTCCATCAGAGTCCTCCAATGTCTTGTTCATCAGTCTCCGCGATAAAAACTAAGTTAACAAACAGCAAAAAGACCAATGCCCCCTTACTGCGAAGGTGACTCGATGCTTCTCACAAACTTTTTAGCCTGCGACAACCACATAAATAGGAGGGCAAATGAGTAAATTAACAAGTGCTCGTCCAATTCTGTTTAGTCAACGAGGATGGCGATTTTATGATCTCAAAATATCTATCATGATTCATGAACCCGATAAACAGAAACTAAAGAAACACGAGAACGTAAGAACATGCTTCTTACCTGTTCTAGTGTCAGAAACATGATCACGTTCCACGATCCTAGCCGTCCAAAATTTGGTATGAAGCCCTTGTAGAAAGCTAGAGGTCCCTGCAAAGGCGGTGAAAGTTTCATGTGTCAAACTAGACATCGGCAGCAATAGTATCGCTAAGTGCCAAGCATTATAAATATGAACTCACGTCGTTTTTAAGAGTCTTCACAAAGCAATCGATCGTACTCTTGTATGAGGAATCTCCCATCATTCTGGACTTGACCTGTACCAACAAATGTTACTCTCCAATGCACACGAGCCCAAAGACACGAAATTATATGTTCAAAGAATCTCAGCCTAAGTAAATGAAGCCGTCTACTTAAGGGCAATGGAAAATTTGTTGCGAAAAACCCGACCAACTAATGTGAGGTAAATTTGTAAACGGTTATGCCAAAAGACAGATAATACTCCAACGGTATCAAGTATCCATGTTGGTTACAATTTTTTTGCATAAAAAATTTAAAAAATGAAATAGTTCAGAGAGAATAGTTACCACATCAACTGGTGAGCCAATACAGACAGCGAAAAACCCGGCTCCAAGACCGGATAAAAGGTGAGTAAGGACATTGTCTGAGAATCCAGGTATCTTCAAAATCGACTGCATAAACAAAATTTTAGAGGTAATTAAAATACATAGACGGCAGTTGAATGGAAAATTTTAGCTAGAAATTTCGACATTAATAACCAACCTCCTTCACTTGATCATAACTGGCTAATTCAGCGGCGTTGATTATAGCATTTCGAGCGATGTTAGGCCCAAGTCCAGTCCACAAGGCCTTAACACCTTCCTGAATTCCGGAAATCAGTTCAGCCAAACTAGTTAATTCAAAAACTCAACTACGGATTCAATTTCTTCAAGTGCGTCTTAAAGACCGAAATTGTTTAAACAGTCATTACCTGCTTGATGATTGTACCATAAGCATTCACTGCACCGGAATATCGCCTGGGCACGCCAGCTGGCAACTTACCCTCAGCTTGGAGGCGTACTTTCACCAGATCAGTTGGATTAGCGATTGTAATTCCAACAGCACCTATTTCACACATCATTAAAACACCAAGAGCCATGATTCGTAACTCGACTGTTCAATTCACATATCAAGTAATATCTTATTCATCAGAACGAAAACAAAAACAAAAAATGAAAAACTCCATACCAGTTGTGAGAGCAGCGAGAATCTTCTTCATTATAGGCACATCTCCAACATGATCGTTGCCAACGTAGAAGTTCTTAACCTGTATCACATAATCACACGCAAGCAAATATCGGTCAAGCATTCAAACGAACGAAGATTTGAAATGAAAAGAGCTCCTGTGTACATACCGGATCATACAGTCCAATCCTGAGACCACCATACAAACACTGGCGATGCAGCCCCGGAACAATCCCCTTCCACAGCGAAGCCATCCCTTCTTCCTTCGCAATAGTCCCAACCGTCCCCAGCAAACCCCTGTACTTTGGCGCTACATCACCCGCTATCGCCTTCTTCTGCAGCTGCAGTCTCACCTTAGCGGTGTCCAACGGGATAGTACATACCTATACATATAAGTTTAAAGCACCACAAATCATCATTTAGGGGGAAAAATTGGGGAAAAACAGTTCTTTTTCAAGGATATGCACAAATCAAATTCAGATATGATCACTTTACAATTCAAATGTGGATGATCATGTTAAACAGTTATCAAAATTCAGCAAAAAAAATGAAACGGTATCTGGAGAGCAGAAACGGACCTCGGCTAGGCATGCAGCGAAGGCGCCGCTGGCTAGGGTTCCGCCGAAGGAGATGTCGGATTTGCCGCCGCCGTGACCCACCATTTCTCCTCAAGCAAAGCTTCGCCTGCAACTAAAATGGAGACCTAAATTCTGGGGAAGAAGATGGTGAATTTGGGAGGGACAGGTGGGCGAGGATCTCGGTAAGCTTAGCGATCAAATCTCGCCGTTGGGTTTCTGTTTTCTGTCATCTTTGAGGGGGAATTTATAGCTGCGGAGGGGTGACGTGGCAGGTTGTTGGTGCGGCGTCAGCTGTGGTCGCCGTCAGCGACGTTACGAAGCTCGCAATAACGGGAAAAGGGGGCGAGAATAGATGCCTATTGAGTCATTTCCCACTGTTATTTTTTTCCTCTTTAAGCATGTTTTTTATTATAAAACAAAATTTTAACAAATATATAAACATGTGTTGTTATGATAATATAGTAATGAAATTCATTTGATATAAAATATGCACACATTTAAATATGAAGTTCAATTTGTTAAATTCATTTGTCATCTATTTGTGTTTAATTTTTTTTTTCAATTTTTAACTGATGATATGTTATGTTGTAATTTATGATTATATTTGTGACAATTTCTTATCTAGTGCGTTTATAATTGTGTATTTTCTACCGCTTTAAAAGGAAACTCTGCAATGAGCTTATTTTTTTATAAATCAACATTTAATTAGAAAGATTATAAGTATATGACATGTATACATTCTATTAATATTTATGAATGATCTTGACACGTATGCCGTGAGTCATCGTTCTATCCACGAAAAATAATTTTTATTTATTATCACAACGGTTATGATTCAATAACAATTTATATTATTTGTTTTAAATGCTATTCAGTACTTCCTTTATTTGGTTGAAAATCCAAAACGTTAACATGACTTTTCTAGTCAAAATCATGAAACAATTTTGGTATCACATTATTCTTGTATTTTGAAAAAAAAAAACATTAATTTAGACGAGAATTGAATATATGAACAAGATATCAAAGTAAAAAATGTACGTTCAATATAAATTACAGACGCTAAAAGAAAATTCAAACTCGCACTCGGGTCAATCAGCGTACTACATTCATCGGTTGACTTCTCTTGAGTTGATTTATAAAACATAAACAATATCCTCGTGCTAATTACAAGGAATGTAATTAAAACGTATGAAGACGGATATCATCACAGGTTCATTATTAATGATATCACTAACAATCCTAACCAAGCTAATAAACACACTCCTGATTTCTTACCAATGTTCAATTTGTTCTTGCCTAAAGACTAAAGCCTCACTTTGCCCTTTCAATACTAAACTTAACATGAGCAAGTAACAGTGATATTGCAACTTCAAGTCGAGTGCATTGGTAAGGAACTGAACAAGCAAAGAAATCACGAGTTCAAAATGTAGGAAGAGCACCTAAGTTCAAAACTACTTCCTTCACTATCCCTATAGTGAGTGATAATTTACAAAACTAGCACACAAGTTTGACAATCGGACAGTAACCATAAGAGAGAGGCAAGAACGACAAACAGACTGACAAATCCTAGAACTTGTACTAGGTTCTAAGGGCAATAACTTCGTTAAAAAGATTGTCACTATCTTCAGTTACTTCCCTAAACCTCACATACAAGCCAAATTTGTTTCACACACTGATCAAGACTTCACACTAAGCAAGAAAACAACCATCAAACTGAACCAAACCAATACCACAAAAAGATAGGGACAATCTAAATTAGTTTAACCGTATCATAAAAATCTGTCAAGAAGAAGATCTCATAAAATGATGATACGACCAAGGCCTTAAATTCATCAACAATAATCAAATTCAAACAACTCAACGGCACAAAAGATAAGCACAATCTAGTTCACCGCAAGCAACAAAAAGAGATGCATCAATATAAGTAGAAAAGGAGAATCATCATTATATAATAATACTCAATTGAAGGTTCAAGTATCAAAACAACAGAAATCGTTCGAGCAACATTATGATTTCAAAAGTTACAATGGGATTAATTCCAATTCCAAATTAAATTCAATTGACCTCTCCTCTTCTCTATTAGCTCCCCTTAATAATCACTCGTGAAGAACACCCAAGATATCCTCGTCCCTGTACAGAAGGAACCTGCACAATTCGCAAACACAAACAAAGGTCAAACAAACAACCTCAGACAAAAAGGCAGAAAATCTATGTCATCAAGTTAAACTGTTAGAACTTACTCCTTTTCACCAAGTTTCACTTGGGTACCACCGTACTCTGGTAGAAGAACATTGTCCCCTTCCTTCACGGCAACCGGAATAGTGTTGCCGGCCTTATCGCGCATCCCTGGTCCGACCGCCACAACTTTCCCTGAGTTGAGCTGCATACAAATCAAACAACATCAGACCAAATCAAGCAATCAACTTCGATATAAAAAAATTACAGATTCAGACAGTTAGTTGCTCCAACCTTGGCAGTTTTCTCCGGGAGGAGAATTCCGGCTGTGGTCTTGGACGGCTGGACGAGCTTCTCGATGAGAACCCTGTTGAGAGTTGGGATCAAACGCTTCGCCATGGATGAAATCTAGGACGGATCGAATCTGGGGTTTTTTGGGCAGCTGTGAGAGAGATCGGGATTGAGGGTTTTAAATGGGGGAGACTGTGAGTAGTAGAAGGTTCTAGGTGCTCTATTTAGGATCAATAGTAGGGTTTATGAGGGTTTAAAGGACGAAAATATAATTTTGGATTTTATTTTTGGGCTTTCATAGCATAATTTAGTCCGGTCAATAAATTGGGCTTTTGGTTTTGGTTTGGGTTTGAGTCCAGTTTATAGTAGTAAAATTCAGTCTTTTTCAGTTTACTCAAATTTGAATACGAATTCAATTTAATTCGGTTTCGCTCAGTTCAGATTCATACATTTAGAGTTTTATTTACATTCAATTGTATATATTTAAATTCAGTTCAACTCCTTTAAGTTCACTCAGATTTGATTAAATTGTAATTAGTCAATCAACTTTGTTCCAACCCAATTTCTTTTTCCTTTCAGTTTAGTGGTACCAAGTTCAGTTTCATTAACCAATTTTGAGTGAACTGATTGAAGATGGAATGAAATTAACTAAATAGGAGTGAACTAAAAGTGTGTATGAAACTGAACAGAACTGAATCAGATGAATTTTAATATCGCTGAGTAAATTTAACACTTACAAAACATTCCAACCTTAAAATGCTACATGCAACATCTTAAAGAACAACCAAGCTCCAGAAAACATAGCAAAATATGAATCCCCAGAAAATGTAGTAAGTATACCATTCATGATTAACCAAAAACATGCATTCAGGATACAAATCATACAATCCGGCGTGGAAATCGTGTGTATTAACTATTGTCTTATACAACAGCAATGTACAGTTGCCCTGTCGGCCGAGTCAAGTAAATATTTATATCGCTATCAACTCTTACAACAATCAAATCCAAGAACCTTGGGCTCCTTCGAAGAGATCAATTCACTGACAACAGCTTTCATGCATCGTATAAAATTAGAACTTTACAAAAAGAATCGTTTATCCTCATTTGCTTCTCTTCTTGGCTTCACTGTATAATATCACTCCAGTAATCGTGAGTACATACCCCAGCATACCCGTAACTGACACGGGATTTCTGAATATCAAAATCGATATGACCACGGCAACAGCACCTTTTGCATTACCCAATACCTGTACAAATTACTAAATTATCCCTCCGGAGTTTTTTTAGCAAAGCAATCTAATTGTATCTTTACGTGTCTAAGACTAAGATTAATGAACCACTAGCCTTAAAGCCGGTTCTCTATTCCCCTCAAACATTGCTCGAGGTAATTCACCGACAACCATTGAGCTTATCAACTATATTAAGTCTAACCAAAGCGAGATTTCAACTATTTTATACCTAACAAATCATTATATTTGTCTAAAAAAAGTCAAATAACAAGATTTCGAATCAATAAATCTAAAAGCGGCATTTTTTCATTAATATATGCACCGAATATGGAAGAAGTAGCAGAGACTTGTAAAAGAAAAGCCATACCTGGAGAGTCAATGCACTGGTGTGTTTCGTGACCAAGAAATTGGTCAGGTTGACACAGTACGCAAGCACTGAGTTCAGAAGCAGATACCACACGATTTTTACATCAGTTCTTGCTAGGGAAACCGTGATCGCGACTACATTGTCCTCCATCAGAATGGTTGCGGGAAGGAGGATGAAAACCGCTACTGGAGCCATGTACAGCAAAAGGTTCATGGAATTCAACTTCTCTCTGAAGAAGAAGATACCAAAATTAGAGAACCCGTAGAAAACAGTAAAAAGTTCCCAAATGATTCCAAAGTATCTAACTTTACCCTTCTGACGACAGCAAAATCCCTTGGAGAACCGATTTCAACGCTCTCGCAGCTGTGGCACCGAGGCACATCAGGAACCCAAAAAGATGGAAACTTGGTTCACCCTGCAGCCAAACACTGGAAGTGAATAAGGGCTGAATTCTGACAATTTCAGCAAAATACTTTGGCATAAATGTGATATCCAATTAACAGTCGATCATTAAAGAATCTGTAAACCTTTATGCCAAATGGCAATAGTAAGACGGGCCAAGAGAGCATTTTTATGAGCTATAATTCCTATATTTATTCACCTAACTGAGAAAAAATCAATCTTTCGGCGGAAATACTACTCACATTCTCATCAAACATTACAAGAAGCTAATTTCTCTTCCTCGAAAAAGAAAAGCACATCAACGAGTAGAGCAATGAAGATGAATTAAATTCGCATTCAACAACAAAAAATCGAAAGTTAGTACAATCAGAAAAGTGTAAACCGCCAACTACTTGAATAGGCTTTAATCCAAATGGCAATAGTTAGGCAGGCCAGGATAGCATAGCATTTACAAAGTATGGTTCTTTATGAGCTACAATTCCTCTATCTGCTCACCTAACTGAGCAAAAACAAATCTTTCGGCGCAAAAACTACAAGCTACTAATTTCTCTTACATTATCTTCCTCAAGAAAGCAAAACACATCAAACAGTAAAGCAATAAAGATGAATTAAATTCGCATTCAACAACAATAAATCGAAAGTTCGGACAGTCAGAAAAGTGTTTACCCCGCTAGCAATCACAACTCCAGCAACAACCGGCACAAGGGCAGCATACGTCAGCCAAGACTCCCTCTTGAAGGCCATGAGGTAAGCAAACACCGCTGTGAAAAACGGCGTCGTAGCGCCCACCGCCTGGGTGAACGACAACGGAAGATACCGTAACGACACGTTTCCGCTAACAACCGAGCCGCAGAAGATGAAGCTCAGCGCAGCAATCTTAAAAAACTGTGTCCGAGATCGCAGAGTCTGCAACGGCACCGTTTTGAACCAGACAATCGCCATGTAGCTGAACAGCGCGCAGGCAATCATATGACACAGCGTGAGGAAGATCGGATACCTAAACCCATAATTACTCAGAAGATATTTGTTCAAGACGAGGACACCAATGTTGGAGGTGTACCATGCCGACACGAGCCAAATCGTGAACCACTGTGTCTTCCCATTGCCCTTCATCGCCGGGGTTGCGTTGCTGCTGTAATGGTGGGGCGGCGGAGGACGGCGGAGCCACCGTGCCGGAGGCGGAGAGAGGAGGAGGGAGGGGGGAGGAGGAAGGGGGATCGAGGAATATATAAGGTGACCGACATTTTACGGTAAATGAAAGAGATGGTGTTCACATAGAGGAACCAGTGTCGCGTATTTGATTTGTTTAATGTTGTTTAATTATACGAATGGTCAATTTGTTTGCTGTATCCCTACGCGTTAATGATTAGTGTACGTTAATTGCATACGTTAATCTTTGATTAGTAGGAAGGTTAGGTCCAGCGTCTCACTTAATTAACCACGTTGGAATAGACCGGTGAGCAGTTCGGATATCGTTGTTTACTATTTGGGGATATGATTTGAGTTAGCCGTTCTAATGGTGATGACAAAAGTAACGATCTCTTGATCTTATCGACATCTCTCCTTCACTCGAGACAAATGAGAGAGACAATATAAGAAGGGAGTTGAATATCATTCCGTTCACATCATAAGTACACAATTAGTTGATTAGACCTGAATTAGGTACAAGTTTTGTCGACTAGATCACTAACTCGTATATCTTATTCTGACATTTGATGAATTGTTTGTATATTTTCATATGCACCGACTTCATGGGGTCATTTTCTTCATGTTGAACTAGTGACTGGACCAGAAAATTATTTTACAGTAGGATCAGTGGTTTAAATGTGGTGATCGGAGGCCGGAAAGACTCGACAGAGACTTGTCGAAGGTCTGAAAGGTCTAATTTTTACCGGAGAACATTGATATAGACTGTGTTTCAAATTTTATGGTAGGTCGAGGCCTACCCGCACCTCCAAGTGGTTCCGTCCCTGTGTTGAACCCTGTATGAAGACATTTTTAAAATTTTGATAGAGTTTATGAACACTTTGCATTTGAAAGTATACCTAAACCGTGTGTGTACGACAATATTCGATCAAAAAATCATATTTGTCGTGTCTCTTGCAAATAAAACTTCAAATCAGTAATTTATGCTTGTTCAATATAAAGCAGTGTCCAATTATTTTATTTTTCAACCACATAAAACTGCCTAGACGTGCTGTAAAACTAATTATATGTCTTGAATCATATAGGATAGCTAGTTATAATCCATGGAAATTTCATTGGAGTTACTCCTAAACAATGGAAGCTAAATTGACACTAGAATAATAAACAAGCCAAAATAATTTATTAATATTGTTACATATTTTATGTTTGAACTCGACGTAAATTATTCAAAGTGCACCAAACCAATCAAAGGGCAGATTTGGGTCACACTCAACATCAATTAAAGTATTAAGAACCAACCAATCAAGTTTTCCCGGTAGCCGTTGAACTAAACTTCGCACATGAAGTTTTACGCACCGACAAGGTAGAAGTTGAAAGGTCAAACTCAAGCAAATGATTCTCCAACTGCTTCGCTCCGATCATAATCGCAGCCCCGTCCTGAAACAACCTCCGATTCTCAATCAAACCTAGGCACATCACGCCTTCCCCAACCGGCACCATCAAGTCCTCACCGGAGATCTCCCACTCCGCCGCATCCCCCAACACGAGGCTGAGCGACGGAAACGCCACCGTGACGCCGCCGCTGAAGCAGGTCGCAAACGGTGATCCCGCCGGGGAAGAAAATCTGTCCATACCTGCTGGAAGTTCTCCGATGAAGGCGTCCACAACCGCCTTGTAGATGGAGGATTTTAGGACCGTGTAAGGATCTGCGGTGCTGATTATCGTACCTCCGGCTCCTCTATCGTTAAACGATAGCAGCGTCGAGTCAACGGGGACGTTTTTACCGTTGACTTTGATGGATTTTACACCGATGTAATATTCGGACAAGAGTCTCATGACGTAAAATTTGAAGTCCTGAGCCGGAGTTCTCAGCAGCGGAGTACTGAGAAGGAGTTTGAATGAACTGACGGGGAAATCTCCGAAGACAACTGCTCCTTTCGCCTTGCTGGAAGGGCTCAGACATACCATGAACTTTCGCGCCAAGCCGAAAGTCCGGGAGAGCTGTGTCGGAATGGCTCCGTCTGTGGGTCCCAGCCCGGCCACTCCCCGGACTCCTGTCGGGAAATCCTGGAAGAAGTACATGTCAGGCGTGCAGGTGAACAGAAACTGTTTCGCCAAAGCCACCTGTGAATCACAAAAAAAATAATAATCAAAAGACGATCAATTATGAAATTAAACATTTCCTAGGTCTTAACTTTAAGTTTTAATACATGTTTTGATTGTTAATCTGTAATAAGAATACATATTAACGTAAATTAATTTTTTTATATTGATAAACAACCTATTATTAAAATTGACGTTTATTAATATTATGAACTTAGATGATCGATGTATAAGAACTAACCTCGGAAGTTGTGTAGCGGAGGGAGAGAACGTCCTCCGCCGCCTCGCCGCCCTCGTACCAGTTTATAAATTCGGGATAGTTCTCGTCCCACGTTGTGTTGAACGGATCGTAGGCGAGCGTGACACAGGCTCTACTGTTGCAGTACCAAGGTTCAGTCTCGTCGAAACAGCTTTCCTTGTCGCAGCCCAAGGGCCTTAACAGTTTACAGCGGGGATCCTCGTTGCAGTTCAGGCTCCTGTAAGAAGAGCTGTTGTAGTCGGTTGCGCAGTCCATCCATACCGAGTCGCCGCCGAGATCGAGGGACAGTTTGACGGCGACGAGGGGGGTTCGCTGGTGGAAGACGGCGGTGTGTTGACCGGTCAACGGGTCTCTGGCCACTTTCAGGACGATGGCCTTTGGCACTATTGCTGAAGTTGTAGTGATCAGAATCAAGAAAAAAGAAGCAGTAATTGCAGCGAAATCTTTCATGATGGAAGCCATATTGATTGCTGATCAAATAAATGTGAATCTTATATATAAGTTTGTGTAATTTTTTTTCGTCCCTAATCGTTGACCATGCATGCATGTAATAAACTAATTAATTTCTGTAAGGTTATGTAATTTAATTTTTAAAATAAGTTTGACAATTAATCAATTTAATTAATGATTGCTTTAAGCTACATGCACGCGGTGAATCGATGATGGGAGAACATGAACATGCACATGCATATGCTCGTAAGTCGATGAAACTATTAGTTTTAAAAATGAAAAAGTCAAGGGAATTTTTTGTCATATTATAAACAGTGTAAGAGAAACTTCACATTTTAATTAGATTTAGATAGAGTAACAGATACATTACAATTTTATACATCTTCAAAGTTTAGATATGTGATATAAATTACTGATAAAAGAGTAGTGATACATGCAGGTCCATATATATTTACTAATACAGGTCCAAAATATAATATTTTGGGTGCACTACCACAATTCAGGACCACATATTGTATTTTTCAGACCTGCATTTAGTAAAAATGGAGTTGCATGTATAATTACGGTAATAAAACTATGTCAAGTGGTGTTTATTATACTTAACTGTCAGAAAATATTGAAGTTTTATACCCAACAATTCAGTATTTTATCCATTGTAGTTCAAAATATCAATAAATAATATTATATATAATGTCTAGTTAGTTGTCTAGTTTTTCAAAAATCAAATTAGTTGAGAACGTTTTTGTAAAAGAGTAAATATTAGACTGTGCATAGCAATGTGCATAGCAATGTAACGTGAATTACAATAGTCCGAAAGGGAAAATGCCGGAATTCTAATTATTAGATTTACAGTCACCAGAAACCAAAGGTACGGTGGAGAAGGAGATCGATCTTGGTTCACAATCAAATTAAACCTAGTATATCATCCTTTACTTGGTAGCTGGTTTTAGAACTAAACTTAGCGCATGAAGTTTTTCGCACCGACAAAGAATACGTCGTCAGATCAAATTCCAGCAGATGATCCTCAATCTGCTGCGCTCCGATCACAACCGAAGCACCGTCCTGGTCTTGAACCAACCTCCGATTCTCAATAATTCCAAGACACGTCACACCTTTTCCAACCTGCACCAATAAATTCGCACCGGAGATCTTCCACTCCGCCGCGTTCTCCATCACGAGGCTGAGATATGGCAGCCGCCGTGACGCCACCGCAATGCCGCCGCTGAAGCAGATCTCGAACGGCGGCGATCCTGCCGGAGAAGAAACTCTATTCACATCAGCGGGGAGTTCTCCGACGAACGCTTCAACCACAGCCTTGTAGATGGGAGATTTTAGGACCGTGTAAGGATCCGCGGTGCTGATTATGGTCCCTCCGTCTCCTCTACCGTTAAAAGATAACAGCGTCGTGTCGAATGGAACGGTTTTACCGTTGACTTTGATGGATTTTACCCCAATGTAATACTCAGACAGTAGCCTCAATCCCACGTAAGATTTATCACTATCTGGATTCTTTAAGAGAGGAGTGCTGTGAATCGTAGGTTTGGTGGGATTTCTGATGTGGAGGTCGCCGAAAACGACGGCTCCGGTTGACTTGACGGAGGAAGTTAGACAGACGGTGAACTTTCGCGACAGGTTGAATGTCTGGGCGAGCTGTGCCGGAAGAGCTCCGTCGGTGGGTCCCAGACCTGCAACGCCTCGCGCTCCGGCCGCAAAACCGTTGGAGAACCAGGTAGGTACGCAGGTGAACAGAAACTGTTTCGCTAGTGCAACCTGCGGTTTGTATGAAATTAAACGTTTTTAGTGACAAATTATGGAATTTCACTAAAACCAGTTTTTATTTTCTTTTAGAAATACAAGTAAATTATTGGGTACACCACATGCATGTATTTCACAAATAAATGATGCACATTTCTTTAAAACTTGACATTTAATTTGATGATTTTTATAAAA
The DNA here is from genome assembly GCA_948330725.1 of Sherardia arvensis. Lineage (NCBI taxonomy): Eukaryota > Viridiplantae > Streptophyta > Magnoliopsida > Gentianales > Rubiaceae > Sherardia > Sherardia arvensis. The sequence goes on along the minus strand of OX415245.1, from coordinate 25,444,539 downwards.
CTTTTTTATACAACACAAATATCATAATTACTAGTTGTTAGATGCATGCTGTATTTTGCAAATAGCCGTCCGTATTTTTTTTATATAATCATGTAAATAACAATTTTGATATATAACTGATTTGCATTTGTAATACTAAGGGTGTGTTTGGTTGGACAAGTTTTTGCAAAACTTGAACTATCCAAGTCCAATTTTGTAAAATCTTGTTTGGTTCACCAAGTTTTCCAAAATCCAGACTTGCAAAATCCTTAAAACCAATCAAACATTTTGTTTCATACTCACCAACTCAACCCAACCAAACAAGAATTTTGCAAAACCAGACTTTCAAAATCCCAAACAAAAACCCAAACTCTCAAAAACCCAAAATAAAATCCAGACTCTCAAAAATCTTGTGAACCAAACACACCCTAAGTCTATAACAATATCACATATTATCATTCTTAAATACATCTATTTAAGTGTTCAATAATGAATTGTATCAAGAATTAATGAAGTATAAGTATGAAGAAAATATGTGACATCAAAAGTATTTTATTTTTGTAAAGAGAATAACATTCATCCGGATGATGCTGATATATGACTTATCAGGCACCAATAAGATAATGACACGTGTACAATTGTAATGTTTTAATTGGTTAAGATATTTTTAGTAAAATTCTAAAACCCTAATTTAGAATGCCTAAACCCGTCTGGGTAATGATTGAACACGTGGCCCAATCATAAATTAGTTAAAGATGATGCGTCGTTATTTAATTGGTGTCTGATATTACCAATATCAGGATGATCCTGATATATGTTAAACTGTTTTGTAAATATATGAAAAGATTGTGAAAATTTCAAAACTAAAATAAAATACGCATCTTAATAAATTTGATAGTGTTTTATATTTGATAATCATATATTAACTAATAAAAAGCATGTATTCGATGATTTGACCAGAAATGAGAGGGAATATATATAATATTAACCTTGCGATCTGTGTATCGGAGGGAGAGAAGGTCCTCCGCAGCCTCGCCGGCGTCGAACCATTTCTGTCCGGGAGAGTAGCTCTCGACCCAACTCACGTTAAAATGATTAAAGACACCTGTGACGCAGGCTCTATAGTTACAAAACCACGGCTGACCTTCCCCGAAACAGCTCTCATTGTCGCAGCCCAGTGGCCTCAGGAGCGAACACCGAGGATCTTCGTTGCAGTTTATGCTTCTGTACGAGGAGCTGTTGTAGCCGGTTTCGCAGTCCAGCCACACCGAGTCGCCGCCGAGGTCGAGCGAGAGCTTGAGCGGGATCAGGGGAGTTCTCTGGTGGAAGACGGCGGTGTGTTGACCGGTCAACGGGTCTTTGACCACTTTGAGGACGATAGCCTTTGGAGCAACTGATGTAGAATGATCGGTGAGGAGCAAGAAGAGAGAAACAATGGTTATTGCATTGAAACATTTCATGGTTGCTAAATTAATGATGACTGATTGTTGAATAGTGGAGCATGTATATGTGCAAGGGCATGTTTTTTGCGACTAATTTGTGTTAAACTTAATTGAATTAAAATTTATTAAATAGAAGTAAATAATGAATGCATTAAAAAATCAACATGTATAAGTTAAAATGAATTTTCATAATTATATTTTGTCAAAACGGAGATTAAATTTAACAAAAATACATTAAATTGAAAAATATTAAGATAAGTTATAAAGAACCAGACTTAATAGACACTTTCACATTTCTATTACAGTTTAATATATACCAGGATCATCCTGATATTGACAGTATCATGCACCAATTAAATAACGACACGTCATCTTTAACTAATTTATGATTGGGCCACGTGTTCAATCATTACCCAGACGAGTTTAGACATTCTAAATTAGGGTTTTAGAACTTTACTAAAAATATCTTAACCAATTAAAACATTACAATTGTACACGTGTCATTATCTTATTGGTGCCTGATAAGGCTTATATGAGGATCATCCGGATGAATGTTTTTCTCATGCTTTTTTAGTCATTTGAACCTATAATAAAATAAATTCTTAATTTCACTAGTAAGAGTTGACTTTGTGGTCACGGTGCCTTTATGGTTTTGAGAAAATCATGAAGTGGCGGAATCATAGGCTGTATAAAACAACGTCGACAGTCTAAAGTATATATCATATGTCATTGTAGTTCAGAACACAAATATAGTAAATTTTTGGATTTCGGCGACCCGCAACCCTGTGTTGTTTGGTTTCGCTCCTATATGCAGTCAAGTTTTATCAAATCTAAATGAACTAAATCTGAACTTAAATATAGGAAATATATAATAAACCTTCCGAATTCGAAAGTCAATGTGATTAATGGTTACTTTAAGTTAAATACTTACACACAGACGGTGGATTAGTGAGGGGATCAGAACATGATCCACAAACAATGCAATGCATCTTTTTAGTCGGTGGAGTCAACTTGGTTCTTTAAATTATAAACTTTTAACCCAGGTTTTGTGTTTATTGTGGACAAATAATTCCACTTATTCGTTCTTTATATATATTATTAAGCTTTCCTGGTAGCCGTAGAACCAAACTTAGAACACGAAGTTTTACGCACCGACAGAGAATACGTTGTTAGATCAAATGCAAGCAGATGATCCTCAACCTGCTGTGCTCCGATTACAACCGAAGCCCCGTCCTGATCCTGAAGCAACCTCCGATCCTCAACAAGACCAAGACACGTTACACCTCCTCCGACCTCAACAAACAAATTCCGACCTGAAAACTTCCACTCCACCCCCTCCGCCATTAGCTCAAGGCTGAGCCACGGCAGCCGCCGCGATGTCGCCGGAACGCCGCTGAGGCAGACCTCGAACGGCGGAGATCCTGCCGGAGATGAAACCCTCTTAAAATTCTTGGGAAGTTCTCCCACGATCGCGTCCACCAGAGGCTTGTAGATGGCAGATTTCAGCACAGCGAAAGGATCCGCGGTGCTGATCTTGGTCCCTCCGTCTCCGTTGGCGTTGTAGAATGTTAACAGAGTTGAGTCAACGGGGACGACTTTGCCGTTGACTTTGATGGATTTAACGTTGATGTAATATTCTGAGTATAGTCTGACCACGAAGGATTGGTTACTGGCTGGGTTTTTCAGCAGAGGAGTGCTGGGGATGGTTATGGGCGCTGTGTTGACGGGGAAGTCTCCGAAAATGACAGCTCCGGTTGACTTGACGGAAGAAGTTAGACAGACGGTGAACTTCTGAGCCAGGCCGAAAGTCTGAGCGAGCTGTGTCGGAAGAGCTCCGGCGATGGGTCCCAGACCGGCTACGCCCCTCACTCCGGCCGCAAAGCCGTTGGAGAACCACGTAGGCACGCAGGTGAACAGAAACTGTCTCGCCAGAGCCACCTGCGGTTTCAATTAAAATAATAAATGCATATTCGGAAATTAAACATAACTTGATTGAAAATATATTGTAACCGATATATCTGTTTTAATTTTTTGATCCAATTCTATCATGAAATTATGAAAACTCAGCTTAGTGGAAAAGATAATAACAATAATATTTATGTTATTTTCTGTAGTCATTATGTTTGTTCTCCACTATTTATTTAATTTCACAACTTAATAGTCACTAAATTCAAATGAAATATAATTTAATAAATTCAGTTTAGATCGTGTACTATTTCAACATCTCGATATTTTCATTTTAGTTTAGATTCGTCCTAATGGAGAACCAAATCCTATTCTATTATACATGAACTCAATAAATTAAATTAAATATAAAAAATAATGATTTAACTAGAAATAATATTCTATTCTACATAGTGAGAGTACCTTGCGAGTTGTGTAGCGGAGGGAGAGAAGGTCCTCCGCCGCCTCGCCGCCGTCGTAATAATTCGGTCCCGGAAAGTAGCTCTCGTCCCACGTAGCATTGAAGGGGTTAAAGACGCCGGTGACACAGGCTTTATAGTTACAAAACCATGGCTGACCTTCATCGAAACAGCTCTCTTTGTAGCAGGTTGCAGACTTCAGGAGCAGACACCGTGGATCCTCGTTGCAGTTGAGGCTTTTGTACGAGGAGCTGTTGTAGCCGGTCTCGCAGTTCGTCCACAGCGAGTCGCCGCCGAGATCCAGCGACAGTTTCAGGGCGGCGAGGGGCGTCCCCTGCTGGACCACGGCGGTGTGTTGACCGGTCAACGCATCTTTGGCCACTTTGAGGACGATGGCCTTTTGGCCAACTGCTGTAGTGAGAAGCAGGAAAAGGGAAACGATGGCAGTAATGCAATTCATGATTAATTTTGCTCTGGTATATTTGTTGATTGGTGAAATGGTGGTGATACTTGTCAACTTATACATAGTATTTTTAACGCATTTCGGTTCAATTAAGTTTATTTAAACAATTTTAATTTAATTTAGTAACTTTCAATGCAATTCAGTTGAACTGAATTAAACCAACCTAACCTAGTCCATTGACTTAATGCATGGCCATGTGATCATTTAGCGTTGAACATAAATTATGCAAAAAGAAAAGGAATTAATTGACTTTAACCAAAATATTTACTTGATTTGTACAAATTGAATTGATTTTAACCAAAATATATAATTTTAATTTAGTAGATACATACATTGGACTCATAAGATTGTAGACTGCAGTCAGGCTGAATCTAGCTTGGCACATGGGAAACACATGTTATTTTATTGTTTAAAAAAATTACCTACTATATTGATAGTGAACAATTTTATCTTTTATTACTTTTTATATCTTGTGGCAAATGTTATTCATGTCTATTATTCTGTATTCGCCGCTGATTATAATATATATGATGTTTATGTACTTTAATCTACTCTTGAATAAAATATTCATTTAAATTACAGGATATTCAAGATTAGTAGATAGTGATAAAATAATCCTTCGGGAATTGCAGGAATACATGGCCAAATCATGCCGGAATTACACGACACGTCTTAATATTTGAGGGGATTGGAACCAAAACTCTTATTACTCGAGTATGCAGTAAGGGATTTCTCCCCATTCAAATCAAATCAGAATCAACACTCGACAACAGATAACTAGACATAAAATAAATGACTGTGATTAGTGGAAGGTATGTTTTGTAACTTGTGTTGGAGGATTGTCTTGCGTCACGATATCGGGATAAAATGACTGGGAAAAAAACTTCAAAAAAAGGAAAAAACTTGTGGAAATAAACATGGAAACACAGAAGCAGAGTACTAAACTTTGATCTTGGCACAAGATGTTGTCCGGATGGAGATGAACAAGCTTAAGAAATTAAACTCCAGCATATGATCCGCAATGGTATGCGGCCCAATCTGAATGGTAGGCCCATCAGGCCCATACCCAGCATCACCTTTGTCCTCCACGAACCCAAGGCACATCACGCCTTTCTTCGCCTGCACCATCTGGCTCGCCGTCGAGTTAAACACCCGCCAGTCCACCGCGTTTCCGAGCACGAAATCGATAGAAGGAAGCGGAGTCGCGGCGGAGATGCCGCTGAAGCACGCTCCGAGCCTCTTCACTGGTGCAACTCTCTTCACGCTCGCCGGAATATTATTCACGAAGGCGTCGACCATCGCCGTGTAAATCGGAGTTTTCAAAACGGTGTACGGATCGGCGGTGCTGAACTTTGTACTTCCGGCGCCGCGGTTTCCGTAGAATGATAGCATTGTGGCGTTGAGCGGCACGTCCACCCCGTTGACTTTAACGGAGGTCACGTCGATGTAGTAGTCTGTTAGATCTCTGGGGCCCTCGGTTTTCGGGACGAACGGGTTCTGTTTCATCGGAGTGAAATGTGTGAACGGACTGTCGTTAGGAATCTCGACATCTCCGAAAGCTATGATTCCGGTGGACTTTGGCGACGGAGTCAAACACATCTGGAATCTCCGGGCAAACTTGAAAGTGTTTGCCAGCTCTGTAGTTAGTGACGCGTTGCCTAACCCGAGACCGGCTACGCCGGTAGTCCCTCCCGGTAGCGCCCCCAAGCTCCCAGACTTCGCACATGTGAACAAAAACCGCCTCGCCACGGTGGCCGGACCGTTGGCGGGGGTGGGGAATGAGAAAACGTCCTCCGCCGCCACGCCGCGGGCGACGGTGTTGTTGAAGGGGTTGGCCGGAGAAGTGAAGCATGCGTTTTTGTTGCAGTACCACGGGCTGGCGGGCTTGGCAACGCCGCAGCTGTTGCCGCAGCTTTTTCCGGCGATCGCGCAGCTGGCGGTCTTGCATTTCACGCTGCGGAAGGTGGAGCTGTTGTAAGGGTGGTCGCAGTTTAGCCACAGGGAGTGGCCGGTGAGGTCAATGGCGAGTTTGACCGGGACGAGCGGGGTTCTCTGGTTGACCACGGTGGTGTAGAGGCCGGTTGACTGGTCCTTCACCACCTTGAGGACGACGGCCTTGGGGTTAACCACGGCGGCGCCGTACGACTCATTGATCAGCAATGAAAGAAGAAGGAGGAGGGAAAGAAGTGTATTCATCGGATTATGTGACTGAATGTTATTGTTACAGAGAAAGAATGCTGGTTTATATAAACTGAGCTAGGGCTTGTTTGAAGCTAGCTAGGAAGCTGCGTAAGTTTTACAGTCATCAGACTGATCACCATAGTCAACTGAAGCTACGTGATTATCAGAGTCAACTGCGCGCGGCAACTTGATTATGGATAACATGGGCGCCTCAGTTGGAGAGCAAATTAATTGTTTATTTGAAGTTGAGATTCTTACGAGATTATCTTCTCATTCAGCAGTGTCAAATGGGAGACTTCTTCTAAACGCGATGCATGATTGGAGCATGTCTAAACAAATGTTTGAGCTAATGGAAATGCAATTATTGGAAATGTTCACTGGCGAATTTGATCTAATGTGACTGAGTTAATCTTTGATCCGATATGTTTAAATTTTAGCTATTAACGGGCTTTTGAGTTTTTATATCTATCAATTTTATGTTTTTTTGAAGTCACGATATGTTTTGATTCGTTAGTTGATTGAGATCTTGATATCTTGTATTGATCAAGCTGATTAAGATATGCTTATGTGTTTTTATTGGTATGAAATCTATGATTTTTCACTTCTATCGTTATGATGTGTTTCTCTTGATTTAAGATGTAATGGTCATCTTCTAGTTGTTAATTAATTTCATATTAATCAAGTTGATCCATTTATGCTATGATGCTTTTGTCAGTCAAATGGTTTAGTTGATGATGTTCGAAGCGGTGGTGTTAGATTCATATCTCTCCATGGATGCATATGTTAGTTAAGACTCTCATCGACAAGATCTCACTTTTGAGGTTGAGAGAAGCGATCTCATCTACCAGGTCGAGTCAATATTCTGTGACGAGACTTATTGTCCCATTGACCAAATGAAGTAGTTCTTTGCAAGGAAGAAGCTTGAAAATGACGGCACTCTTGCGGACTACGACATTCTCAAGAACTCCACGATTATACAATGTCTGGATATGAATCGTGTCTTTGATGTATGGCCCATGATAAATTATAGCGCTAAAATGTGATTATGATCTATAAATGAGCGCCAGTTGAAGAGAAAATTAGAATCGTGAGCATGTCAGGAGTAGTTTATAAGAACGAAGATGAAATTGCATTCTCATTAGCAATGTCAAAATATTCTAACGCGAAAGATTGTTTAATTAGAGATATGCGCGAACCAGGGATGTATTGGAGTGCATAGAGGTGAAGAAAGTAGCTCGTGAGTAATCTATACTACTCGACTTGATTAAAAATCAATTAAAACTCGATTTGACTTCATTAAAAAATGAATAGGTTAACTTGAATAAGACTTTACTCGAAAAATTCACGAGCATTATATAAATTTTATAATATGAGATTGTAAATTTAATGATAAAAAACTAAAATGAGACATCTAACATGTAAAAATATACAACCATCTCTAAAAGTTCGTCAAAGAACTAGTTAATAAGTTTACTTTATAGCAATTCAAAATTGGATCGTGAGTTATAAACAGTTCAACTTATAATTTGGATCGACTAGAAATGCAATACAAAATTATTCCAAGATGGTGCAATTTTTTTATTTTTTATTTTGGAAATTGATGGTGCAATCTAATCTGATAAAATTTATTTGGTTCCATCAATCTTAAAAAAACAATTTACTTTATTTGTTATGTATTTGAGCGTAGCGTGTGAGGTAACCCTATTATTTTTTAATTAATGATTCCAAAGATTGGAAAGTTATACGGTCTTAATTATCAGGCGCTCAATAATGGCTAATAATGTATACTAAAAATAAAAATTTGTAATCCTAAATTTTGTAGATCAAAATATCAATTAAATTATAATATTGTCTCATCAATATTACCAAATTTTGTAATAAATAATATTTTTATAAATTAATATAATACTTTAAATTGTACCAATAATACTGATTGCGTATACAACACTAAATAAAAATAGAAAAACTTATCCTTGACTCTAAAATTAGGAAAGGGAATCAAATTGCGTTCTTCCTTCCTTATTTGCCGTGTCGGTTAGGTGAACCTATCCAGAGTCTTCCTGGACACGTGTCGCATCCTCATTAGCCAACACGGAAGGCAATTTCCTTAATTAAGCGGTCTTCTCGACTTTAAATAGAGCCCCTCTCTCAACGCAATTCCTCACATTCAGATAACAAACCCAATCGTTCTTCTCATACCAACCGTCTCCTCATCGCAATTTCAAGGTAATTGATTCCTTCAATCCTTGATTCATAGATGTAGCGTTGAATTTGATTGTTCTTTTCGCTGTTATTGATCTATTTTTGATTATCGATGCATGTTTTTGACGGTTGAATTGATTGAATCGTGTTTTGAATCGATCTTCTATGCTGTTATCGATCTGTTTTTGATAATCGATGCATGTTTTTGACGGCTGAATTGATTGATTCGTGTTTTGAATCGGTCTTCTATATGCTGTTATCGAATCTACGGGATTAGGTTTTTGATAATCGATTGGATGTTTGACGGTTGAATCGATTGATTCTTTGATTTGTGGTTTTTGGATTTTGCTCTTGATCTGATCTGGATGATTTGGTTGATTTGAGGTCTTTATGTTGATCTTGCACATGAAAACTGTTTTGTGATTTTGCTCTTGATCTCTAGATCCTACCTGTTTTTGATTTTTATGTGTTTGTGTTGGCGTAACTGAGTAACTTGATCCTGTCAAGCTGTGTTTATGTTGGGGGATGGTGTCAGCTCGTTATCGTTTCTATGTGGTTCTGTTGCATGATTATCGCTGCTTGATGTCTATGATGTTCAGTCGTTCAGTTCTATCGTTTTGTGTGCTGGCTTTTAAGATGTGAAGGATTACCTAGTTGTTTAATGGTCTTGTATTGATGCTGATTATCCATTGCTTGGGGTCTATGGCGCTCAGTGCTACTGTTTTATGTGTTTTTGTGCCTTGGCTTATAAGATGTAAAGGGTTTGCTAGTTGTTTACTGGTCTTGTATTGAAGCTGATTATCTATTGCTTGAGGTCTATGAGTTTTCAGTCTGTCAGGTCGTTGCTCAGTTCTGTTGTTTTATGTGTTTTTGTGCGTTGGCTTATAAGATGCAAGGATTTGCTAGTTGTTTCATGATCTTGTATTGAAGCTGATTATCCATTGCTTGAGGTCTATGATAATTCAGTCTGTCGGGTTGTTGCTCAGTTCTATTGTTTTATGTTGGCCTAAGATGTATACGATTTCCTAGTTGCTGACTGATCTTGTATTATTTAAGCGGATCATTCATTGCTTGAGGTATTTGCTTAGTTAATATTCAGAGTTGCTGATGTTGTATTTCTATCTTTTACAGATGCAGATCTTCGTTAAGACTCTCACTGGCAAGACCATCACTCTCGAGGTTGAGAGCAGTGATACCATTGACAATGTCAAGTCAAAAATCCAGGACAAGGAAGGGATTCCCCCGGACCAGCAGAGACTCATCTTCGCCGGCAAACAGCTTGAAGATGGCCGGACCCTAGCTGACTACAATATCCAGAAGGAGTCCACCCTTCACTTGGTTCTCCGTCTAAGAGGTGGCATGCAGATCTTTGTTAAGACTCTCACTGGCAAGACCATCACCTTGGAGGTGGAGAGCAGCGATACCATTGACAACGTTAAGTCAAAGATCCAGGACAAGGAAGGCATTCCCCCGGACCAGCAGAGGCTCATCTTTGCCGGCAAACAGCTTGAGGATGGCCGGACCCTTGCTGACTACAATATCCAGAAGGAGTCCACCCTTCACTTGGTGCTCCGTCTCAGAGGTGGCATGCAGATCTTCGTCAAGACCTTGACAGGAAAGACCATCACTTTGGAGGTGGAGAGCAGCGATACCATTGACAATGTGAAGTCAAAAATCCAAGACAAGGAAGGCATTCCTCCGGACCAGCAGAGGCTCATCTTCGCCGGCAAACAGCTTGAGGATGGCAGGACCCTTGCAGACTACAATATCCAGAAGGAGTCTACCCTTCACTTGGTGCTCCGTCTCAGAGGTGGCATGCAGATCTTTGTCAAGACCTTGACAGGAAAGACCATCACCTTGGAGGTGGAGAGCAGCGACACTATTGACAATGTGAAGTCAAAGATCCAGGATAAGGAAGGTATCCCCCCGGACCAGCAGAGGCTGATCTTCGCTGGCAAGCAGCTCGAGGATGGCAGGACCCTAGCTGATTATAACATCCAGAAGGAGAGCACTCTTCACTTGGTCCTACGCCTCAGGGGAGGTATGCAGATTTTCGTGAAGACCTTGACAGGAAAGACCATTACTCTGGAGGTGGAGAGCAGTGATACCATCGACAATGTGAAGTCCAAGATCCAGGATAAGGAAGGCATTCCCCCGGACCAGCAGAGGCTGATCTTCGCCGGCAAACAGCTCGAGGATGGCAGGACCCTGGCTGATTATAACATCCAGAAGGAGAGTACTCTTCACTTGGTCCTACGTCTCAGGGGAGGTATGCAGATTTTCGTGAAGACGTTGACTGGGAAAACCATCACCCTGGAGGTCGAGAGCAGCGACACTATTGATAATGTGAAGGCAAAGATTCAGGATAAGGAAGGTATCCCTCCGGACCAGCAGAGGCTCATCTTCGCCGGCAAGCAGCTTGAGGATGGCAGGACTCTGGCTGATTATAACATCCAGAAGGAGTCCACCCTTCACCTTGTCCTCCGTCTCCGTGGTGGTTTCTGAATGTCCCTATGTTAGCATCTGCTTGGCTGAGTGTGTTGAATTTGGAACAAGTCCTTTTTATGTTTTTCTAGTTTGATGGGATTGGTGGTGGTGTTTTTGTGTTTTAAACTTTTGTGTAAGGGGATTTATGGTGGTGTTTAATAAATTTCAATGGAATTTCTTTTCTGATTATTTTTTCTGTTAAATAGTTATCTTCACAGGCTATTTGATTATGTTCTCTGTCAACATAATCAAAAGAGTAGGTTCTTTCTATGATTCCTAAGAGTAGATTTGATTTCGATTACAATTAAGTCAAAAGATCCATAAATCAAACATAAACAAACAGATGGGTGAATTTTATTCAACAGAAACCAACATATCCTGGCATCAGAAGATGCATGGAGAAAACTTGAACACAGAACTAAACATTAATCTTGGCACAAGAAGTGGTGCGGATGGAGATGGAAAGCCTTGAAAAGTCAAACTCCAGCATATGATCAGCAATCTGATGCGGGCCAAGCTGTATGGTCGGCCCATCAGGCCCATATCCAGCATCACCTTTATCCTCCACAAACCCAAGACACAAGACGCCTTTCTTCGCCTCCACCATCTGGCTCGCCGTCGAATTAAACACTCGCCAATCGACCGCATTTCCTAGCACGAAATCGATCGACGGTAGCGGCGTTGCGGCGGAGACACCACTAAAACACGCTCCAAGCCTCTTCACCGGAGAAACTCTATTCACAGTCGCCGGAAGCTCCTTCACAAAAGCGTCGATCATTGCCTTGTAGATTGGGGTCTTAAGAACGGTGTACTGATCGGCGGTGCTGAATTTCGTACCACCGGCGCCTCGGTTACCGTAAAACGAGAGCAATGTATCGTTGACCGGGACATCCTTCCCGTTGACTTTAACGGACGTCACTTCGACGTAGTAGTCCGTTAGATCTCTGGGGCCCACGGTTTTAGCAGAAAGGCCGTACGGATTTTGCTTCATCGGAGTGAAGATCGTGAACGGGCTATCATTTTGAATCTCGACATCTCCGAAAGCTATGAATCCGGTGGACCTGGTCGACGGAGCTAAACACATCTGGAATCTCCGGGCAAACTTGAAAGTGTTTGCCACCTGTGTAGTTAACGACGCACTGCCTAAACCGAGACCGGCTACGCCGGTAGCCCCACCTGGCAGGGCCCCCAGGCTCCCCGATTTAGCGCACGTGAACAAAAATCGCTTCGGCACGGCAGGCTGAACGGTAGGGAATGAGATAATATCGTCCGCCGCCTCGCCGCGAGCGACGGTGTTGCTGAAGGGGTTCGCCGGAGAAGTGAAGCAGGCGTTTTTGCTGCAGTACCACGGGGTCGGCTTGGTGGCATTGCAGCTGTTACCGCAGCGGATTCCGGCGGGTTTGGCGGCGGCGGCGCAGCTGGCGGTGTTGCATTTCACGCTGCGGAAGGTGGAGCTTGTGTAAGGACGGTCGCAGTTTAGCCACAGGGAGTGGCCGGCGAGGTCAACGGCGAGTTTGACCGGGACGAGCGGGGTTCTCTGGTTGACCACGGTGGTATAGAGGCCGGTTGACCGGTCCTTCACCACCTTGAGGACGACGGCGTTGACGGTGACAGAGAAGGCGCCGTACGACTCATTGATCAGCAAAGAAAGGAGAAAGAGGAGGTAAACAAATGTATTCATTTAATGAGTGTTTGTTTACAGAGAGAGAGAGATGATGGTTTATATAGAGATCACATATTAAAAATTAATATTTACATGTCCATAGAAGAATTTCAGGTCAGGGTTTAAGAATAAATCCAACTCTGATCATCTTAATCAGCTGCGCGGCAACTTGATTATGATTTATAATAGCTTATAAAATTATCTTCTCATCTAGCAATGTCAAATGAGAGAAAAGTCTAACATGTTTACTAGATACTTCAAAGAGGTATTTTTGCGAGAGACTGTATATATTATAAACAGGAGACTAAATAGTATAAGTATGGTTTGATAAAAATAATTAAGGAGATTCGTTATTGTAATATAAAAATTACTTCGGAGGATCCCACGCACGCGTGACTTAATGAGTGAAGTCTTATTAAAAAATTGCATCTAAGTCCCTCCGTATTTTGCAGATAAGAACATTCATATTTTTCTGGTTAAAAATAGCCTAGCCTAAATTATAGACGGTATCTTTTGAGAATTTCTATACTTAAAAATGCAATGTATTGATTGGAGAAAGGATTATTTAAACAAATTGATAGAATTGAATAAACGTATTAATAATTTGGATAGACCGACTGTAAAAAATTAGAGATGACTCAAATTAATTTTAATATTTTATGGTGAAAATAATAACTAATAGTAATCTTTATCTTTATGGTGAGCGAGAGGGCGCTCCTTGGTCTATCAAAATTCCGGAGGTCTCTGCGAATTCTGTTAATAATGTCTCTAACAAGAACTTCACATACCAAAGGAATGCCGTCCTCTTTGTGCTTGCGGAGCTGTTCCAGTCGAATTTTCTCCTTAAAAGGGCGATTTTGCTTGTCAGCAATGCGTTGGAGAAGCCTAGCTCCCTCTCCACTAATATCCTTGATATCTGCCTCTAGTGTTTCGTGGACGACTGGCCCTGTGTACGTTGTCCAATTTCCAGCAGACTCGCTCTCCATCTCTGCCACTGATAAGAGGTTCTGGAGCCGCCTATGGAAGTTCAGAGTACCACAACGAGCGAATCACTTTGCATGGAGATTTGTTATAGATTCGCTACCTACAAGTGCCAACTTACTTGCCAGAACAATGCAGGTTTCTCAGACATGTCCCCTTTGCAACGAGGAAAACGGCACTTCAGCTCACCTATTTTTCACCTGTGAGTTTGCTTTCAAGATGTGGACTGCGGCAGGCCTACTAGACCTTGTACGTGCTACTCAGTTTAATCGAGGGGAGCTGTGGTTCAAGCACATCTTGTCAGTGAACGAGACTAATACTGCGGAGCTCATGTTGATGATGTGTGATGCACTATGGACACAAAAGAATCAACGTATCTTTACTGATAAAACCATGGAGGCAGAATTTATAGCGGTTTCAGTGGCTGCAAATTTACGGCGTTTCCATGAGGCTAATTCCTGGCCTGAGAGAACGTCAGACGACCTCGCAGAAACTTCATTACTGAGGCCGCTACCTGGAGGCTCTCGAGTTTTATTTGACGCTAGCGTAAAGGATGGCAAAGCAGGGTTAGCGGCAGTTGCACTGGAGGAGGATGGCAGTTTCATCAAAGCACTATCGTCGAATGTCCCCGAAATATCAGACCCGCTTTTTGCGGAAGCATTGGCTTTGAGTTTGGCGTTTGATTTGGCTAACGAGCTAGAAACGGATTGCAGAACAGTCGCAGGAGATTGCCCGAACCTAGTGCGCATGGTGAGAGACATGGAACCACCTACAGTGACGTGCCATAATTTAGTTGAAGAGCTGAAGAGGAAGATTGTGGAGTCTGACAAGGGTTTCCCATGTTGGATTCCAAGAAATAGTAATAATTTGGCCGATTCATTAGCCGGATATGCTAGGGAACAGACAGTTAATAGACTAGAGTGGAATACTTTTCCCACATTCTTCTTGTCAAACGATTCTGGACGTTTTCCAGTAACATGATTATGATATCTTTTTTTCTTTCAAAAAAAAAAAATAGTAATCTTTATCTACTTTAATACAAATTATCCAAATTTTATTCTGATTCTTTATTTCTAATTTCTCTCGTAGACTATCCTTATAACTTTCTTAATATATAATTATATCCAAATTATCTTAATAAAATCAAGTTTTTTAGCTTTCTTTGGTGAACAACAAACTATTTTCAACGTGGACCCAAAGCTAAACGACGTCCCGAATCGATTAAATTTTTGAACCATTAGGGATACAACGTGCTACAAAAGTCAACCATTTTTTGAAGAACCTCGAACTCGGAAAGTCATACATTTCAATTATGAGAGTTGACAAAGCCTTTTTTAGGATTAAACCTTCGAATTTTCCCGCCAAAAATACGGAACAAGAACAAGAACAAGACTAATAATTGTTTATGATTATTAAAATCGAAGCAGAGAAATTAAAGTTTGAAGTTGGCACATGATGTTTGTCGGATGGAGAGGGAGGAAGTATGCAGATTAAATTCCAGCAAAGTATCTTCAATCTGATTTGCTCCGATCACAATGGCGGCGCCGTCTTGAAAATTCTTCTGATACTCAACAAACCCCAGGCACCTCAAATCTTTTCCGACCTTCACCATCAACTTCTCGCCGGAAATCCTCCACTCTCCGGCGACCTTTCCTCCATATCCCTGCAGCACCAGATCAACGGAAGGCAACGAGCTCACCGGAGTGTCGCTCTTCACGCATAACCCGAACGGTGCTACGGGAGCCGCCAGCTTCGAACTCCGGGGGAGCGCTCGCCGGAAGCTCCTAATCACGGCGGCGAATATCGGACTTTTTAGTACGGTGTAAGGCTCGATGGAGCTTAATTTTGTTCCGCCGTCGCCGTCTTCGTTGAAGGTTGACAGCATTGTGTAGTTCATTGACACAGGTTCGCCGTTGACTTTGATGGATTTTACGCCGATGTAGTACTCGTAAAACTCATGCCTGCCGTACAATGTCGTACCGATTGGGTTTTTTATCAGAGGAGTCCGGATCTGGGGTCCGGGAATATTGGTCGGAAAATCCCCGAAATACAACGCGCCGGTTGTGGAGCTTAAACAAACCAGGAATCTCCGTCGGAAGCCGAAGGTCCGGGAGAGCTGATTCGGTAGAGCAATGCCGCCTGCTCCCAACCCCACCATTCCCTGTGAAATGTTATCCATTTCATAACTTTAATTAGCTCATTATTATTTATGAATTTTAAACTAAACAAATTCTTAAAAAATATAGTACACATTTGATTAATTAATAAAATTATGAATAACAAAGATACATAAGAAATTATATATAGAACAATTAAGATTCCACTAGGTAGAGCTTAATAGCTATTTTGCTTATAATTGATATACTTTTTAGTGTTTGATAAACAGTAAAAATATTGTTTATTTATATATATATATATATATATTAATATTATTTATTGATATATCTTAAAATATGATATGATTAATGTTTTATTAAAAGTACCTTAGCTCCTCCGGCGAGGCTGTCGGAGAACCAGTCCGGCCCACAGTTGAACACGAATTTGGGCGATATAGCAACCTCCCCGGTGGTGTACCGGAGGGAGAGGACGTCCTCGGAGGCGACGCCGCCGCTGTAGAAACTGGGCTTGAAGGGGTTCGCCGGAGTAGTCAGGCAGCGCTTATTGTCTCGGAATCGGTCGCAAGCATTGGAACGTGCGAGCACACAGTTTGCTGAGCCGCAGCCGACACGCCGGTACGAGGAGCTGTTGTAGCCGGTGTCGCAGTCAACCCAGAGTGATCCGCCGGTGAGATCGACTGAGAGTTTGACGGCGACGAGGGGAGTTCTCTGGTGGACGGTGGTGACGTATTGACGTGTCAGCGGGTCTTTCACCGTTTGGAGCACGATTACCTTAGGCTTCTGTACCACCACTGCACCGTTTGACTCGTTGACCAATACTAACAGCAATGCAAGAAGCAAAATGCTAGCTGTGTTCATCATGGGATTCATATTAACGTATGCACTTGCTTCAAATCCTCTGTTCTTGCCGGTTTTATAAAATGTAAATGCAAATGTGAATTTCAAAAACCAATCTTCAATTAATATGGTGATAAAATAAAATCCAGAAGTATACTGTACTCCATAATATGGTCGTGAATCTCAAGAGACAATATAAGAAGGCGAATCTGGAAAAATTTGTAGCCATGCACGTGGTGAGGAGCGGAGTCCCATGCCACCGACTCGAATTTAATCACAGTGTACTGATGAGTCGTAGTGCATTGTGATTATTCTATAATTATTTTAATATATCGTCGTTTTTAAAAGGTTTTCAATGGTTACCTGTTGTGTTTGTCTATTGAAGTCCTTGCTTCGCAGAAGATGGGTTGGTTTTACTGTACTTAGTAGTGAAATTAAGAATTTATTTTATTATAGGTTCAAATGACTAAAAAAGTATAAGGTAAAAACGTAAGTTTAGAACTGCCGTCTTACCGAAGATCGGAAAGACTCAAATTTAGCCGGTGAATATTAATATAGACTGTATTCAAAGTTTATGATAGGTCCAGGATTATCCGGGCCTGGACGTAGTTCCGCCCTACTACTTTAAAATATTGTAATTTGTAGATACAAAATAAGGTTGAGAATCAATATTATCATTATTCCCAAATTGAGAGTTATGTTATGCCACGTCTAAATTAAACTAGACGTGACCTTATTTGATAGCGCTCCAATTATCGAGAGTATTGCTCCATTTGAGTATGTTAATCCATTATTTTTATTGGTGGTCTTTCGCGTCACTTTGTAACTTTGCTTTTGTAAAAAATATGTAACATGAGGGTGGAGACAGAATTAAATATCCTTAGTAGTCCAATACATATGAATTGAAATTGAAAAGAGCATATATTACCTTTAACTTTTGAAGTTGAATAGACGGTCCGGAATGGAGAGCGTAGTACTAAATAATCCACAGCCGAATCAAATTATGGCTGGAATCTGGGTCAATTAACTATTATATTGCCTCGTGATATAGTTTAGATTAGTTTAATCGTTGTAGCATGCCCCTTTCAAGGTCTTGTGTAGGTACTAGGTCCTTAAGTTCAGACTTACGGACCTAGCTAGTATAGTTTATCCAATTGATCAGACATCTTGCTTCGCTTAATTAGAAATTTAAATTTTTCGAAGTGCAATATTTCAAGTAATTCCTCTCTAATTTGTTAGGTCCAAATCTCTAAACGTGTCCAATCACGATACCGGAACCGGAATAACATTCGACGGTGTTAAACGCCGGGCATCAATCAGAGTAATTAAGTGGGAGGGAGTTTCACCTCATTTTAAGTAGTAAAAGTAAGGACCTCGACCACTTGACACATGTGATGAATATGGTTAAATTATGATGGATGTACGATTCATGTAGCAGATTACATACCTGTAATTTATGTTATTAAAAAAAACTTTTTGAGAGTTAGGCGAGCCAAATATAATTCTCATTGTGTGGATTTAATATTTTTTTTAAAAAAATGAGCATCGCTTTGAGTAAAACATTAAAGTTTATTTTTTCTCGAGATTCACAACCATTACTTTGATGATAGTTTATTCATAGTGCATTCTCGAAAATGCAAAGCCAGCCATATCAACATGGGTATACTATACGCAGTCCATATTTTGCTTATTTTGCAATCGAAAATAAAAATACGGTTTCGATATATATGATATAGTTAATAATTATGTATATCAGACATATGCATCATATATACTAATTCTATTGCATACACTTGCAATTCAATTATATATCAGAATAATTGTATATATGATTATTTAAAAGAAATACGGATTGCAAATAAGCAAAATACGAACTGCGTATAGAAGACCTGTATCAATAATATCCCATCACTAAAGTGGATGAAGATGATCATTCTAGCTCACTCTATTTAAACCAGAACTCACTGAATGCAAAAATATCTGGTATCAATCTTTCATGGCTTTAGTGAAAGCTTTTCTCAGTCATCTGTTTCTCTTCTCCTTTCTGCTAATCAACCAGCCATGCAATGCTGCTAAAGCTAAACCCAAGACGTTGGTCCTCCCGGTGGTGAGAGACCCGGCCACGGGTCTCTACACCACCGTGATCAAACAAAGAACCCCGCTCCGTCCGATCAAACTAGCCGTTGACCTCTCCGGCCACTCGCTCTGGCTCAACTGCGACGGCGCGTACAACAGCTCCACCTACCGGAGCATCAACTGCAAATCCGCCCGCTGCGCCATCGCCACGGCACCCCACGGCATGACCTGCGGCAACAGCTGTGCCGACACCAAGCCAAACCCCGGGTACTGCAACAGAAACGCCTGCTACACCTCACCGGCCAACCCCTTCACCAACGTCCTCGGCCGCGGCACGGCTGCGGACGACGTCGTTTCATTCCGCAGTATCGGAAACGGGCGGTTATTGTTCACCTGCGTGAATTCAGGTGCCGTGGGTGGTGGCCTGCCGAAAGGGGTGACCGGCGTAGCCGGTCTCGGAGCCACCTACGCCGCGCTGCCGGCGCAGCTGAGCTTCACTTTCGGCCTTGCCAAGAAATTCCAGCTCTGTTTAAGTCGGTCACCCAAATCAAAAAGCGTGCTGGTTTTCGGAGACTTCCCTGAAAACCCAGACGGAATCAGGGGTCCAATGTTGAGAAATAACTACAGCATTGCCAATAATCATCAAGGTCCGAGAGACTACTCCGATTTCTACATCGACGGCGATGGAATCAGAGTCAACGGCGTCGATCTTCCGATCGACCCGCAACTATTCAAATTCTACGGCGAAAGAGGCGCCGGCGCCATCAAATTCAGCACCGCCGATCCCTACACCGTCCTGAAAACCGCCCTCTACACTCCAATGGTGGACGCGTTCGTGAAGGCGCTTCCCCGGAATATAAAGAGGGTGGCGCCGGTGGGGAATCTCCGCGCGTGCTTCAGTGGCATCACCGCCGCGACGAAGCTGCCGGCGATCGAGCTCGGCCTTACGAACAATCTTTACTTGAACATGTTCAATGGGACTGCTTCGATGGTGGAGGCTGGGAAGGGAGTGATGTGTCTCGGTTTTGTGGAGGACCGGGGCGATGCCGGGTATGGGAACGATGGACCGTCGGTTCAGCTCGGACCGCACCAGCTTGCTGATCATATGCTGCAGTTTGATTTTACGGGCAGCTTTCCATACTTCTACATACGCGAACAATCATGCGCGCAATATAAAGTTTAATTTGTAATGTTTTAATATCAAACTTATCAATATAGTTTCGAGGAATTAATAATTAGTGCTTAATTCTCCACCAACACATTTTACATTATTACTACTAATTATAAAATATTTATATTATTCCACTTTTGTTATAATACGATTTATTTTAAGTTTCGAGATGTCAAATAAACTATCCTCACCCTATTAAGATTTAAGTTTTTATGTTGAAATTTTTTTGTAGTGTTATTTTTAATCTTTTTTTATATAAATATCATGAACAAACTTATGAAGATGAGGATGAGGTGTGTTTAAAGAAAAAATCTTTAAGATAATTAGGATTAATAAAATTAAAGTGGCAAATTTCAAAAGATTATGAAATTGTCAATATATATCGTAATTGACAGGTTATTCATCAAAGTAATTATTATAAAATAATATATATTAAAGTCAAAATGTAAGAAAATTATTTAATGTTAAATTAATAGATAAATATTTTTATAAGTACACATTTTAAGGAAAAAATACTGATGTGTGTAATTTCTAAATTGATCATACGTACTCATGTTAAAAAGAAACAAAAAAGTAATATATGAAAAGAAATTCTTTTCATACGTACTCATACCTAAAAATTCTTTTTATAATTTTGGTTACTATAAAAAGAAAGATGTACAGCACCTCTATCAAAGCACTACTATTTTAACTAAGTAATTCTACTAAATGTGATTTTATTTTAGTATTTTCTAATCAGATTTACTGATAGACTTGGATTTTTTTAATTAGTAGACCGTAGTGGTGTATAACAGCTTAATCAGATGTCTTTCATCAATTTGAGTATGTTTTTTAACGTTTACAATAATATATGAATAGTTGACAAATACTGATAAAAGAAAATAAATGCTTGATGTGCTTTATGAAAACATAATTTTGTACCGATAAAAGAAGATGAATGCTTGATGTACTTTGTGAAAACTTAATTTTATAGAAGTTGTGACGATAAAGTGGATAAAAAATCAAAAGTTGATATGAAGGTTGTCTTTTATTATCATTGGAAAGTAATTGTTAATTTGAAGCATACTTTTTATTATTGATAGTGTGAAGATTATGTTTTACCATCATAATTAAAATAATTTAATTATAAAACTTGTTAAGATTTGAACTATTGTTTGTAGAGTTCTACCTTTGGTAGACCTCTTTCAAAAATTAGCGTATGCTACTTAATGCAGCGCGCACACGGTATTCTTTAGTAAAAGGCGAAAGAATAGTTCGCTTTGTGCTCACTGCGTAGCTGCGTGATTTATTAGGAGTGTCCAGGATTCTTTATATATGCAGGAGAAGGACCTCTGGAACCTTAAACTATCGATGTGGGATAAAATTAACTTTTGTTAATCAAGCTTGGCCCAAGCCTGCACTTCTACAAGGTCCACAGTGCAACAAGCAATCTTGAGTAAAAGCCCAATACTAATATAACGTGTGCCTTTCAATTCTATCAGAGTACAACGATTTATTAGAGATATTTTAATGAGAATGTGTGTTATTTGTACATGCAAGAACATAAATATTTGTCGTTACACAACATTTTTCAGTTTTGATTAATAGTTTATTGTCTCATACCTTAGAAATTTTCTCAACTTCCTTCAGTTCAGTTTAATTTGAAAATTTCAATTTAATTTAGGTTCAATGTAATTCGATTCATTTGATATGAACAAACCTAAATCGAATTTGTACAAGTAGTATTCAGTTTAAAATATTAACTTTTAATAATAATAAAATGATGTTATTTTACGCACTCCAATATTTACTCCAAAACATTGCAAAAATATTGTCAATTATTTATGTTCGTAAGAGGAAATTTAAAATCAGACCAATATATATTCTTTGTGAAAATATAGCAATTCACAAATAAAATCACGTTGGGAGTTTTCAAAAGCACCCTCAAACAGTCCCAAATCTCTAGGCCAAAACCAAATATATTGAGACATCCAATTCTTGGTTTATAGCCCATTAGTACAAATAAAGCCATGTCCACCTTAAATGAACTGGACTGAATTGAAATAAATTAAAAGTAATAAACTGAACGGAAGACGTATTGAACTGAACTAATCGAAAGGTGCTGAAACATACTTCTTCTGTTAAACAATAAGCTACTAAACTGAACTGAATTGTGTCGAAAGTGCTAAAAATGAGTTGAAATGTTAAAAATGTCTCTTTTGATTGTAGGGTTAGAAACAGTGAAAAATTAGAATTTCACCACTTCCAAATAGATATCAGAGATGACCAAAATATGGAGAGAAGAACGGGAAATGCAAAGGAAAGCTCGTGAAATTGGCACGGGGCAGTTGGAGCAGGCCCCACTTCCAAATGATCCAAGCCCCGAATGATCAAATGTTTGAGATTACCTCGAATCCGTTTTTCGCTTCCTTGTCGATTAAGGTACGATCTTGAATAAGTTAATGTCATTTTCCTACATTAAAAATCACAAATTCTGCAGCATAAAACTGGTCAGAAACTGAAACAGCGTATACCCAATTCAATTCATAAATTTCCACGATTAGTTCATCCATATGGGAATGGAAGATGAAGCGCGGCTATATTCAGGTCAGCATATG
Source organism: Sherardia arvensis (assembly GCA_948330725.1). Taxonomy (NCBI): domain Eukaryota; kingdom Viridiplantae; phylum Streptophyta; class Magnoliopsida; order Gentianales; family Rubiaceae; genus Sherardia; species Sherardia arvensis. Next base: position 25,421,980 of record OX415245.1, on the reverse strand, counting down.
CTCAGAAACAGTATTTTTTCCGAGGTTTATTGGCTAAAAAGAGGTTCTTTTTAGCTTTTAGAGTATGTGGGAATCTGGGATCATGGAAAGTGATGTACTTTTGTTTTGTTTTTGTAGGGAGTGAGAAATCGAGCTCGTATCAGAACGTGGGTCGGCCGGAATTTGTCGGAGCAGCTGCTTTGACCGGCGCCGGAGAAGTCAGCGTCGATGAGGTTCGCTCCGCCGCTTCTGTTTCAGATATATATCCGCCGTCGCTCCACAGCCCCTTGCTTGGCCCTCCTCAGCCTCACGCCCTTTCACCTTCTTACGGTTGGTGCCCTAAATTTGCTTCATTTTCTTCAAAGGCACTGTTTTTGTAGCTACTTCAGTTGTTGTTACTGGTATAGAACTGCAATTTAGCTCAATTTAGCCCCAGCATTGCCTAAATGTTAACATTTTATACGTTGGAATGCGATTTGTACAGTAAATATTAAGAGCATGGTTGATTTCTCATGTCGTTGAGTTTTTAAGCTAATGATGGTTACTTTGTTTAGCTCAAGAATACCCTGGATATTATGGAAATGCTGCAGGATATGGCAATGATCAGAGCAGGTGGGAATATCGAGTTTTTGTTAACCTTAACAAAGTTCATAACTTTGTTTATTCTTGAGTCGTGTTCCTAGCGTAACAAGTCTGTTGAAACTATTTTGCAGAGGAATACTGGATGAAGTAGAGATTCGGGAGTTGCTTATCGATCATATTGGTCACCGGTGCTGCTGGGGAAGTCGGCCAGCCAGGACCTGGAAGATACAGGCCATCGAGGATTGCAATGTTTATGTAGGCACTTTGGATACTTTTGTAGAGGAGAGGGAGACATTAACCGAAAAGGAGCCCTATCTCGGGGGAGATGTTGATGGGACGAATAAGGGGCCTGAACTGGGAGTCTGGGAGCTCGATTTGAGGTCTGAATTCCCAGTTCTGTTCACTCCATATCAAGAGACGAGGATGAAGATACCTCATTCTGAAGTCATTGAGAAATGCTCGGGTAATGACAAAGTCATGTACTAGTAGAAGAAATTTTTTCAAACCTGGTTTTATTACAAGTTAATGACTCTTTCCCAATCTACAGATTGTCGTGGGCGAGGGAACATAATGTGTCCTAGCTGCAATGCAGATCAAGAGCCTGGATACTATAAGTCTAATCAGATGGCCCGTTGTTCTGCTTGTTACGGGAGGGGCCTGATTGCTCATGGAGACGGTTCTGATACGATGTGAGGATTTTGTTTCTTCACTTGTTTCTAATTAGAATCATTATGACTTGTATTTTGTTTTACTCATTATAAGTGAAAAATCGATGCAGATGTGTCAAGTGTGATGGGAAGGGTGTGGTTCCTTGTTCAACCTGTGAATCGCGTGGCCTTATCAAATGCGAGCCTTGCAAGGGCGGGGGATCTATTTTGGTGCGCAAAATTGCTGTCATCCGATGGTACGTATTAACAACCTTAAAATAACTGTCAATGGATCGGCAATGTTTTCAGTTACAACAACCTTTCTCATCCTTTTTTATGAACAATTTTTCAGTTACAACAACCTTTCTCATCCTTTTTTATGAACAGTTGATATCAAGCGATTAACATCCAAGTATCTTTTTAACTTGCTAGAATTGATTTTCTTCGGTAAATGATGGTGTTTTGTAGGAAGACGCTTTTAACTAGGAAAGTGAATGCAGCAAGTGGAGCTGCTTCAGTTCCCGAAGAAGTGTTCCACAGAGCCAAAGGAGTGCAGCTATGCAACACCCAAGCCTACCAGTGCACTCCAGCTTATTTTGCAGATTCCTTCTTCCTAAACAAGTTCTCTTCCGAAGTGATTGCTGAAAAGGCTCCATTGCCTCAAGCTGCTCGGGTCATATGCGAGAGGCATATCATTTCTGTGGTACCCGTGACCCGAGTCAAGATGACCCGGAGGAACAGCTCGTTTACCTTCTACATTGTCGGGCACAGCCGGGAGGTTTACTTGCAGGACTACCCCTCCAAGTTCTGCTGGGGTTTGTGCCCGTGTCTCGAGTGGCTGAAACTGTAAAATCTTTGTGTATGGTGAAATGTTGGACGGTTTTGGCGTAAATCGCATACGAATAAGAAATTTATGTGCTTGGTGAGAAGGTAATATGAGAATCAAGACATGGATTCACTCAGTGAATCTGCTGTATGTTCTCTTACAGAGCTATATATGTAAACTGAAGATAAACAGTGGATAGTATTGAAAGTTATTTACATTTTTTTCACATGAGAAGTAAGTAATGATTGGATTAAAGTAAATGAAATGGAATTTAGTGCATTCATAAATAATTAAATTAAACAAAATTAAAGAGATTATATATAAAAGCTTCCTTTATTCCATAAATGAACCTTTTAAAATTTCTTTCTTTATAATAAGCTCTCATTTGTGGCAAAAAGAGGAGCAATGTGAAGTTGTAAAGTTAACACTTGAAATCTTCTATACTGCCAAGCTATCATATATGCAAAATTTTAAAATAATAATTAAAAATGATTGATCGGCCTTATTGATCCCGTGTGAGGAGCTGGCAAATGGCAAACTGGCAATGACAAGGATGATCTTGTAATTTTATATTCAGTGATCAGAATATCAAATACTACATCCGCTTCAGTTGGTTTGACATAATTGAACATAAATAATATTTGACGGTGAGTTTGATCATCAATAATTTTTATGACGTAAATTAAAAAAATTTATAATTTTGATATTTGAAAAATACATATTTAAAACTTTCAAAAAATATATCATACGATATTATTACTTCTCACACCTATAATACTTATAATTACGATCAAAATTGCAACAAAAGTTATGATGAATAGTAGAGTGTCAAACCAACTGAATCGGAGAAAGTATAATGAACGTTGATATATGTGGTCCAGTATATTGGGAATAAGGAAAGAGACAAAGAATATTGTAATCATCCTCTTGTAATAATTGCCTTTGATAATATATTTGAAGCGCCTATTATATATATTATTATTTATTTTACATGGTATCGAGTCTAAGATCCTAAACCTGTGATTTTTTTTACCCTACATAAAACCTAGATCTTCCGCCGCTGCTGGGTTCTGCCGCCGTCGTGTTATGCCACCACCGCCGCTGTATTCTGCCATCGCCGCCGCTGATTATCATCACCACCTTGGTTTCTGCTGAATCAATCTGAAGTTGTTGTCGTGTTCCGTCAACGTCGTCGTTGTGATCTATCACTGTCGCCGCTTTTTCCGAACTTGAGATTACTCTTGATTATCGTCTGTCATTTAAACCCTGTCGTATTTGAAGTCTTACCGCCGTAGATGCCGCCGTTGCCGTTGTAGAGACTGCCACCGCTGTAGATGCCGTTGTGACTTTCATTATTCACTGGATGTTATTACCCTAGTGTTTCTATGGATCTTACTTTTTCTACTGGTAATGTTGCTTCTTCTTCTACTGATATTGCTGTTTACAAGATTCAAGATTTTGGAGCTATGAAGTTGAGCTGCACTATACTCTTTTTCCCACTGGGTTTTTTAATGAGGTAGTGTAGTGTTTCTGACTGATTTTTCATGATCTTTCTTGCAAGTCGGCCATGCTTGATCACCCTGTTCCGACTTGAGGGAGGGTATTGGGAATAAGGAAAGAGACAAAGAAGAATATACTAGAGATATCTAATTATGGACATTCGGTCCATTCTTGTGTAGGATGTAATCCTTTTCCTATACCGCATCGGTTATTGACAACCTAGATGCTGGTGTCTAGGAATATAAATATTGTAATCATCCTCTTGTAATAATTGCCTTTGATAATATATTTGAAGCGCCTATTATATATATTATTATTTATTTTTATCACAGTATTTCAAGTTTATAGTTCAGTATAAATTTACGAAAAATATCTTTAATTATAATGTTTTTGAAAAACTTAATAATATTAAACTAGTAATATGTAATGTTAATGATATTTTTAACTACGTTGATTAATTAAAATCAGTATAAAATGTAATGAATGTCGGAGGATTCGGGCACCGCCACCAAGAGCATGAAAAGCCTCAAAGCTTCATCTTCCTTGTGGATTATTATTGCTGCCTTGCCGACTTTACATCATTATCCCTAGTCTTCTTCTTCTTCACTCGACGTACGCACTTTTGTCCTCGAAGAAAAGTCCAGGTTATTTTTGTCAATCTAACATCTCAAATGTTTAGATGGTACTAGATTCACTTAAAATTCTACAGTTTTCCCAAACCACAAACGATGGACGTAAATATCTTCATAACTAATTCATGATTGATCCAAATGACGTAAATCATTCGTGTTTGACGTCGCATATTTGATGGTATTAGTTTAGAGTAATATTCATCCCTAATAATGATGCTGATATAACCCTTATTAAGCACTAATAAAATAATAATACACGTGTAATTGTAATATTTTAATTGATTAAGATATTTTTAGTATACTTTTAAAATCCTAGCCTACAATGTTTAAACCCGTCTAGATAATGATTGAATACGTGGTCCAATCATAAATTAATTAAATATGATATGTCGCTATTTAATTGGTGTCTGATTTTGCTTATATCATGATCATCCTGACGCCACACTTCTCCCACAGACTTTTCCGTCACCATAAATTTTGAAATAATATATTAGTAATGATATATTATTTCATGATATACATGTAAGTGACATAAATTTTATAAAACATCATAATTTGATTAAACATGACGTTAAAATTAGGGGAAGGGATGACAATTTATACTTGAAAAATAGTTTAATTGGTGTAAAGATTAAACGTGATCATTGTAAAGGTAGTAATAGGAGAGTAAGAGAAGATGTTAGGGATGGGAGTGAGTGCCATACAACCTCCGTGTCAGTGGAAGATGTAAGAGAGTGAAAAGTTAATTTTTGAATTTAAAATGAAAATAAATGGAATGAGATACTGTAAAAGGAAAGTATGAAACGTGAATTTTGATACTATTCAAACATTCGGTCGAAAAAAAAAACAACGCTATTTACAGGTTGTATTTTACTTTTGTCGTTTGTTATACATACTCGATCAAGTGGCTAAAGTTTGAACAAGATAAATTAATAAGAATACCTTGTCAGTTTCTATCAAAATACAGATTAAATTAGTAAAAGAAAATTCGTAAATAGGAATTCGAAAAAAAATTATGCAAGTTTAAGTCGATAGGGAGTGAGAACGCCGGGAGACGGCAGCAATATCTGAGAGTTTAAACTACATGATCAGCACGTTCCATTTGCTATGTCATCAACAAAAATCCATTTTCAAAGAAACGACATGGTTAAAGAGTGAGGACACTAAACCACTTTCAACACCAATATAGCTTAAATAATGTCCGACTTTACACCCGCAGACCAAAATCCAATTATATAAATCTCGGTTGAACAAGTCTTTTTGATAGTGACTCAATGTATGATACGCTTCACCAAAGGTTCATAATCTCATTTTAGACTAGACTAATTTAGATAAAATGATGCTGAAATACAGTGTGTTGTATTGGTCAATGTTACGTTATATTCAATGATAAATATCAAGTTTCATAAAACTTTTATAATACGTAAAATTATGAAATAAAATTCTGGTTTGCAGGTCGTTATTTTTGCCTTGTTATTATGTTTTTAATCTGTATTGCACGCACTATCAGGTTAGTCACGGATTCTCTAGCTACGTTATGAGATGCTTTCGAGATCTAACATACGATTTGGAATCCTCTATATGTTCTAACTTATAGAAATATATAATTCTCTGTAATCTGCCGCATATTTCATGTTATAATTCTATCGCCTGTCAAACTATATGAACAATATGACCTCTTCTTTTTATATGTACACAAATTGTATTAACGAGTGATGTATTATACTGAACATATCAACTGAGTGATGTGCAGTGGCGGAACCAGATGAAAATTGAACGGATTGCTGAACAGATCTATACTAAAGAACAGAGGTTGTCGCCGGCTCACAGCACCACTGAACCACCGTAACTTATAGTAAACTACTAGTTATTTCCTAAAATTTGGGGGTTGACGCCGCCACCTCCGGCAAACCCTAGATCCGCCCCTGGTGATGTGTTATGCTGAACATGTCAGTACCGATTTTGTGATGAAACATACAAATAACAAATTTAGAGGTGTAACACAATTAAACACGTGTAGGGGTTCTTGTGGGAGGGTGTAGAGTTCACCACCGGCACGTACATAATATGAACGTACGTATATACCATTACCTGCAAAACCCCGTGTGGTTGTTTAGATACGTATATATTTCCAGCTTCACTAATCTGGTTTGATCTCTACCAACAGGGGCGGACCCAAGATTTTATTAACAAGGGGGCCGGACTAATCATAAAATATTGTATTCGAAAGAATTATAAAAATAACGGTATAACAAAGTAATTTATTCAGAATTAAAAGAATCATACATATAACGGATCAACTATTATTAAAGAAAATATAAAATTTATTTGAATCTAATTTTCTCTCTTTGATCATCTCAAAAGTGTCGATAATCGAATCAATGGGAATGGTCTCGCAATCTCTTTCAATATACAGCATCAAAGAATCTCGCGGAAAATTATCTTCCATTCGACTACGCAGACTTGTTTTCACAATTTTCATTGCTGAAAAGCCTCATTCAAATTACAAAAAACAAATCCTAATGACATTAATATGTTTTATTATTGATATGTTATAAGATTAATTAATATTCATTTTAAAAAATATTACTAATATAAAATCCTATAAGGATTATAAATCAAAAAACAAAAATAAAATACTAATAGATATGAACAAAATGTGTGGTCCCTACTAATGATTCACTAATTTTATTAGAAATCTAATTTTAGTAAAAAATTTACTCTCCTTATTTATTTGTACACGTTGGTTTTTTGTAATGTGGGCCACCAATTATTTTTTTAACTAACTATTATTTAAAAGGAGAATAATATTATATATAGGCTATATCTTAGCAAATTTATGAGGTAGGCCCGGCCCCTTTTGACCCCCCATATGATCCGCCACTGCCTACCAATGAGAATTGACCATTTGGCGTGGAATTTTGATTTTTTTAAAAATAAATAGTCGTGCTAGTCCATTACTTACACCCGATCCTACACGCTAAACTTTCCGTTAGGCTTATTTCTACTTTCTTTGAACCTGCCTTAACTTAAGTCGGTCTTCCTCTTAATTTCACATACCCATCATTTCTTTATGAAAAAACTTATATTATTGAATAATGGAAATATTAAAGTTATTACAAAAATTTCTACTCAAACTTACAGTCATATTATCAATGGCGGAATCAGAAAATTATTTTAGGACAGACTTATATGACTCATCAGCACAACACTTTTCAGCTCAATACATTTAAGCTCTAAATGAATAATATTTTTATGTTTTATAAAAATAACATTAATTAAGTAAACTTTTAGTTTATAAGCAATCAATATTATGTTTTTTCTTCAACTCAAATGAACACTATTCAACACTTTCACCACTATTCAGCTCAAGATTAACACAACATAGCACAGCACTCATCAGCACTGCACAACACCAAATAAGTTAAATTGGACAAGGGATAAAAAAGTATAGGGCATCAACGCGCCTTCGGAAATACCTAAATTTAACCAGTAAACAATAAGTTGAATTTTAAATTTTAGGATATGCCCAGACCTACCAGGGATCGGGCGTAGTTCTGCCACTGCATATTATTTTCCTTTAATAGAAAAATACGATTGAATTTTAATATTGCAAATTCATCACTATCATTATCCTAGTGTTAGTATTTCTTTAGAAGATTGAACTAGAAAACCTGATAAAAACAGAAAAGTAATTAGGATGAAGTAAGCTCAAAGTAATACTATATTAAAGTAAAAGTTAGCTACTGTAATATTTATTTATTGGCTTGGGTCACTTTTCAAGATTGTTTTAATGTTTTACAAAGATTGTGTCAACATGGGAAAACAAGGAGTATTTTAAATAATGAGATGAAATAATATGACAAGAAATGTATCAATTTTGACAGTATTTTGTAGAACACTCAATTTCATAAATGGATTTCTTGCTCGGTTTGATTATTTCCTACAAAGTGACCAAAAAGAAGTAAACAAAACATTGCCTGAAATGTGATTAGAAAACATTCCCAAAGAGCGCTAGCTTTTTATTGATCATTAAAAGGCGATAACAAGACATCATCATCATTAATCCTCATAACGTAACGGTAAAAACATAGGCTAGGAATCTGGATTCGTTAATTTGCTAGAAACAAAGAGGATCTAGGTTCACGAACATAAATTGTTTGTTTTAGACATGTTCTTTATGTCTTATTTTGATTGAACTAATCTAAAATGAAATATAACTGATATTACGACATCACATCTTAGAAAAATGAAAAATTATAATCCTTAAAAAGTTCAAGCCTTAAATTTTTTAAAAGTCATATTGTAATCCGTATCATACAAAAAAACCGTTAATTTTAGCTAATTTTTTTTTATTACAAGTATAAGAATCTCTTACAACTATTATAGTCTAACCTAATCTAGCCTAATCATATACTGATCCTCTATTCAGTCCTCCACTTCATACTGTGAATGGGGTGAAGGTCGCAGTTGACACCCTCTGATGCACTTTGCTTCTTTGCACTTCATGCGCCAGCTGATGGCTCCCGACACTCACTGCTTTGAGATGAGCATGCCTCTGCGGGACTAAAGACTTTGAGACTAGGAGAAAATCGGGTTGGTTGGGTGGGGGGGGGATTTGAATCATGTACCTCTGCCTAACCAAGACCTTATAATTTGGCCTTTGGCCAAGTGTGCTAGCTAAATATTAATATTACTTTAAATTCTCTGAAACTTTAACCTTAAAATTATCTATGAATTACCTGCAGTTTAGTGTCTCTTTCATAATTTCAGGTAATTTTAGTCCAAATATCTATATCACAAACCTTAAATTCTTTAAAAATCATAGTGTAACGCTTGCGAGTTGCGATGAAAAAAACAGTTAATTTTACCCAAATACAAGTATAAACAAATTTCATCACATTTTAGTCAAAATATCAACATAATCTTAAATTTTTAGAAGTTCTATTGTAACCTTTGTAATGAAAAAAAAGGTCTCATAATCATCTGTTTATCGACACTGGCCGTGTATTTCAACTTTTTAATTAATATTTTTATAAAAGGATTAAAACATCTTAATAATACTTGTTGAATTTCACGGGTGATGCCACTGAAGAGGAATTATTAGACAATTTTTCATCCCAAAGTATAATAGAACTTTTCAAAATTCAAAATTATAATATGATTTAACCAAAAATGTAGGATTACGAACGAATGCTTCTCTAAATATATACTAAATTCAATAAATTTAATATATTAAAATGAACTGAACTAAAAATCGTTAAATAAGTTCACATGCCCTTAATATGGCTTACTAGAATGGTAATTAACAATTTTTTGGATGTGGGCGGATTAATCTGTACTGTAAAATTCACATCAGTATCAAGCACGTCCCTGTACTTGCTCTTGATGGACATCATCAAAGCTCGTATTTATTTAATTACGATTTATTTCCCTTCTAAAATATAGACAAGATCAGTAATTAAATTGTTTAAGATACATCTTAATTAACTAGGTAAAAGTATCCCTAGTTATATGCTTCTTCAAGATACCATGTATAAATATGGTATCATCATATTTAATCAGTATAAATAATTAAATTCCGCATTAATAAATATACGGTATCTTTAGAATGTACGGAAATTTACCCAATATTATTGGCGCCATGGTATATAACTTAAAATTTAAAATATATACCAAACCATAATTGTAATAATTACAGTTATTTCCACCTATATATTATTACTATCATAAAATTATTTCGTTTCAGTTTCCTAATTTAGCACGTACTAGATAACTTATTTTATAGAGTCTAGCTATTTATTTATCAATATGTGTTTAGTTTGGTTTTCATATACAAATATTGTAATACTAATCATCATATTACTACTATACATTTAATTAATTAAACTAATATTTAACCATCTAAACAAAAAAGAATAACTTTGTTTCACCATCAAATTCAATGTTTGCAAATACTACTACTAACCAAAAGTTCAATCCTAAACAAATTAGATTAGTTTGATGTATAACTGAATTTCAATCAAATACGAGAAGTAATTGGGCTCCTTGACTAAATTTTAGTTTTTTGAATGATCAAGACTGAATTGAAAACTCAACGGATCTAAAGTAAAGTAAAAAATATATATATATTTAAAATTGAAATTAGTATGACTAAATATTTACTGAACTGCCTCAAGAGATAGAGCTTAATAAATTGTTTAATGATAACCAAATAAGATGTTTTTCAAATACGTATAGGAATCAATGTTAATAACAAATAAACCAATAAGCTTAATTTGTGTAAATATCAAATCCAAATTGGAAAAAAATGGATTATAAACAATAAAAAAACAGCCGAAATGGGTTAAGAAAAATATAAAAAAATATATTAAGTCAGCTAATTATTTTCCAGTAATTAGGCATCCAAACTATATAAAGGGAAGGAATAGATACACACAGCCATCAAAATCGGTTGTTATATATATCATTCTTCGCCCTTTCCCTTTACCACCAAATATTACACGGAAGACAAACAATTTGCAGAGAAAGAAAGAAGACGAAGACAAAAGCTATCCTCAAAATCTCCGTCCTCTGCCGCCGGGCATATCGTCGGTTTCCTAACCATCATATATGCGCCGCCTCGCCGCCGCCGTGATTGATTTGGCGTTTGTCCGGTGATGCCGAAAGTTGCGGCCGTCGCCACAAGTTCCGGAAGCGGAACGGATAGCCCGACGACCACGCGCCGCCGCCACGCCGACGGTACGATGAACGAACCATTGTCGCACAAATTGCTGCTCGATAAAATGCAAGTTTTCATCGATCAGGAGGAATCGAGTAAAAGCCAGAGCCTCCCCTTTTTCCTGTCGTCGCATAAAACCTCCCTGCCGGAAGCCTGGATTCTGGCAGCGCAGAGGATTTACATGGTTTTTGTCGGGATTCTGACTTCTTTGTTCGAGAGGAACGTTACGAGGATGGTTCTGGGAATGCTTTTGATTCTGGCCATGTTCTCCCTGTTCTACAATTCTTCGATTCTCGAACAGAACATTGAAGATAACGGAATATTTCCGGCCACTATGATTCTGCATAACCGGAAAATCGACGATTCCGTTCACGCCCAGCATGTCGTCATGGAGGATTCCGTGTCGGAATCCTCTGCCCACACAAGGCAAATGACGGAATTTCCGGTGAGTCTTTTTTCTGCCATCCGGTCAAAATTATGTCATGATTTCATTATATTTTTTTGCTTTAGTTAGCTCCGATTCCATATTTACCAATATAATTAGTTTCAAATACTCAATTATGATATTTAGCCAAATTTCTGAACTGAATTGAAATTTAATCTATCAAAATTAGATCGATATGACTAAATTTATCTGAATTTTATCAAATTATATATTTACTGAACTGATATATATTTTCTTTTTTTCAACACTTACTAGATGGAAATTTGAAATTAAGAATTATTATGAGTTTGGCAGGGATTGGTTTAGGTTCAGTTTGAAAAAACTAAGGTTTGACCAGTACTACGTGTGATTTATGAATTGGCGGCAGCTAATGAAAGCGAGTAAACGGTCCCAAACTCGATAGTTGACTAATGGATGGGAATAATAATCCACCAAACCCCTAATGGCTGCTTTTGCATTATGCTAATGATGATTATGATTATGAATTTTACCGTTATGCTTTTTAATTATTACCACTGTAAAAATTTACCGGTGTGTTGTCGGAACAGGTGCCGGAGATATGGATGAAGCCTGATAGTGAAGGATACAAGCACTGCATCAACAGACCGAAGAACAAAATAAGTATGTCATTTTTGAAAATCGTGATATTTTTACTGTTTTACCATGGAGTAAGAATATATTTACTGATACATTTTTGGTCTGAATTGTTTCAGGAACAGGAACTGGTACAAATGGCTATATCTTAGCTTACGCTAATGGCGGTCTGAATCAAATGAGGACAGGGGTGAGTGATTTAGGTCTGAAAATGTTGCGTAAAATGCGACATTGTATAGTTTGATGAAGTTAATGATGTTTTTGTTTCATTTCAGATTTGTGATATGGTTGCCATTGCAAAGATCATGAATGCAACGCTTGTTCTTCCTTCTCTTGATCACGAGTCGTTCTGGACAGATCCGAGGTATGATATGAATCATATGATTGATCATGAACCTAGTATTTCTCGCGAGTTTTCAGACTAAAATGCTGATGTTCTTAACGTTGTTGTATCAGTACATTCAAGGATATCTTCGACTGGAGGCACTTCATCGAAACATTGGATGAAGATATAAGGATAGTCGAATCTCTGCCGCCCCATCTAGCTAAGGTCACTCCTGTCGCAAAAGCTCCAGTTTCTTGGTCGAAGGTAATAATTTGTTTTTACCTCCCTTTTTTACTGTGGTAGTTTCAGAAGCTGATTTTACCTACGAAACTGCAGGCTAGTTATTACAGAGGTGAAATTTTACCTATCTTAAAGAAGCACAAGGTTATCAAATTCACTCACTCTGATTCCCGCCTCGCGAATAATGGCCTCCCGACCTCCATCCAAAAGCTCCGCTGTCGGGCAAACTATGTCGCCCTGAAATACACGCCGGAGATAGAATCTCTCGCCATGAAATTGGTCGACAGACTTAAGAGCGACAGCGAGCCATTTATCGCACTCCATCTTAGGTAAAATCCTAGGAAAGAAAAAAAATTCACTAGTACTAGGTAAAAATGTATCCTTGTACTAACCCGTGGTGCAAAATATGCAGATATGAGAAGGATATGCTCGCTTTCACGGGCTGCAGCCACAACCTGAGCTCATCGGAGTCTGACGAGCTTAAGGAAATGAGGTACAACGTTAAACATTGGAAAGAGAAGGACATCGACCCTACGGAGAGGAGGATTCAGGGAGGGTGCCCTATGTCTCCGAGGGAGGCTGCCCTATTTCTTAAGGCCATGGGGTACCCTTCGACTACGAAAATCTACATAGTCGCGGGCCAGATATACGGGAACAACAGTATGGACGCGTTTCGTGCAGAGTATCCGAACGTTTACTCGCACTCCACTCTTGCGTTGAAGGAAGAGCTCGAGGAAATCGAGCAGTACCAGAATCGGCTCGCTGCTTTAGACTACGTTGTTGCCCTAGAAAGCGATGTTTTTGTTTACACCTATGATGGGAACATGGCTAAGGCTGTTCAAGGTCATAGGAGATTTGACGGCTTCAAGAAGACAATCAATCCAGACAGGTTTGCACTTTATTACACTTACCTCGTTCCTCATTTTCTATACTGTTTCTGATCATCATTCTGGTTGGTTTCAGGTTAAATCTCGTCCGGTTGGTAGACGCTTTGGACAGTGGTTCTTTAACCTGGGATGAGTTTGCATCCGAGGTAAAGAAACTACATGTTACCAGACTCGGAGAACCGACTTTCAGACAAGGTGGAGAGACTCCTAGGTTAGAGGAGAACTTCTACGCGAATCCTTTTCCCGGATGCATATGCAAGACTCAGGAAAAGAAGAGGAATCAAACTACTGACTCATCGAGTTCTGTAAGAAGTGCACCACAGAGATAGGATTATTCTTTCGGTTTTTTTTCTTTTATACCTTTTTAGAATCCTAGGATGTATAGAAAAACACCATTCATTGTAAAGTGATGTGTGGGGATCAGTTGATTACGGCTTAGTTGGGTGGGGAGCTGTCGATGTCATCACCAAATGAAGGTTCAGGTGATGGTGATGACGATGCACAGCTCCCAGATTTTTTAGACAGGCACAGGTTTAAATATGGAAAGCGGAGGTTCAACTTTTGTTTGTCTTCCCTCCTTGTTTTAACGTTGTCACCTCCATTCCTTCATTACCAATTCAGATCAATACAACATATTCTTTCACTAGTCACTGTTAGAAACCATGATGTTCTATTCGTAGAACATTCGGTATCCTATCGTTTTGACACCAGTATATAATACCACTATCGTTAGGTGCAGGGACGATTTGATTTTGCAGGACTGGAAAAGACAAAAATACCCTTCGTCATTACACTATGACCTAAACCTGTATCGGCAAACTAGGGGTATTTCAAGTCAATTTCAGACCTGCAAAATCAAAAGGTCCCTGCACTATCTATAAACCATCTATCTATAAAAATGTATCTGAACTAGCATAGTTTTGCTATCATAGCCAAACAGTCATCGGGAATCACGAGAATAGCTATAATAGCAGAACCATGATAGTTCAGCGATTCTAGGAATTGAACTTAAAAAATCCAGCATATATATAGGAAACGAGACATGGTAATTTTGATAATTGATGAAAAGGGGTTCAAAAAGCATATACTCTACAAAAAAAATGCACCTTTTTGAGTTTGTTCGGGTTCAGATCTCACCACATTGAAGGCACGTAAACCTGCTCTTTCAGATTCTGAGTAGCACTTTCAGTCGGAAAACCACGCACAGCACCAATCGTCCACTGTGATATGATCCCTGCAGCGATGGCAAACCGAAGCTGCCTCTCCAAAAAGTCCTGACTTTCAAACATCTCGGGCTCAGTCGTGAGCTTTCTCATAATAGCAGCCACGACAGCATCGCCAGAGCCCGTCCTGTCACAGGTGAACGGAGTGATGAGCACGTCCTCAGTCCCCACCACAGCCCCGTCGCACCATGGAGTGTAGTAATGGATGCGAAGCGTTCCATCTGTTACAAACAAGAACTTGAGCCCGTCGTGCCATAATGGGGATATCTCCTCGCGTGTGTAGTGATAATAGTTTCTGATCCTTCTCGTCTGTTCTATAGTGTCTGCATAATACTGAGGCGTGCGATTTCTTTGCTCCACGTAGTAGTTCTCGTCTAACAGAAACTCGAGTTCCTGCCTTGAAACCTCGATGACTTCTGCCTGTTCCCACGCCTTCTTGATCACCTCCCGAGTCTTATCACGCGACTCCCACAACGGCAATGGCAAGTTTAAATCGAAGAAGATTAGAGAACCAAACTTCTTCGACCACGCTATCGCTTTAAAGAGGGTGGAATGCATGGAAGGAGAAGTTAACACTTCGGAATTGAAATGAAAAATTCTAGCCTGCATTAGAAAACATATGAAAAACCGAGAATTAGGACCAAAATCTGGTACGAATGTAAGAAATCATTCAAGAACAATCACACAGCAGTCAAACATGAATGGATAAACTGATAACAGAAGCATCAATGGATTGGACACTTGCCTCTTTAAGAACGGAGAGATTCAATTCGGAGCTTAACATTGAATCTTCTGCAGAATCCTTAACCTTCTCAGCCTTCATTTTGCCATCCTCGAACTTTAACTTCATGTAAGAACACGCAGTCCTGCCATTGGGCTCGAATTTGACTCCCCTAGTTTGCACCTTCTCGGTATTCATCAGCATCACCATCTCACGCCCGAAATCATCGTCCCCGACTTTCCCCATGAACGCCGCCCTGCCGCCGAGCCTGACGTGGGAGATGGCAACGTTGGACGGCGGACCTCCGGGAGCCCGGACAAACTCCGGCGGATTCCACTGCAGCATCTTCCACTCGGAGTACTTGTCCGGATGCATTTGCTCCGGCGAGACTCTCACGCTGGGGACGAACTCCTTCTGAGCTGCCCCGAAGCAGCAGACAAGCGGCGGATCCTCGTACGGGAAGTCAATTCCGTCGTCGTAATCGTACAGCTCGTCGTCGTCCTGGGCTTTCCCGGAGCGTCTGGGCGGTTTTATCTCGCCGTCGTCGGCGGCGGTGGTGGCGGTGGTGGTTGCCGGAGACTTCTTCTTGCGGCCCCGGCGCTTTGGCGGTGGCTCCGCGGTGGCCTGAGCTTCATTGGGGGAGGATTTGGGAGGGGTTTGATTGTACGGAAGCTTCGTTCTGGGTACTGGGAAGAAAGAAATGGTGGCGAAATGACTGAGAAGATGAAGTGTTGCCATTTGATTTGCAGAATTTAGGGTTTATCCATTTGCTTTCGTCCCAGAAAACAACGGGGTTTTGGGTTTCGGTCTGACTTCATATCCGGGTCATCCTCAGGTAATAATCAACAAACTTATCCGCTTTTTTTTACTCAAGTATTTTACTTTTCCGATGAATATAATAATGAGTATTTTTATCCAATTGCCTGTAGCAGAGAAGAGATTAGGGTTCAAATTCCACAAGAGGAACATTTCAAGTAAAAAATATATCTCTATTCTCTGGGCCAAATTTTCATGAGTGCTCGATCAAAAGAAGAGATCTGCATTGATAGTGCAAAGCTCAGGAAGCATCTCGGCCGGTTGGGATGTTCACCTTGCTCTAAATAATATGGCGAGAAACTCGGCCACCAACATCTCTGGAGTTGAGTGGGATTAGATTAACATAGTTGTAGAGTAAGATTAAATTAGGTTAGTTATCCATTTACTACATTAGGTCGTTGTCGTAAATGAAAAAAAGAGGGATATTTCATACCGTATTTTAGACCATACGAGTAAAATACTTGATTGCTTATAGCAACACTCTTTCAATGTTTTTATTTTTTGAAGGAAAATAAAATACTATATCACCTCAAAACAGTGGAAATCGTCTAACAACGTTTGACAAAAGAAAACTCCATATAAAATCCCAAACTAAAATATCCTCACTGCCCTTCTTTGCACAGTTAGCTATCAAATGTCCATGCGTGTTTGCGAACCGAGGGATTCAACATGGCCACTTAAAACCAATTCGAACAAAACTTGATCTAATATCCTCCATTAGGGCAACACAAAGCTATGGATTCTGAAGATCACCATGAGTCATTTGTATCATGTTTAGAGAATCACCTACAAAGATTGTGTCTGTTCATTTCAATTGAGTTGCCAAGCTGATCGCTTCATGAAGAGCAAGTCATTATGTATAGAGGACGTTGAGTACACCCTCCACTCTCCTTGTTGACGCTCTTATAAACGTCTCGTCATTGGCTTCCGCTACCATGCTCATGCCGGCTATCTCTAAGTTCATACATGCGTCAAAACACACCCTCTTTTCTGTTGTTGGTATCGTTAAAAATGTTGAAACACTTTCAGATCAAGCGTCCGAGCATATGATATCATAGTAGACTGAACCGATGCCCTTTTTTCTGCTTCTTTTGTACTTCACATGAAAAGAAAAGTATCATCCCATCGAAATTGAACTTCTAGACAGATTTCATTACACAATAAATGGACTTCGTTACATTATCTATTGAATGACATGCTTTACACAACATATTAAAATTTAAAGTTGTTTAATAGTAATAGGTTTGATGATCAACGGAAATGTAAAAACTAAAAAGGATAACAGTTACACAAAGACAGAGAGAAAGATACTACTAATACAAGAATTTCATTCCACCGGAATCATGACTTCATTAGTCCTCAGCGGCGGCAGAGTCCACGGCGGATTGTACCTCCCCAGCTCAAACTCTCCGGCCACCTTCAACCCGTCCCTCTCCAAACACGCCCTTAGGTTCCTAACCTTCTCCGAAACGACGTCGTCGCTAGCCACTCCGGTAAACTTCACCACCGCGAATTTCCTCTCCGCTTGATCCCTCACCGCCACCCTCTCGTCCAGCGGCTTCGGTGCCTCCGCCGCCGCGCCGTACTTCGCCGGAAGGATGAACTGCATCGTCATCGCCTTGCCTTCACCATCCTTCGTCACCACCGGCGCCGTCATGGCGATCTTCTCCGGCGCCGACTTCGTGATCACCGGAGCGGTCATGGCGATCTTCTCCGGCTTGGCGTTCTGCGGGTTTCCCAGCGCGCCGATGTAGTTGGCGAGGAGAGTGAAGCCGCCGTCTCTCTTGCCGTTGAATTCCGTCGGGTCGTAGGTTACCTCGGCGATCACGCAGGACGGGTACTTGCGGACTTCGTAATCCGGCGTGGATTGGAGAACCTCGTATTTGGGCGTTTCCACCGTAATTTTGCCCAAAATCAGACCCATTTTTCGATCTTTCTTATCGGAGAAATGTATTATCGGAATTTTGTTGTTCTTTCGTTATTTATAGGGATAGACGTAGTGTAATTTCTTGTGGAAGGAGCTATGATTAGAGTCTAGAATTTACCAGAATCTCAAATGAGATTTCGATATCATGGCTTGATATGTGAAGATGGCAGTGCCACGATTTTGGTCCGATAGCCATTAACTATGAAAATTTGTTTTGAAGTGCTATATGTCATTATTTTATTCTTCGTTTTACAAAATACTATTATAATTACAATAACAGTTCATAGAATTTTTAATTATCAAATGCGAAAATATTTTCATAAATTTATAATACATTTTAAACCACAAAACTAAAATAGATTAAAATTTTATTCTAGTTAATTGAACCAAATTAATTGAATATTTGAATGAATAGACAAGTGAACATAACTTCTATTCATTTCAATGTACTTTTTTATCACCTTTAGCATAGTATTTTAGTTCACTTTTAACAACTTATACTCTTATGGTTTCGCAACTTTCAACACAATTCATTTAAATTTGACAAGTTTCATGCAAGTTCAACGGCCTTCAGTTTCAACTGAATCAGACATGGCCATACAATCACATCTAATATATTTAACATTATTGGATTCATTAAGCATAAAGCTTATCGTTCTCAAATTTTACTCTACCTCTGCTTCCCTAGATTTGGCATAACTGACCTGAAATACTATATGACGGCAAGTATGATCACCAACAACTTTTGTGACGTATATTAATAAAATTTAGAATTCTGATATTTAAAAAATATATATTTATAATATTCCAGAATCATATCATACGATGCTATTAATTCTCACACAATACTTTAAATTTGTGTCCAAAATTGTAAAAAAAATTATGATAAAAATAGTAGAATGTCAAACCTAATGAACCGATGGAGTAACATGGAGTTTATTTTATATCAAATTTTATATATATTTTATTATGGAGCCTATAGGGAATACACATATTTGGACCATATTGAATCCATATTTAGACACGAGGCCCAAATATAAGGCCGAGCCCAACCCGCTAGCACCTGAGTTGGGGGATCCATTAAGTTAGGGTTTAACATCATCGATATATACCGCTGCCAGTCTTCTATTCCGTCATAGCGAGCTGGTTTAAACCCTTTCTCAAAAAAAAAAAGTGTGAATCTTATTGCGTTTCTGGGTGATTTTTTTGAGTTTTCTGTGTTTCCGATGAGCTTCTGTGATGAGAGAAACAAATTGTTATCCTTGCACTTTGATTACTAGTGAAGAAAACTCCGGGCAATTGACTCTGAGAAGCTTCATTGAATTCTTTTCCAGATGTTTTCCAGATGATTATGTTGTTATCTATGCATATGTTTTGATTGAAAAGTTTGGATCAGTGATTATTTTATTAAACTGCGTTATCTTTCTGAATCATTCATGTGGAAAGATTTAGTTTCTGAGATCCAACATATTTCAATTATTAGTGAAAATTATGTTTTCTGATTGTTTTGTATGATTCTCCATTATTTGTGTATTGTGATCCTATTACTAATATGATTTGTAGTCAGTAGTCACTTGAATCGATTATCCGTATATGTTTGATTTTAGATTTATCCATTTGGCATTCTGATTGATTGCATTTTTCTAAACAATTTAAGTTGAAGAAAAGGCCTTAATTTTGAAAATTCTAGTAATCCAAATGGTTATGGGAAAATGCGATTACAATTACAGATTGGATTTGAATTTCTGCTATCCATTTTGTTGCTCTATAAGTAAAGATATCAACTAGCCTAGGTTTGTTTTGTATTCAGAAAGAAAGTGTTTTTGAATTTTGTTAGCATGTGTGACAGTTACTTCGATAGGTTGCCGGATGAGCTCGTGGCGATCATTGTGGAAAAGCTAAGCGGATGGAAGGCTAAAGCAAGAACATCAATTCTTTCACGCAGATTTCACCGTATCTGGGTAAGCTTCATTTTGTGCAAGAAAGATTTAATTCTGAATCACGGGGATCATGACAATGAAGGTTGGATAACAACCCCTAAATTTGTCGAATTTGTTAGTCATATGTTGCGTATGTTCAAGGGATCCAAAGTCGATTCCCTTGAAATTGATGTTTGGTGGCTCTTCTTTGTTAAACAAGATTTTGTTGTGTTCGAAAAGTTGATGGGTGATTTTGAGCATTGGCTTGCATTTGCTCGTGATAAATCCGTTCAAAGTTTGAAAGTGTATTTGCCGCTTACAAAAATGACTTGTAGTTTTCCGATCATCCGTACATTTAAAGGTTTTGACAAACTAACTTCCCTTTCATTGAAGTTTGTAAAGATAGACGATGATGTACTTGAACAAGGTTTAAAGACCTACCTTGTCAACCTAGAGTCACTGTTTATAGGCGGTGTAGATCATAGAAGTTTGGTTATCGTGTCGCCTAAACTTAAGAAGTTGGAGATTAGAGAACCGTATTATTTTTGCAAAATTGACATTCATTCAGCCTCAAATCTCGAATGTCTGAAACTGAGCATCTTCTCTAGGTCGGCTCATGTAAGCTTGTGCTTTAAGCACACCATGTCTAAACTAACACATGTGTCTATTGACGGGAGATATAGTCTGTGTAAGAATCACCTGTTAGAGCTCCAAAAGGTTAGCTCGGTATTGGAGAAGCTAGAGCCTAATCCTCCGGACTTTCAATGTCTCAAAGAGGTCAAGTTCCCGGGATGGCGTGGACTGAAACATGAAGAAGCAGAATTTTACTTCAAGCAGATTGCTCCGAATCTTGAGAAGCTCTCTCATGAACCCTTTAGGTTCTTGGACTAAAACCATCAAAATATGCAACTTTAGTGTTGTTTAAGTTATGAGAAATACTACATATTTATAGAGTGAATGCAAGTTCAATTTCTCTATAATGTATTTGGCTGCAGTGTAATTTCGTATTTTTATATTAATATATGGTACAATTTTTTCATGTAACATTACAAAATAAATGCTTTTAGGTTAATTTTAATCCACTCTTCCCAACTATTACAACCAGTATGGGTGTAGTCTGCTTGTTTCTTGGTTCTTTTGCACTTACCGTTTGGTTCTGGAGCTCCATGGACCAACCACCTTTGAATTGAAGTTTATCTTGTCAATCATATTTTCATAAACATATATTTGTAAACATAACAAAGTATTCAGTTTTGATAGAAATCTTTATATGGATTATACCAACTAGCAACAATTCCAAAGCAACCAACTTGTCTAATTTAATTGGTTAGAGATCTTGTCTAGCAGGA
Source organism: Sherardia arvensis (assembly GCA_948330725.1). Classification (NCBI taxonomy): domain Eukaryota; kingdom Viridiplantae; phylum Streptophyta; class Magnoliopsida; order Gentianales; family Rubiaceae; genus Sherardia; species Sherardia arvensis. Next base: position 25,400,647 of record OX415245.1, on the reverse strand, counting down.
GCCGAGAGTTTAAATTCCATGTGAACAATATTTCAAACTAAAGTTCTCATTGATTCCTCTGATTAAGTATTCAGAAGTGCTCGATAGGCCACAAAATCCTTGTATTACGCTAGGTCTCTGGGAAGTGGTCGATCGGCCACAAAATCCTTATACTACACATTAGGTCAACCTTGTATTACATTAGCTCTCTGGGAATGCTTGATCGGCCACAAAATCCTTGTACTACATCAGATCAACATATTAGATTAGATCGTTGCAGCGAAGTATTATAAAAAACAAAAAACAATTCCGAAGCTGTATTTTGATGATCATAACAAAGAGAACCGACTTGCGAAAAACTACATTATGGATGATGATGATGATGATGATTTGATCATGAAATTACAGCCCCTCACACAAACCACAGATCTAACAACAAAGCACAAAAAAATTAGACCATTTACAATTCATTCAAACTAAAACCCTCATCATCCTAATCCACATTCTTCCCATTGGGAGGAAGAATATCCACAATCTTGGCCTTATCGTATTCCTCGAACTCCAGCTGCTCCGACTTGGCATAGTTTTCCGGCACCACCGGCCGCCGGGAACCCAGCAAACTCCACACGAACAGCACTATCATCGCTCCCAGCGCTCCACACCCGACGCCGAGAAACAAAGCTCCGGCGACTCGGAACCTACACTCCCGCCTCTCCCCACCGGCCGGAATCTCCTCCTCCTGCCTGACCTTCTTCTCCGGATCCACCGGGTGGGAATGCAGCGAGCGAGGCACTTTCCAGAGCTTCATCTCCCATGAATAAACCCTGCATTCGCTCCCTTTTCCGGCGGCCGAGCTCAGGCCGAAGAATAGTTCAGTTTCACCCCACATCCTGGATAAATCGACCATGTAAGAAAGCAACGGCCCCAACGGCTTCGATTCATCAACCTTAGCCAATCGAACCTCGAACCGCTTCGAGCTCGCCTGGTAATCGACCCAAGCCTGCAGCTTCTCCCCACTGTTCAAGCTCAGATTCAGAGATGAAACATTGCTCACTTTTGCAGAGACGAGGCTGGCTACATCAACACCAACATGATTCGCATTCAAATCTTCAAAGTCGTCATCTTTCCGGGCATCAAACTCAACCGCAAGAAACCTGTTTCTGTGATTACTCGCCAGCCCGAAAGACCCGTTTCCGACCACGTTCGCCGGAGATGGGGCCATCAGGAAAGCAACGCCATCGACATTTCCGCCGGACAACGAAAACCCAAATCTGGTAGAGAAAGATTCCCCAACCCGGAGCTTAACCGGCTGCTTCAGAGCAACTCTCCCGGAACCGCCGGAGATTTTGATTCCGGCGCCGGAATCAACCTCAGCTCCACCGTGGAGAGCAACCAGTTCGCCGAGATTGGATCCCTTCACGAAAGTGACATCGAAATCTGCGTAGAGAGTAGTGAAGAACAAACCCAGAAAGAAGATTCCAACCTGCAACTTCAAACAACTCGGAGAAGCCATTGATTAATCTTGATCTGGAGCTGGTACGAGATTTGTTCGGAGAAGCTAAGAATATATGGATATTTGGAGAAATGGGTGGTGGTGGTGGTGGTGGTGGGCTTTGGAGGTTGTGAGGGAATAAATACGTTAACCAAATTTCCAGAATCACTTTTTCTCTGCACAGTCGCTGACTGACAGAGAGGAGTAATTAATAAAGAAGTACTACGTTTTCGTTATACGTCCTTGGACTTGTTTGAATTTCTGAATCTGGTCCTTATTTATATGCCATTCTTACACACAAAAACTGTGATTTTGATTTGGCCTATATAAAAGAGAGGGACATGATTTTGGTGCAAGCTATGATTCACGAATTTTTTTACCGAGGATTTTGGTTCACGAGGTTGGCATTCCCTACCTTTTTTATCCATCCGTTTACACAAAAGAGGCATGTTGATTTTTTACTAATTTTCAGGGAGTACTATGGTAGAGTTACTATGACATTTCATAAACTTTTAGTTCACTCATATAAAAAAACAAAAATTTGCATTTTTTTTGAAAGAAAGATTTGTTGTAAGATATGAAAGAATTGTGGATTACAAAATCTGGTGTAATGTATGAACAAAAGTTAAGTATGTTCAGAAATATCAACGCCATTTCAATTATTCATATTTCTGACTTTGATGAATTGGGAGTCGTGATCCCTCGATGCCAAATTAAATTGTACGGGGGAGAGAATTTGAGGAAAGTAAGGGTTGTAACTTGTAAAATAGATACTCATTTTGTCCCAACTAAATCTGCACACTTTGACTTTTGTCGGTTGATTAGAATGTCTCTAAATAATATCTCTAAATATGTTTATATATAAGTTATAAATAATATGATATTTTGAAAATATACGATGTTGCAAATCCAATAAGATCATATACGATTATATTACATTTTTTATATTACTTCAATTTTAAGGTCAAAGTTGAGCAAGTTTGACTAAATGAATAGTCAAATTGCAAAGTTGACTAGGACTGTGAGTGTATAGAAGATTGAGTCCAGAAAAGAAGTTGGTGAAATGAGTTGATGAAAATGAATATACTCCAAATAATAGAATGAAAGTGTGCAAATTGATACTATAAATTTTTTGAGACCTACTTTAACAATTGTTCAATTTAGTTTGAGACAGTAATTAAGAATCCAGTGATACTTATATAGTATTCATGATAAGAGGCTTGTAATGTTATTTCCATTAAACTTTTGGTTCCACTAATAATTTTTCCTTCTTATTGTTAACACAATTGCTTACACAATTTGCCCCACTACCATAAAGCAAAGGGTGCAAAAACAAGGCAATGGGATGAAAAAGAAGAACACAAAAGGTTTAAAAATGAAGATAAAGCTCAAAAAAGCAAGGTTTGGAGAAGGTGGGTACAGAAAACAAGTGACCAAAGATTCTTTCTTTAATCCCTCTGATGAATAAAGAAGACCAGTGACAGCATCGAAGGCTCACTCACTCACTCCATCCAACAACACAAATAACAAATTAGTTGCGATCGATATTTTGCTTATTTTATATTATGATGTGCTATACGTACAGTCCTGTATTTTATTTAGCGTGGTTCAAAATATCAATGAAATGACTCTACCGCCTCCTGCAAGTTGTCTAATTTTTCAAAAATCAAATAAGTTGAGGTCATTTTAGTACTTTTACACCGTATTTTGAATTACACGAGTAAAATACTGGACTGTGTATAGCAACACCTTTTATATTCTATATTTTTATTAAATAATTATATATATGATTATTTTAAAATATAAATGAATTTTACTTATATGTAATAAAAATAATATATATGATTCATATGTTTAAAATAAATAAATATAATTATTTTGTATATATTGTAAATACAAAATGCATGTACCAATCCATAATAAATGCAAACAAACCAAAGCTAGGTTTGACGGGCTCAGTTCATGTGCCGGGATAAAGTTGCAATTACTGTGTGGTCGAGGACCAAAACAAATGAAATCAATGTCACGCATGCTGAATAGTTTCGTTATTTGCAACATGGGTGTCCAATACTTTGTTTATTTACAAATTGCTGTTTTAACATTTAAGATACATTAAACAAGTATTTTGTGATTTTATATCAATGTTGTCTTGATAATTTATTGAGATTTATATTTGACTGTTACCAAACTTAACAATTATTTAACAACATAAATAGAAAGGATATGAAAACTTTAATAACATGAAATTTGATAAAATTCATGAGAATTATAATTATACTGGTTATATTTTTCAATACAATAACTTTCACTTCATTTAGTTCATCTAATTTAATTCAGTTCAGTTTAACAAAAAATAAACTCATGAGAACAACGCTATCAAAGTTCAAAATGTGAAATTGATAATGTTTATAAACTTTTTTCAACAAGATAAAAATAGTTTAAAAATCCATAAAAAAAACATCAAAAAATAGAAAAACAAAGGTCCATCCTATTAATCATTCATTCTTGCCTTTTCTTAGACAAGAAATTGTACAACTACAGCACTCTTTCTTCTAAACTATATCATTACAAACTGTACTCTAAAATAAACTGTATCATTATTCCTCTTGTTCTATGAAAACCCAAAGTTCTTTGAATTAAACCGGGCCTATTTCGGGTACCCGAATACGGACTGACAGCTAAACTCATAGTGGACCTGGCACAAGACTACGACGATTCACTGACATTGTTTCTACGTTGTTAGAACCTTCTCTCCGGCCATATAACCCAAACCCGACCCGTATAAATGTCCTCCATGATTGAACAGAGTTCCAACCACATGCGTTTGGTCCCGAATGCTCGTCCAAGATTGTTGCATTAACGTTAAGAATTCACTCGTGACTTCCTTTCCGGTGGCGTTGTTAACATCACCGGAAATGAAGTACGATGTACTATTCGGTTACATCGGCTGTTATTTCACTAACCTCCATGTCTGCTAAGGTTTCCTTCCCGAACATTGTCAAACTAACAGTCACCTGCAAAATCAAACCTAGATGTCTTAATTCAATCAAACCTAGTGATTTCTTGAATAATTACAAGAAAGATGGCGTACCAATCCTGTTTTAGCGTCGCACTTCTTGACAGTGGCGGAGAATCCTGCGAACGAGCCAGCCAAGACTTGCACAGTCGAGCCAGGAACGGGAAAATTAGCCTCGCTTTCGCTCAACTGATCGGTAATGGCAAGCTTTGCGGCTTTCTTTGGTCTGCCTCTTGCTTTTACGGGGGTAGCGGATTTAACAGGCTCGGAATTCAGCTTCTCGATTTCCGAGGATTCCTCTGCTTGGTTTTCTTCCGTGAAAGCTTCATTAGCTTGAGCTTGTTCCTTCTTAACTCGAGCGTATATTTCTTCCAAGTCCACGGCGTCAACAGGCCGAGGCTTGTTAATCTGCCGTTTTCTGCAGATGCATATCACACGACTTACACTCATATCACACGACTATTTCTAGATAGGGAAAAGAATTACTGAAGAACTTTGAAAGCATAGCTCGTGCAATTTTCCGGCCAAAAAACAAATTCTAACACATCATAACAACCATTTCATGATCAAAACTCCACACCGATCAAAATAGATTCATACCTCAAATTGCATGAATAAATGTAGCTTCCTAAGTGATCATGAACACACTTCATGCTAAAAGAGGACTATTTCTAGATCGGGAAAGGAATCCCCGAACAACTTTCAAAAGCAAAGCTCATGCAGTACCATTTGCCGAAGACTTTACCAGCCAAAAACATATTCTAACACATCAGATAACCATTTCATGATCATAAAAGATTCATATCCCTAAATGCACGAATAAATGTAGCTTCTTAAGTGATCAAGAACACACTAAATACTGCAATTCAGTAAAAAAAAAACTCAGAAACGCTTACGTATTTCCGACCCTGGCTCCAACGAAGCCTCCAGTGCCATCACACTCATCCCTCACAAAGTCATGAACATCTTTGTTCAGTATACACCTCAGAAACAAACATCCAGGGAAGATATACTTAGGTTTCACCGAAATTGTCCCATTTTTCAGCTTCTTCTTTATCTGTACTGAAGGAACATAAACCTGCAAAAAAGTTCCAAAAAAAAAAAATTACAGCAAAAAATATTGCCCCAAATTATACCTAGATTCAAACCAAATCAGATACCTTGAAATCCATGGTGGGGAATTTGCGAGCGAGGACTCGGGCGAGGCGTTCGAAGGTATCCGACCCGGCCATTCTGGAGACCCGGACGACCCACCATTGAGGCCCCAATTCGGACAGCTTGTCGAGGTTGAGCTCTTCTGTCCAGGAGCCTTTCTTCTTCGGCTTCTGTATCAGCCTCTCCTCCACCTCCTCTTTCCAGTTGTTCGCCTTGCTTTCTCTCCGGCTGTTTCTCAGCTGCCGCCTTTCCTTCGCCGTCAGGCTCTCCACCGCGGCGGCGTGGATTCTGAATGAATTGGGTTTTCCGGCGGGGGAGAGGAGAAGAGGGCAGCTCCATGGGAGGAGAAGTCCCTGCTTCAGCTCTACTGCCATCATTCTTTCTTCTTCCTCGGATTCTGGAATTCAGACAAGCTGGGGAAAAGATTATGCAGACAAAAATATTGTATTTGGATAAGATGGCGCTATTTTTACTGGGCCTGAGATGAAGAAGGCCTTGTTCGATTTATTCGTATGTTTGTTTGAAATTTACCAGGCAGTGAAAAGCATAAAATGTGATATAAAAATAATGTATTTAATATATAATCACTAGCCAATATTTATTTGAATTTTCATCGATTTATATGTTTGCTGAAAACAAATTCTAGCATAAATATGCATGTATTAAGTTGACTGCAACAAAATATAATATAAATCATTCAAAATATAATATATTATTTATCTTCTCGTTCGAAACGAGAAAATAAACAGCCATTCAAATAACAAATGAGCTGAACCTCGTACAAGTAATAATTCGCCAGCAAACTGACCACAAGAAGTATGACCTAATTTCTGGAAATGAACGAAGCAAATCCAAGAACTGATGTTTTCAGACACAACAACAACAAAACAATAATCCAAAACAGACAGAAGATCAAACAAATGATGAAAACAAGAACTAGAACAGCACCATAAGAATCTGCTCATTCGTTGCGTGCACCATGGAGAAGGCTCGTGAACGGAATTGCAGAGGGAGCCACCCAGAAGTCGAACCCGTACCTGACAGCACCGAGACAAACCCGATGAAGCGCCGCTTCTCGCATATTACATATCACCAGGTCTCTCCTAGGAAAATCAACGACAGCGCGAAGATCATGGGTGAAACAAATGGAATTGCAGTTGACGTTAGCATAATCAGGTGGCGGAACAAAGCTGAAGGCGGCATTTCTGCCGCCGCCAAATATCGCCCCGTCCAGATTGCAGCCACCACCAGCAGCTAGCTCAATTAACACTCTACTGACAGTGTCGAGCCTGTAAACTCTGAAGTCCTTCTGCCGGCGAGTTACTATCATTATCAGTAACTCCCCGGCCGATGACTCAGCTAAATAGGAGTTATCAGTAAACTGTAGTATTCTTCCAATTCTCCTTGTTTCTGTGGGGGGTCGGGCGCTGCCGTCCCAGACATAGACATATCCATATTTATCAATTCCATAGAACTTTTGATCTCGACCGTAGAAAATGACATCCCTCCAAGCTGACCGGCAGCGGACTTCAGTCCAGTTGACATCACCAAGCCTCCAATGCAGCCAGTGCGAGTCGGTGAGGACGACCAGAACGAAAGTGCTACTCTGGGATGGATCAACGGACAAAACCGACCGGGACACGGTGCGGAAATCAAAAGGCAAGACCGGCAAGGCATGATCTATTGGGGAGTCTATGGAGGTAGGAAGAGCAAACCGAACACCGGTAAACGGGTTTAGCAACTCCGGTTCGGGCTTGGGGTAGGGGTTTCTATTCACAGCTAGAAACCAACCGAACCGCGATTCGGAAATCAGCTTCTTCCCCAGTGTCTGATGAGGTAGGGAAAGCTTCATAGATACCTTCTTCTTCAACAGGCTGAAGAACTCGATCTCTTCCCCTATCTTCTTCTCCGGGAGCATGAGAATGGGAACCATCGGCGTTGACTTTATCAGATTCTCGCATTCTTCGTCCTTAGCAGCTGTCCTCCAGGATGTACAGACACCGGCGAACGCCATGAATTCCTCGACGCTGCCTGATTTGATGACGCATTTCCCAATCGCCACCAGCAGCTCCGACGGGAGGGATGACCAGTCGGCAAACAAGGTGGCCTTCTTGGTGATGATGTCTCTGATGGTAAGGGGCTCCATTGTGAATATTGTGATGGCTAGGGTTTTGTGGTGGCTGTGGCTGCTAGATCTTCTTCTCTCTATGGAGAATATATAGCTGCCTTAAAGTTGAACTTTGAAATGAAATAATTTTTATTATTATTGATGAATACAAATCAATAACGGATTCGCCAAATCAAGGCAAATTTTCACTCCAATGGAAACTTTTGAAATTCAGATTTTAGTGCTTCCTGTTTTTTTTTTTTTGTAATATATTTTCTAATTGAAATGAAATTATTTATAAAAAGGGAAGACAACTCTTGAAAGTCCAACTTTCTTGAGTGACATGAAATTACCATTATATATTTACCGCTAAACACTAAATATTATTTATTTTAAGAGAAAATGGTAAACATGTAATAAAATATGTTTTAATGTAAAAAATATAAAAACTTTCAGGTCAAAATGTAAAATTTTAAGTTACAACATTTACCCGTTCAAATTGGAACGTACAACGTGTAAGTTAAAACATTTGAAAACTCTTCTGAAAGGTTTGGAAAGCTGGGATGTTCAAGAGACCGACTCAGGGGAGAAAGTCTCCTAAACTCACAAATTTCTTAATCTTATAAAAAAATATTCATATATTCTAACTAATACAGGGTACCTTTTAGTATTAACTATATATATTTATTAGTTAAAATTTCAAATTTTTATATGAATTTTTTGAATTTTTGCATCAAACATATTTTTACTATAATATTTACTTTAAATAATCAATATTTTAACGCAAAAATGTATCATTTAAATTTAAATATACAGTAACAGTTCCATATTATTTTAAAATTTTGGTCTTTCAAAAGAAATTGCGCTGCGAAAATCGGATTATCTATTTCTAATTTGAATCCATACGGATGGATGGTTTGATTTATTCAGTGATGAGATTGATTATATTCTATGGAACCTATTGCGCTATAGGAAAAACGGCTTATCCTAGCAAAATTGAGTTTCCCGCTCAACTAGTATGAAATTATTTTAAAAAATTATTACTCAATTCATCTATGATATAACATTCATCATGATAATTCAGATATATTTCTTGTCATATACGTGTACAATTTATGATATTTTGATTGGTTAAAATATTTTTAGTCAACTTTTGAAACTCCAACCTTGAATGTCTAAACTTGTTCGGGTAATGATTGAATATGTGACTTAGTCAACTATATTAAGATGGCATGTCACTATTTTTTGAGGAAACAATTACTTTCTTTCATTCAGAGTTCTGAATGACGTCCAGAAATGAAATACAAGAAACTCGAAAGAGAGTTTCAAGAGTTATAAATTAGGGAATATGTCTTAGCAGAGTTTGCTAGAGAGTGAGTTGTATGACTGTTGTTTCTAGGTACCCAATAGATTCCCGTGTTAGGTCATGCTCTAGCAAACTCCTTATTCTAGATATAACAGCATTCGATCTCGCCATGCACCATGTAAATAACCTACAACGCACCTCCCACTATGTTTATCAAGCTGAGTTGTACCTCCGCGGATATCATAAGGGCTTTTTCGAGAGCCAGGCACTCAGCCATATGTTATCAAAATGACATGTCACTATTTAATTAGTGCCAGATATAACATATGAGTGGATGATCTTGATGAATATTAAATTGATATATAAAATAATTAAAATACTACACGAGTGATTATTGAACCTTCTATAAAATAGTACACAAATACATCTCTACAAAATTTAGATTATCATGTATTTCATATTATTGTAGAATGAAGTCCAAAGTCTAAACTAATGCATTCACGTACTTTTTTATTAGTGTTGTATTATTATTAAATGTATTCTCAAGGTATATTCCGAAATGAATGGAATTAAATTATAATGAAAACTATAATTAATATAATTCAATTTTATCTAAATTTTATTAAATTATATTTTTGTTAAGTCGAACTAAATTAAATTAATTTAAAATTTATTCACTTATCAAGAGAAGACTACCCTGAGTCAACTTACGTATGATAATTTATGTAAAATTACTTTAAAACTAATAACAAATGACCATGCAATTGCAAATAAAAACATCTTCAATAAAAATAAATTACAAATAAAACACACGTTTTAATATAATTACAAAACACAAATCCATTATTTTTTTTTTTCAAAATAGATTTCAGAGTTGGTCTCTTGAGTGACGAAAGACTATATTGGAATATGAAAGGAATGAGGTCTTTATTTGCAATGTTGACAAAAATGCACTATTCACTCACGCGCACTGTTCACTCAGTCTAAAAAACAAGCATTTTAGTCTAAAAATAGACGTTAGCAAACATATCCACAAAATCTAAAAAACAAGCATTTTATTCTAAAAAAAATCCCGTTAAGCGTGAAATACAAGCATGTTCTAAAAAACTACCTGTTTGGTCTAAAAAACAAGCAATCAAGGGTGAAATTCAAGCATGCTTTATAAAACTATCTTTTTTTGCTTCAAAATATATACATGAACTCTAAAAAAGCAATCCGTTAACTGTGATATGCAAGCATTCTCTAAAAAAACGACCTGTTAAGTGTGAAATGCAAGCATGTTCTAAAAAACAAACTGTCTAATCTAAAAGACAAGCATTCAAGTGTGAAATTCAAGCGCGTGAATGCAATTTATGCAAATTGCAGAAAAACCCCCGTCCCAAACTTCTTTGCATATAAATCCTGTCACTATATAGTGACCGTCACTTCCAAAACTAATTATAGATTTCATTAGAAAAAAAGTCAAAATAAATTTCCGCGCTCTATAAAATTTACCCGCGCCTAAGTAACCGCCAAAATATTGCGCCAACAAAGTTTTGGGTTTGAAGTATTCGCGCGCTTCCAATCCCCCCCTAAAAGCCCCCAACACAACTTCCCACACTTCATTTTCTCGTTCATTCCGCCTCTCTCTCATCCCCAAATTCCCTCCAGATCTGAAACCCTAACTCGCCGGAGAATTAGCTTCACCATGCCGAAGCTCGGCTCCGGGCGTAACAGCAGATCCAAAACTGCGGATAAATTCGGCAAGGGGAAGATCACGCCGGTCCAGGTTGCGTTCATCGTTGATCGTTACCTCATCGACAACAACTTCGCCCAAACCCGCGCCGCCTTCCGATCGGAGGCTTCGAATCTCCTCGCCAAATCCCCGGTGAACGAGGTACGAATGATGGGTTGATTGGTTTCCCCTCTTTTGCCTTTCGATTCGAGAAATTTCTGATTTTACGAGTCTGATCATGTGATTATGCCTGCGAATTTCTGATTTTCTGGGTTTGATTAGGCTCCGAAGAGTTTGTTGAGTTTGGGGGCGATGCTGGATGAGTACATTTATTTGAAGGAGCAGAAGGTAGCTGTGGAGCAGGAGCAGCGTCGAACTGAGCAGGATAAATTCCGAGTGGATAAGCTTCTCAATGGGTTGCAAACCGCCATGAATGCTTTCAACGCCTCGGCTCCGCTGGTTACTCCGCCGCCTCAACTTCCGGTGCCGCTACCTCAACTTTCTGTCAGTTCTGCCATTCCTTCTTCCTGCGTTGCCGAGCATCTCCCTGTTAGCTCCACGCCAGGTAAATAATCATCCCTATGTATAATCCCTAGCAAGATTTATAGTTTTCTGGATTGTGATGCTGATAGCTGAGATAATGAGATTATAACTTCAATGGTTAACTTGACTGCTGATTATGGCTTTCCAAGGGATGCCTATAGGGGACTTTTCATTGTTGTAAAATCATAACTTCTTTCATTTGTGACTTGTGATTATAATGTGGTGATGCTTAGTGATGAGATTATGACTGCATTTGTGATCTGGACTGCTAATTAGGGCTTTGAAAGGGACTGTAGTCTGTGCATTGTTGTAAATTCTGAGTTTCTCTTTAATTTGTGTGTGTGAGTAATGTCTGTGTTTAATTGGCTTTCAGGCTATTATCCCGCCCAACCTCCACCTGTTGTGATAACACCGTTTAAGCCTTTGATTTCTGTGGGAGATATTGCCTCCGCTTCTAAGCAAACTCCTAATCAAGCAGCCTCCAAAAGAAAGGCCATTGCAGATACCAGTCTCTCTACCAAGAGGACTCGCCGGAGCTTTGTATCAACCAATCAACCAAAGCTTAAAGGTATTTTCTTTGCTACATTCCTTTGTTTGATTTAAGGCTCAAGAATAGTATTCTCATGCAAAGAGTTGTTGGTTCTATGGCACTCTTAGAACCAAGTGCCGCGGATAATGGAATGGTGGGCAAGGGCAAGGAACAATCTGTGTGTCAGCCTTTGGCTCATACTCATGGAACAAAAGTGAATGGATCTAATTCTATTCAAAACTCCCAAATTGTCAAGTGCCTGTTTACTAGTTCTTCGGACCCCAAAACTCCTCCGCTGCCATCATCATCTCAGGTGGAGAAAGCTGTTTCACCTGTGCAATTGTGTGAGGCTGGAGCTTCTAGCAAAGCTATAACTCCTCAGAAGATCACCTCTACAAATTGCACAATCTATTCATCTGAAACAATTCATGTTAGCCCAGAAAAGAAGATTTCCTACTACTCCATTGAAAGAAACCAATGCATTTCTTCTTCATCCTCCCCTGCTAAGACTCCATCAAAGAAGGGTACCAAGAGGGATCATGTCAAGGGAAGGCTGGATTTCGATGCCCTTGAAGTTGAACATCAACTGTCAAATGAGGATGACATGCTTGACTTGGATTTTGATAATTTTGATGCTCTGGAGAACATCAACATCCATAAACTGTTAAGTGACTTTGATCTTACTGAAGAGGGAACTAGCTGTTCTAGTCCAGGAGCTACAGATTCCTCTCCTGAATCCTACTCATGGTAAGTTTTTTATTCTTTAATTTGCCTCAAACTTGTAAATTTTACCTCCTAAGAAATTCTGACTCCTGTGTCATTTGTCTATGTTGGCAAATCTACTGTCTTGCTACTTAAATTGTCCATCTAACAAAGATCATTACAGGTCTCCGGAGAACTCTACAAGAGCTGATATGGGTGCTAACCAGGTGTATTCCCAGCTATCCGAGACAGTAACAGAATATCATTCAGGACAGGACCCTAATTCATCAGGTATACTGATATCCTTTTCAGTCTGATAGTGTTTTGACTAGTTCTAAACTTCTAAACCATATCTCACTGACAACCAGGTTCAGACCCATTCACAACAGTCAAATCTGTAACCAAAACTATCAAGATCGTAAGCCCTGGTAATATTTTCAACCTAAAATGCTTCTTATTTCTTTTATATTTCCAGTTCAAGAAACAGAAAATTGATACAGTAGCTGTTTACTATTGCAGCTAAGAATCAGAGAAGCAGATCCCAACAAGAAGATCTGCTCGTCGAAGACATGCTGGATTAGGATAATGAAGGCTGTATATGCTAACCAGTACAGTACTCACCGACTAAATAGGCTTAAGTAAGCAGTATAACTATCAGCCCTAGAACTCAGATACGTATCATCTTCTGCTATTTAGTTTTGATGTCATTAGCACAAAACACCTTCCTTTTGTATGAATTAAATGATACATGCTTTAAATGATAATGTCCTACTCCTCTGCCAAGTATTTCTCTAGTTTGTCTATTTCATCCGGGCTTCCAATGAATATTGGCGTTCGCTGATGAACCTATCAAAGTAGATACCCGAATAAGAAAGTTTAGCTAGTCATGAACTCGAGATTATCTATTGATAGAAAGTACCTGTTCAGGCATGATGTCAAGGATTCTCTGGTGACCATCTGTTGCCTTCCCTCCAGCTTGCTCAATCAAGTAGCTCATAGGTGCACATTCATACAATAACCTTAAATTCCCATTTTTGTTGTTCGTGTTCTTCGGGTTGCCATAAATCCCCCCATACAGCAGCATTCTGTGAACCTCCCCGACAAGGCACCCGACATACCTGCCTGAATATGGCTTGCCATTGGGCGGGCTGGGCTCTCTGAGTTGATCTAGGTACTTCTTGAGGTTCGCATCCCATAGATTGTAGTTCCCTTCATTGAAGGAATATATTTTCCCAGCTTTAGGTATCTTGATATCTTCATGTGTTAGAACAAACTCCCCATAAGCAGGATCTAGGGTGAATGCGAAAACGCCTGTCCCGATTGACAACGTTAGCACCACCGAGCTAGAATACAGGCAGTATCCAGCAGCTAGGAGGTTGCTTCCAGGTTGACAAACACTAACAATACACTTCTGTTTAGCTTCATCCAGCTGAAAATTGGTCTTACATTTATCATATTTTGAACAAAAAATAATAAATTTGAAAATAAAAACATAAGAAATTGTATAAATTACCGTTAACTCATCATCATCTTCATCAACAAGGCAAACCTCGTCCGGACCATATATCCCGAAAATCGACCCTGTCGTCATTGAGATATCTATGTTGGCTGATCCATCAATGGGGTCGAACACAACAATGTAGTTGCCGGACTCGGTTTCTTCTACGGCGATCGGCGTGTCCTCTTCCTCCGACGCAATTATTCCGGTCCGGCCACTGGATCTCAGGCAATTGCAGAATAACTACATTATGAAAACATTGTTCACTTCAGTAAGAATTCGATTTGTCAGGACAATCTGATAAGGTTTGTGTCGGAATGAGCTACCTCGTTGGATATGACGTCGAGTTTCTTCTGATCTTCGCCCTGGATATTGACGGTGCCCTGGCCGCCGGTGAGATTGATGATGTTCGATCGCTGGAGAAGGGAGGCGATCTGTTTGCAGGCTAAGGAAATGCTGGAGAGGACAATGGTGAGCTCGGCGTCGATTTGGCCGGATTGTTCTTGCTTCAGAAGCCAAGTTGTGTAGTTCTCCATTTCGTACCTGTTTTTCTTCTTCCTCGCCGGCTTTATTTCCGGCGCCGGAACTGCTTCCACTCCCACAGCTTTGCAACGGATTCTTGTTGCGGCGGCGGCGGCGTGGTTGCTCCGGTTGGCTGCCGGAGGGAAATGGAGAGGTGGCACACGGCGGTGGAGCGCCGGCCGGCTTGAGAAGCCGCGGAATAGAGCTGGCATTGCTTCAGCCATGGCTTTCTCCAGTGAAAAATGGAGCTCTGGTTTATCTTATTTCTTCCGAGTTTTAGAATTGTGTGAAGGAGAATTTCCCTGGATATGACCCAAAGAGGAAAGAGAATTTGAGGGTAAAATGGACATTTATAAATGTTTTTTTAATAAGAATAGATATGAAAATTATCATTTATTGAACATAATGAAAATATAATATGATTTTTAAATATCAAATGATGCTACATATTTTTCAAATATCAATTCTGGCTAGAAAAGATTAATCACTGTGATTTTTTTGAAAGAAGTAATCACCGTGACTAGATCGTTGGCGAATCATGAAAATTAAATTGAAAAATGATAATTACTTAAAAATATATTATTTTAAAAATTTTAAAGTAGCCGGTTTATTTTAGGTTTGTTTACATCTCCATTGTATACAATATAAATATGATTTATTTTATTTTTGTTAATGAGCAAGATTGTGTCGAAAGCAAAACAAACAAAAATTATAATTGACCATTGATGCAAATTTGTGAATTCACAAGAAATCAAAGTCCTTAGAAAGGCATTAGAGGAGATCATATACAATATAACAAAACTAGGGTTCTTCATCATAATCTCTCTCAAGACAAATACTTCTCAAGCTTCTCTACCTCATCCACACTCCCGATGTACAAAGGAACCCGTTGATGGATCTGCAACATTCGCAACACCAATAACATTAATATAAAATCGATCATAGTATATTTTCAAGGTTTAAAAGAAAAATGAAAAAAAATATGTTCCTGATTTGATCGTAAAAATGAATTCATTTTCTTAGTTATTTTGACTCAAATTATGTGCAACTTTTGTTGTTTATTTTTTAAAACAAAAACCTATTATACTTGCACTAAAATTATGAATATTAGCCTTTTTTTGGGCCAAAATGATGCCAAAAGCAGTAGTCACTGTTTCACTGGAGATTTATTTTACCGATCTTATCTGAATGTTTTCACGTCAGTTGTAATAATTTGATAAAATGAAGCTTAATTAAATCATATTAGCTAACATCATTTTATTTTCCGTTCAGTTCAGGAAAAATAAGTCGTTAGGACGGATTCATAGTTACCTCAACCGGCTCGATATCAAGAATCCTCTTGCTCCCATCTGATCCCTTCCCACCAGCTTGTTCAACAATGAAGCTCATCGGAGCACACTCATACAGAAGCCTGAGCTTCCCATTCTTGCTCTTGGCATCCCTAGGGTACCCGTAAATCCCTCCGTACAAGAGTGTCCTATGGAAATCCCCCACCAAACTACCAATGTAGCGGGCAGAATAAGGTTTCCCGCTCGGACCAGGGTCCTTAAGATCGTCGATGTACTTCTTGAGCTTGTCGTCCCACATCTGGTAGTTCCCTTCGTTGAAGGAGTATATTTTTCCGGCCTTGGGGATCTGGACATTCTCCTGAGTTAGGACAAACTCGCCGTACATTGGGTCTAATGCGAAGGCGAAAACGCCTTTTCCGATCGTCAGAACGAAGATGACGGAGCTGGAGTACATGCAGTAGCCGGCGGCCAGAAGATTGTTTCCCGGTTGGCATACATTTACAATGCACCTTTGTTCGGTTTGGTCTAGCTGAAAATGGAAGATTATTATATTTCATTACTAGTATATATAAGTGTAGCAAAATATATTAAATAATAAACTAAATTAATCTAAATTTCATCATCGAATCAAAATAAACTACAACTGAACTGAGATTAAGTTGAAATGAACAAGTACTAAAACCATATTAAGTAATAAGTTGAAAAGAACTAAGTATGTTAAAATATGATTTGTCATACTGAATTACATTTTTATCTTTTGATACGTTACATTTTACTTTAATGTAATCTAGTTACTTATTTATATTCAGTTCATCGAAAATAATTCTGGAAGACATGACTTGACAGTTGTTCTCTAAGTTTTTTTTTACTTGACTTAAAATGAATGGGATGAAAAGCAGTACATACACATAAAACATAATTACGTGCAATTTTATTAAATCATATATATATATATATATATATAGACACACATACATACATTGAACAAAAATGAATTGAACTGAACTAAATATAAGTAAAAGAAAACAAATGTTGAACTGAATTTCATATAAACAAAAGATGACAGTCTGATTACCGTCTCTCCATCGATATCTGGAAGGCACTCGTCAGTAGGGCTGTAGATCCCGAAAATGGAGCCCGTGGAAACAGCGGCGTCAATGTTGGAGGATCCATCAAGAGGGTCAAACACCACAATGTAGTTGCCGGAGTAACTCTCCTCCACCGCTACCGGCACATCCTCCTCTTCCGAGGCTATGATCCCTGTCCTCCCGCTTGATCTCAAACAATTAGAGAACACCTGTTTTAACAAACAAATCATTTCAATGTTATTGCTACACCAATCAATTATACATTATCATTTCTATTTGATGATTTTAATAAAGTATATTCATTTCAATATAGATCCTAAACTATTTTGGATATTCTCATTTACAAATGAGGACCATTAATCAAACTTTATTTCATTCAGATATAGAATCGTGTATTTGATAAACTGTTGAAATCAGCGGATGTTCTCTACTTTCAAAATAAGTCAGTTAATTAAGCACAACTACACCAAACATTTTCGCATTTATCATAGAATTTTATTGATTATCATTTGCATTAGAAATCAACATCGAAAACATTATAGGCAAACCTCGTTAGATACAACGTCAAGTTTCTTCTGATCCTCTCCTTGGATATTAACGGCGCCCTGAACTCCGGTGAGGTTAGAAATGCTAGCTCTCTGAACCAGGGCGGCGATCTGCTTGCACGCCATGGAAATGCTGGAAAGCACAATGGTAAGCTCTGCATCAATAACCCCTATCTGCTCCTGCTTCAGTAGCCACCCAGTCAGAGTAGTAATCTCGTACGACTTCTTCCTGGCGGCGGCCTTGGGCTCCGGCACGGCGGCAGTCTCCACCGCCATGCACCGGAATCCTTTGCCAGCTCTTCCCCTGGCCGCCGTAACACCGCCGGTGGAGCATGGAGAGGTGGGGTGGAAGGGGGAGATGCGGCGGGAGACTGAGCTGGAGGCGGAGAAGATGTGCTGCGCCGTCGTTGCTACGGCGGCCATGGCGGTTTTTTTTCCGGTGATTCTCGGATTCTACGAACTGGTACGAAACAGGGGAGTTTGAGGTTTGTGGAGTGGAGTGGATCAATCTTGAAATGGGCGGGCTTGTGGACTGGGATCACGCTTTGGGTTGTAAGGCTGGTAATGGTTTCCGTTTGGTTGGGTCCCACTTATCCTTGTTCTTTTTCCTCTATTTGGTCGTATTTCAATTTCCCGGGTTTATTTGATTTGATTCTGGGTTTATTCTACTTTTAGTTTGGATCGGAAATGGGGTCGAAATGTTTGCAATGGATGGGCCAAAAGATTATTGGATCTTAGGCATTTGCAAAAACGGGAAGTGAGGCCCACATATTCTGATTATAAATACTGTTATTTGTGGTTAGTGATTAGTTACGTATATTAGTGATTAATAAATATTTAATATTTAAATATTATGTGTTGAGATGGTTACAATGATATCACATGGGATAATATTAATACTGGTAGATCTATTCAAATGTACTACAAAATGTTGCAGATTACCTTGGGACAGAGGCATTGCTATTATAGTTTGAGTGAACTAAATTGTGAAACTGATTTAAAATGAATTGTCACGATTTTAGTACGTGGAGAGTGTTTGTTGAACCGCAAGAACATGTTTTAAACTCCTTGCTCTTGTGTTCCACAGAGTATAAAATTTGGTATCCAAAAAGGTTTATGCTCTATTTTCAGTGGATTTGTCATTTGAAAATTCAATTTCGTCAAAAAAATACTCCCTCAACATTGACTCTTTTTATAAACGTTCTTTCAAGAAATATTTTGTTTTGTAAAAAGTAAAAACGAATCTTATCTCTTTCAATTTTCGATCCAAAATTAAATTTATACTTCTGAAATATGTAGATTTTGACCGTTTATCATAATTCGAAGAACAAAAGGTAAAAACTCTGCTGAATAGGCCCATAACACTTCGAAATTAATGTTTAGATTATCGTGTGCGCCAAGGCTGATGGTTGTAGGATTTTAAATTAAATTTGTTGGAACTTCATTATATGGTTAGTTTAGGTGACTTGGTCTAGGTCGACGTATTCTGGAAGGAAAACCATGGCAGCTGTGCATGGGAACCGGGAATTCCAGTTTGAATTTGAAGGCACTCGTACATTAATAATTTAATATTGATGATTAATTGATTATTGACTTATTCAATTCTACCCTAGAAATGGAGTCAATAAGTCAAATTTCATGAATCTATAGTTTTTTTAATTAAATAAAAATATCATGCCATATATTTATTACAATACTTAGGCCAAACATTAAGCATGGCGAGCTATGAATAAAATATGGCTAAGTGTCATTTTATGGTAAAAATAGAACTCATGTGGTGTGTCTTGGAAGAATGTCATATGTAAAGTGTGTGTGGTGTTTTGGGTGTATTTGGTTGGAAATGATTTTGAGAGTCTGAATTTTGTTTTGCGATTTTGAGAGTTTGAGTTTTTGTTTGGGATTTTGAGAGCCTGATTTTGCCAAAATCTTTTTAGATAGGGTTGAGATTTTGTAAGTTTGAAACAATATTTTTGTTTGATTCGTCAGGATTTTATAAGTGTAAAATATAAGTGTAAAATCTGGACCTGGAAGAACAAAAACCAGATTTTATAGTGAGAAAATCTGGACTTTCTAAATTCATACGAACCAAACAACTATTACAAAAACTGAACTTTGAAATTCCAATTTTTCATGATATCGTTATCACTGTTGACATAAATTATACATTTATAATCTATTTTCATTTAAAATAATTAGTTAAACTATGCTAAAAATAGCGAATCAGCATTGTTATTAATTTATAATAAATTTTTAAGAGAATAACATTCATCCGGATGATCCTGATATAAGCCTTATCAGGCACCAATAAGATAATGACACGTGTACAATTGTAATGTTTTAATTGGTTAAGATATTTTTAGTAAAGTTCTAAAACCCTAATTTAGAATGCCTAAACCCGTCTGTGTAATGATTGAACACGTGGCCCAATCATAAATTAGTTAAAGATGATGTGTCGTTATTTAATTGGTGCCTGATATTGCCAATATCAGGATGATCTTGATATATATTAAACTGAATTTTTAAACGTAAAAATAAACCTAAATTGATAATCACAATTAAGTTAATTTACACTGAAAATTTTCGGACCGAAATTATTATAAACACGCATTTGTTGTTAACCGTCATTCGTCAACTCGCAGAAATTCCACTCCAAATTAGTTTCCAGGAAAAGAAGAATTCATGTTTGAACGTATACATTTCAAAATAATTTAAAATACGTAACTATATATGCAGCCTCTAATTAAATTAGAGTTAATTCCCTTATTTTTACACATCCCATCTTGAAAATTATTGCGTGACTCATCTAGAAATGATAATATAAATCATAATAAATGCCATATTTTCCAAAATGATTCTTTGAAAAATCAGAAACCACAAATATCTTCGAAGAATCAATAATTGTGACGTCATAAATAATTGTCTGTAGCATATTCATACACTGTGCTTGATGTTTGAAGAAACAAAATTGTAGAAATTAAGGGAGAAATTATTGGAAAGCAGCCAAATTAAAGCCCCTACTTCCTTGACTATTGCAATTTTTTCACACGTATTTTGTATTATATTTTCACATTATGGAATTAATTAATTTAATAAAATATAATAAAAAAGTCTTTGCTCATGTCACACGTCAAAACGTGTATTAATTTCCACCGCCTTAAGGTTTGGTTCTAACGCTATATATACCAACAAACCTCTCTTCTCAAGTCATTCCCTTCCAACAATAAATTCTCTCTAAAAAGCAATCTAACATTTCAAAGCACAAAGCAACCATGTCTTCATCTTCTTCATTCATCATCTTCTTTGCTTGCTCTCTCATCCTCGTCCAAGCAACTCTAGGTATGTTAGATGCACGATTTGACACTGTTTATCACAATAAATACTGTCATACAGATACATTTTTACATACTTCGTGATCAGTTTACACTGTTTATCACATTCATCATGTTATACAGATGTGGTGGCCCTATAATTTTTCGAGCCTTAGTCGAACCTAAAAAGACTCATATTTATGTGTTTTTATATTTAGTAAAAAAATCTGGCCCTACTTTTCTATTTGTACTTTTTGGGCCTATATTTAGTTTGAAAGTGTCAAAAATTTATGCCCTAAAAGCTCCGGACCTTAGGCAAACCACTCAGTTGCCTTGCGGTTGGGCCGCTTCTTACATGTATAATCTTGATTACAATGTTAAACAGTTGCAACTTTTACTTCATATACAGTTTTTTTTAAAATTTTTTACCTAAATTGCAACAAATAATGTCAAATAGTCGCAGTTTTTGCTTCATATAGTCTCGATTTCTACTACATAAGAGTTGCATTTATATTTTGAATGCTAAGGATATCATGTATGATGCGTAGGTGAGATTATATGCGAGGAGCTTCCGACGGAGAAGTGTTCATTTGCGATTGCATCGTCGGGGAAGAGATGCTTGTTGGAGAACTACCAAGGGAAAGCCGGAAAGGTGGAGTACCAGTGCCGGACGTCGGAGGTGGTGGTCAACGGGATGTCGGAGCACATTGAGAGTAACGAATGCGTGGCGGCGTGCGGCGTTGACCGGAAGAGCGTCGGAATTTCTTCCGACGCCTTCTTTGAGCCGCTCTTCGCCGCCAAGCTCTGCTCCCGAGCATGCTACGAGAACTGCCCTAACATCGTCGATCTCTACTTCAACTTGGCCGCCGGCGAAGGTATTGATATTTGACTTTATACATGCATTTGATATTTTGCTAGAAGTTTTGACCATGAACTAATTTCTAATTCTATCTAAGGAGTATTCTTCTAATTAATATGAAAAAAAATTCATTTCACACCGGTTCAATTTAGTTTAAACGAAATATGATTTAAATAAGTTTACTTCTACATTTCTTAATGTATAAATTTTGTTTCAATTAAATTCCGTTTTAAATTGAAAGAACCAATCCCATTTCATAATATTATTGCATATTATACAAGTTATTTTACTGAATTTTACTAGATTAAATTGAATTTATCTAAACTGAACTAAAATATATAAATTTGAATTATAATATTCAGATAAATTAAAGAGAATATGAGTAGTTAAGACAGGCGAGATCTATTACTATTTAAATAGAAGCTATGTAAATTTTTTGAAATAAAAGAAGTAATGTAATTAAATGAACTACAAGTACCAAACAATCATGTGATATAAAAAATTTATTTGAATTTAAAGCCAGCCAAATAAATTAGTTAAATGTTGAAATTGGGGATCTGATATTATAATATAAATCCTCGCAGGTGTGTTCTTGCCGACACTGTGCCACAAACAGAGGACAAACCCCCGGCGTTCGGTGGTGGAGCTTATGAGCAACGGCGCCGCCCCTGGTCCCGTTTCCTCCTCTACATCGGAAAATATCTATGCTACTTATGAGCCTGCTCCCGCCCCTGCATTTTTCTAGATTTCGAAATCCATACTTTAGTTTTCGAAATCTATATGCTTTTATAGTATTACAATATATTGTATAGGTAGATTCTTGGGAGTTAGATTATTCGGCTTTTGTTGTTGGGTGTTTTTCTATATTATATTTATACATGTAATATATTCGAAATTTCGAATGATGATCTAGCTACTTTGAGAGAGCTAAGATTGCATTTTCAATAAATTTAAGCCAGTATTAAACTTATAATTTGTAAGCAAGTATTATATCATTTTGTTGACTGTTATGAAGAATTACTAAATAATTCACAATTAGATAGGTAAACTTACAGTTACTCAATGACATTATCGCTATGTGATAATTTTCTTCGTTACGGTCTAAACTGCATAAAATGATGATTGATCAACCATATTTCTGATCATCAAGATATTTATTTATGACGATGAAGTTTTGTATAATGAAAATTTTAAATTTTTATTTAATATTGACTAAAAATGAGCGATGTAAATCTGGGACCAATCGATAATTTTAATTATATATTTCACTGATGTAAAATTTTGATATTTAACAATATATGTTATGAAAAAATCTAAAATTATATAACACAATAATATTATTATTCATGTAACAAAGTAAATCCAAATGATTTTTTATTGGAGATTGTGTAGTGATGGATGGGTGGTGGCTGGGAGTTCATCCTGATCAAATTCCTTGATTGTTTAATTTAATTATCAACTCCTACTTTTCTTGCTAATTGCACTTAAAAATTATAATTACACTCAATTTGTGCAGTTGAAATTGTATTTAATTTACTATTGTCTAATAAAAGTCTTTGCTCATACGTCAAAACGTGTTAAAATCTGAAATCTGAAGCCGCCATATACATCACCCCTCCTCTCCACAAAAATAAAATCTCTACGTACTTCAATTTTATTTTATTTATACATCTTTTGTATTATATAAAATTTACATAAAAATAATTTTTATCATCTCTGAGTGATTCAAATTAAGTTAATAATTAGAATGCAATATCACATATTGTATTTATATTGATTAACGCAATTAATTTTAAATATGTTTCGGTTCTAATTAGATCATGGGTAGCTTTTCTGACTAGTTCTAAAGATGTTTACTTTAATAAAAGAGAAACGTCCGGCTGCTTATGCTTCTATATAAACAATCCCCACTCCATTTTCTCAAAAGATAAACTAAAAACTAGACATTTGAAGAAAAATCAATCATGTCTTATAGATCTTCCTCGTTCATTCTCTTCTTTGCTTGCTCTCTTATCCTCATCCAATCAACTCTAGGTATGTGTTCATTACATATTCTCCTTTCATCCTGTAACATCGATGACAATTCGATTTACTTATAAACGTATCAACTTTCTGTATTTGATAAATTATCAAAAAACAATTAGTAATCGTCAAAGTATGTAGAAGTTGTTTTAGCAATTAAAAGCAGAAGTTATGGATATGTTTGGTGGACCTGTGTTTTTAAAGAGAGATGGGTGTTTTTGACTTTTGATATGGCGAAAAGCAAAAACTGATTGGGTTACTTTTGAGCTAAAAATGACTCAAAAACTGATTGGGTTAACCGATTTTTTGACAATTTACACTAAAATATATGCGAAACACACCCTATAACTTTCGAAATAAGTGCTTATTGTTCACTCAAAATATAATTGCAATGAAATGTAATGAAATTATAAATTGTAATGAAATGTGCGAATATATGTAGGTGAGATTATATGCGAGGAGCTTCCGACGGAGAAGTGCTCATTTGCGATCGCATCATCGGGAAAGAGATGCTCGTTGGAGAGCTACCAAGGCAAAGCCGGAAAGGTTGAGCACCACTGCCGGACGTCGGAGGTGTTGGTCAACGGGATGTCGGAGCACATCGAGAGTGACGAATGCATGGCGGCGTGCGGCGTTGACCGGCAGACTTCCGTCGGAATCTCGTCCAACACCGTCGTGGAGAAGCTCTTTGCCGCCGAGCTTTTCTCTCCGGCCTGCTACCACAACTGCCCTAATATAATCGACTTTTACGTCAACATGGCCGCCGGCGAAGGTAATTATTGGCTTTGAAAATTAGTTGTGTAATATCTATTATAGATTTGCACTGAAAACTAGCCGGAACTTTTGATCGTGCAGGAGTACTGTTCTTGCCGACAACTAATCCCGACGTCAGTAAATGCTGCATCTGAAGATCTCGATCTTTACTTCGGAGCTTGCTCAAGTTCCTGCACTTTTCTGTTAATGTTTCGACATTATTATAATATTTGTTATATCTGTTGTTATTAATATGCATGTTGTATATTCTAATAATCGCTGCTCTACTTGATCATGACCTAAGAGTTGAGATTGCAAGTTTTATAATAATAAATGTTTAATAAATCATATTGTTCTTTTTATTAAGTGAATTTGTTGAATTTGTCATAAACTTTTTAGAGGGGTCATTTTGCGACTTCCATATCTCAACGGTTACTATAGCAATACAAAATAAATCGTGCACCAAATTAATACCGTCACAACATTTGGTACAATCAAGTTCTTTAATTTCTTAATCTTAAAAAAAACTACTTTTATTTCTTAAACCGGTAAATCACTGCTTCATCCGTCTTAATCGAAATTGTACACTTTTATGATAATATTACTTTCATTTTCTCCATTAATTTCACTTTTTTTTTTTTAAATTCAGTGTCCCTCATAAATTTCACAATTCAAAATTCAACTTCTACATTCTATATATGCAGCTTTGACCGGAAAGGATTGATCAATGATTAAGTGTACAATACTTGAGTTAATACATACAAAACTATCAAGGTCCTTCGATGATAATATTTTGGGAAATTTGAAGTAAGAACTATTGGAATTATATGTAGGTTTGAAACAATTTATAAGTAGGAAATCTTTTGCTTAAAATGTATAAATGCTGGACTCTTTTAGTGCTAATTCGTTATTACTAAATGCTCTTTCTAAAATGTTAAGCTGAATTTGTAACTTTTAGATTTCAAAAGTTTTATCATGATCATGACCTATATATTAAACAAAAACAAACTTTACTAGCTACTTTTCTAAATATAAATATTAAAATGAAGAATTTAATCATTGGCGTTCATGAAACTTTCCATAAGGGGTGGCTAACTAAAATGAAATAAAACACTTTATTGCAACAATGACAAAAAAATTACAGAAAATTAAATCAACCTTTTGCATTAAGCTATATAAAATGAAAATACTAATGCTTACAACTAACTCGAATATGAATCAGTGTAATGAATAATACAATCAAAATTAATCAACTTTTACGAAGAATAAAAAATATGATCAAAACAAATAAATCAATTGGGGAATAATTGATAGCTATATCTTGGTAATCTTCACTTCAACAAGTTCATCGACTAAGAGCATTTGGGATAATCGTGAGGAGGAGGAGGCAAGGTGGTGTCGGGAGTTGGCCCATTCTCAACAACAAAAGCCGTCGCCAAACCCCACGGCAAATGTGCATCCAAGTGACAATGCATAAACCACACTCCTGAAAAATAATCATAAACCCTAGTCAGTATTAGTGTCGGAATCAGATAAATATATTCGGGATTGATAAATATGATTGGAGGTGGCCGAAATTTAAAACCAACTATATTTCTGTTTCGAACTACAATAATATAGACTATAATATATATTTTAGGAGTTGCCGAGCTGACCCGTACAACCTTAATTATGCTACTGATCAGTATTAAAGCTCAAACATGTTGAAAAATAGGGCTGACAAACGGGTAAACGGATAAACTATGAGTCGGATGAAATAGGTAATATGAAAATATGAGTATGACCCGTTTTTTACCCGTTTAAAAACGGGTAAAACGGATCGGGTCAAATACGGGTTGAGCTGATAGAATGGGTAAAGGTTATATCAAAACGAGTAAATCCACGGGTTAGACCCGTATTTTACCCAACCTGTTTTGACTTGTATTTTAAAGTACCCATCTTGCCCGTACCCATGATGAATTAAAAATAAATAACCCGTTTTACCGGCGGATAACGGATAAAAATTGACAGGTCTTGCTGAAAAATACAGTTTTTTATATTGAAATAACAATATTCATACCTGGATTGTTTGCACGGAATCTAATCACAGACCATCCACCAACGGGAACCGCTATGGTGTTACGCTCTTGTGGATTATCAAAGTTGAACTTCTTGGAGTCGGTCGAAACGTCGTAGTTTCCGAAACCTTGAGCTAGAACGTAGAAATTGAAACCGTGGAGATGAATGGGGTGATTTTCCACTCCGAGAATGAATGTATTCTGCAAAACGATCTGGACCGTTGAATTGAACTTCAGCTTCGTGACCTTCGTTGACTTGGTCGTCATCCACAGGGCCTGCATGTTGGTGGTGTTGCCGGAATTTGTGTAGTCGAACTTCACCGGCGGTTTTCTCGGAAAGTCGACGGTGTAGATTCCGCCGACGTTTTCGAAGAAGGCTTGCAGCATGGACATCTTGGTGGGCAACACGAATGATGCGTTGTTCATGCTCGCAGCGAATCTCTGCCCGTTTGGGCCTTGGCAGCTGTTGTTCCCGGGTCGTCCGCATGCTGCCAGGCCCAGCCCGACAGTTACGAACATGTTCTGGTCCACGGTTTTAGGAACCGGGGTCCAGAACGGAGACGACACGAGCCCGGTCAGGTTCGTGTAGAACTTATGGGCCGTGGGGGTGTCGTTGAGGGCCGGGAGGACAGGCATTTTGGGCGTGGTTGCTGACGTGGCGCCGGCGGATGTCTCGTAGGTTACGATTCCGGTGGTGGTGCTGTTGTTGGTGGATATTCCGGCCAAGCTGATGTACGGTCGGGCTGCCATGTAGTACAAACCCGGTTTCTGGTCGGCCTTTAAGATGACGTCAACGGTCTGACCGGGGCCGAGGACTACAACGTCGGTGACGTAGGGGTTGGTGTAGGCGGCGTCGACGGCGACGACGGTGAGCTTGTGGTCGGCTACCTTGTAGAATAGTTGGGCATTGAGTGCAGCATTGATAATACGCAATAGGTAGGTTTTTCCTTGCACCACCTTTATCTTGTGGGTATCTAGTCAAACACACAAATGCAACTTTTCATTAGTGCATATGTAACATTATAAATTATTAACTTTTTTTCGAAAAAATAAAATAAATCTCATTTCATTCAACTGAGAAAAATTTCTAATCGTTTAACAACAAGAAAGTAGTATAATGTGTTATATTTAAGGTTCAATTAAGCTGAAATACATTTAAATAGATTTTTTATTATAAGACAGACAACTCATTTAAGTATAGTAAACAGTCAAAAATAATTTATTTCACAGATAATAGCATTTAGAGAAACTTGTGAGATTAGTTATTCGTTTTAAAATCAAAAAAAAATATTTTTTGATTATAAGCTCGACTCAACCAAACACACTAATAAGTTTAATTCGTACTAAAAAGAATTGAACGCGAGTGCTTACGATTCGAAGAGCAATTGTAGAGATCGCCGGGCTGGCCGTTGATGGTGAAGGCGTCGGAGTTAGCCGGTCCATTTCCGGTGGCAAGGGCTTGGTTTTCCACGTCGACAACGTTGGCATTCCACCACTCTCCCAACACGATCGGATATTCCCTGTGGGGCTTCGGGAACGGGTAGGTGCGGCCGGGTTTGGGTCGGATCACCAGAGCACCGTACACGGTGGCGCGTAGGAATGAAACATGCGCGTGCCACCAAAGCGTTCCTTCTTGTTTGACGACGTCAAACTTGTACGTGTAACTTTTTCCGGGCAGAATCGGACACTGAGTCACGTATTCCGGTCCGTCTGCCCATGCACTCAGCAACTGGAATATCCCATGCCTGCATGCAAAGAATACAACATAAATAAAATGAAATAAATATTAATATATTATTTAATCTGATGTGCTGTACGCAGTCAATTATTTTACTCGGCGTAATCAAAAATACCAATGAAATGACACTACCGCCCCCTGCAAGTTGTCTAGTTTTTCAAAAATCAAATAAGTTGAGGTCATTTTGATACTTTTACACCGTATTTTGGACTACACGAGTAAAATACTGGACTGTGTATAGCAACACCCTATTTAATTTAAATAAATAGTTGTTGATTTAAGGTGGAACAAACTTACCAATGGATGGTGATATTGTATGGAGAATTATTGATGAGATGGACGATGAGAGTGTCGCCCTCCTGCACTCGGATGGTGGGCCCCGGAAGACTGCCGTTGACCGCCGTGATCACCTGATTCCGGCACAGTCTGCTCACCGTCAGATTTTGCACCTGCATGAAAGTACAGTTCAGATATCTGGAATCAAAACAGCTCAAAATTAACGTAAGATTATGAAAATGAATAAGGATTTGCGCGACTTACGCGAAATGTGTGCTCCACAACTGCAGCAGAAGCAGATGAACAACAAAATAGGGCAAATATTGCACAGATCAACAGTTTTGAAATCATTTTTGCAGACAAAATGAAGAGGACAAGAAAGATGATGAGTTTTTGAACTCCTTAAATGGAACTAATATGGATCTGAACAGATTAGGAAAGGAGACAAATTGGATTGTGTGTTTAGTTTTGGAATGGCATGGGTGTATTTATAGTGAGATTTTGATGATCAAGATTGCGTGGGACACAAAACAACATACATTTCTCAAAGCTATTGCACGAAGAAATAAGTGATGTTATAGGCAGTTGGGTATTTTATTTTTCTAGTTTAAGATATGGTATGAATTACTAAAATACCCTTATTTTTATTGAAAAACTTAGTAATATTTAGGACGGTATCGTAATTTCAATAGTATTCTGGACTACATTGAGTAAAATATCAGACTGCATATAACAGTTTAGTAAAAAAATTGTTTGAAATGAATATTCTTATACGCAGTCCAGTATTATACTCTTTTAGTCCAACATACAATATGAATTTACAAAACTATTTTTATTTATCATGTTTATAAGAAAACTTAACAATGTTGAGAGTCAGTATGTAATTTCAATGATATTTTAGATTACGTCGAATAAAATAGCGTTCAGTATATAACACTTTTTGTTTGAAATGTTCTTGAGTCAGCTTCGTTATCAAACAGCTCGAGTTGGCAAGCTAATTAACCAATTGAAAACTACTTCCTTTTCGCTTGTGTGGAAAACTCGTTGTGTGGAAAACTCGACGAACAAATGTTTTTTTCTCAGATGCTGACTGGTTTTTGAAGTTTCCAACTGTTATATTAAATGGATTTTAGGCTGATCGATATATACATATCTAGCTAGCTCGTACGCAGATGATGATCAACTCACATGTATAAAAGATTACAATAATAATATTTAAACATGTGTTAAATTAAGGACATGATAGATTCAGTCCGTATTTTTCTTATTTTACAATCCAAAATAAAAATACGTCTTTGATATATATATATATATGTTATGGTTAATAATTATGTATATCAGACATATGCATCATACATATTATTTCTATTGCATACACTTGTAAATCAGTTATATCTCATAATCGATTGTATATATAATTATATAATAAAAATACGGACCGTAAATAAATAAAATACGGACTAGATCTAGCGGGACAGTAAATGAGGTTAGTATATATTTATATCATATGACAAGAAATCATTTTATTTTCAAACTCTCTTGCTTTTCTCCAAATTTTCATATGAACCCAAAGAAGGAAAAAAAGGTTGTGTTATAACCTTAACCTACTACACGTTGAAAACAATTATTAGTATGTGGAACATTAATTTCTCCACGAAAAATAAATAGATCCCGTTTAAACTTCTTTTATACGATTTTCAATCTTCATGCTAATTAACTAAGCAAATTTTGACCTAATACAAAAAATACCTTTGACCATTTATTTTTTGGGTATATGATTTTGTCAACACGGTGGCAATTCGATAAGGATAGGTGAGATTAGATTGCTTAAACTCCACTTCGCTAACTACTACCATTGCTTTCAACTTCCAATCCCTTTGAAATTTTGAATAGTCAATCACCTGTAATTTCACCTAAGTTTCAAGGTGATTTCACTGTTGACCAGTAAAAAGTAAAAAACATGTAGCAGATCAAACAAGGAATGCGTTATTAATTCTTGTACATAGTTTACGACGATAACTCGGTAAAAGGTAGAAAAATAGATAGACGAGGTATAGGTTTGATTTGGTAATGTTTGCAGTGACGGATCCAACAAACTTTTTAAGATATGACTGAAAAAAGACCAAGATCAGTACTATGGCGAACTAATAAGCTGAATTAACTAAAAAATTTACAACTTAATATTTATTAGCTGTGTATCATTCCTTTGCAGATTAATAAATTGAAATAAATAAAAAATCGTAAAATTATATAATTATCAGCTATTCTCATTAAATTTTAGCATTAGCGAAGCCATACCAGTCATATATACTATTAGAGCAAGTCCAACAGTTTCTCTATTCACATTCTCCATAATAAGGAAGCAAACCTCATATTTTCTATATTTTTTTGCCTCAACTCCAACAGTTTCTCCATTTTTCATTCCCTAAAATTTATTACTAACATTTAATACTACATATTTATCCAATTTTCTTCTATTTTTAAAGTCATATATTTAATAAGTTCAAATAATAATGAACAAACAAATAATGAACTTATAATAAAAGTTATAATAACATTTCATATTTGACATTACTTACTCCATAATATAAAATTATAAAAAAATTTTTTTATAAAAATAACATATTACGAATTACAATAGTATTATGAATAATTAGACTCATCTCTTTTTAATTATTTATTACAAGTTATTTTGTTTCAATCATTAAAATAAAATGTTTGCCAAAGGAAAATTTTAGTTTAGACGTAATGACTTATAAACAAACATCAAAATAAATGTATTTATGAACTTAAAATTTAGTAAATTTATATTGAAAAATATATTATATTTAATTATTAAATATCAATATATATATGCACATGTAAAAATAGTCATATGAGATCTTATTACAATCGTCTTTATGCATATTTTTAGAATATGTATTTTTGATAAAATTTTATTGTAATTATTTTGAAATATTATCATTTAAAATTATTGAAAAGAAACAATTAATGAATGAAATAACAATAAGCAATGCAAGTAGTATTAAATTTTGCTTCTCCAAATCTTCTCCCTCATTATCTAAATTTGGAGAAGCAAACTTTCTCTCTCTTCAATTTTTCTATTATGGAGAATGAGATGGAGAATCTGTTGGAGTTCAAAAAAAGTTTAAATTCTCTATATTTGAGCAAATTTGCTATTATAGCAAAACTGTTGGACTTGCTCTTAGATCAACCACAATTATAGTTTTGATTTTAAATGTCTCTATTTGTTGGAGCCATAGAGAAATTAACTTTTTTCATCCTTCCATTAGTAAAAATTATTTTTTAGCTTACATTCTTTACTCGTGGAAAAGTAAATGCAAAATTAAAATATACTTCATAAGTTAAAATGATTGCTATTTGACATCCATCCTATAGTTAGTTGGCACTAGTTTACCATTCCAACTTCATTCCAAGGTAAAAATAATAATAAATATATAGATAAATAAATAAATAAAAGAGAGAAAGATACGTGAGTGCAACTCCTTCCTTTCTAATTTCGACATGATTTTTTTCATTATTATGTTTCATTATACATATGAGTATTTATTGATGTAAAATATGAACATTTTTACATGCTCTAGTGACTTCTATACTCTTCTTATAATGTATATTTGTTTCTTTATAATTGATTCTATTTCATATGTTAAGATAAGCCGCATATACAATTAGTGGGGCAAATTCACATCCTATCAGTATTAAGTATTGATCGATCCATTGTTACCCTTTTGAGTTTGAGGTAATATTTAGTTTCTTTTCATCTCAGTTTACTAATTGCATTTGCAGTTAGTTACAGTTTATTTCAGCAAAATGTAGTTTTTTTCAGTTATTTCTTCAGAAATTTTACTGATTGAAACTTTTTTCAGATAGACGGTATAACTTCTTGCAATTAATCGTTATTTAAAACTATTGTTTTACTCAATTACTTGTTTTGAAAACAAAATTCAAATTTTAGGAGGTGATTAAATTGAAATACTCGTCAACTTTTGAATATAATAATCATGTTTATATTTTAAACACGGTGTTTAAAGTTCAACCCAACTTGCATTTGATATGCATGAAATTTTTACAGTCAACCACGTTCGTAAGGTAGTAATAATAATAATGACCGGTGATGGATCGGGCCTACTCACCATTTAGTTAAGCGCACGCTGAAATGATGATTAATATTTGGTTGATTATGTATATTTTTATTTTTTTAAAAATAAAGAAAAAAAGAGTTAGTTATGTATCGGTTTTAGGTTGGTGGTGATTGATTCTGTCCAATAGATATGAAGAAAAAATATGTAATTGGTACCAAAAAATAATTAATCAAACGTCAATATAGTTATAAGATTAAATGTAATACGCAATCTATGACTATCAATTTTAAGGTGTACCTACGAAAAAAAGGGTGTACCATATTAGCTACACAACCAATTCTAATGGCTACAAATATATATGAATTTGATATGATATTAAAATAATTTTGCAAATATATGGATTCTTTGCCAATAACACCAGTATTTTTCAGCACAAAATTAATACTAAATATTAGCTCAGTTTAATTATCATCATAATTTCAACTCACCTGAACATATAACCCGACTACAAATTATAGTGTCTTGATTTGTATTTTCTCATCTTCATTTTTTCTCAACGTTCCTGAAAGATACGTGGTTTGAATTATGTGAGGATAAATATAGTATGTTTTGAGGAAACCCCGGTACTTAAGTTAACCACCGGGTAATCTTATGAATGGTAACTAGGATAGAGGCATATTAGTGGACGTAGCTTGAGTTGCATGTTCATTCTTTAGCGATTGCTGGAAAGACTCATCATGGAAGAATGACGCAACAGAAACATCAGGCGTAAAGTTCTTCAACTTCTTTCTACTCTTATCGATTTCAAATTAGAATAAATCAATGCATTATTACAATTACAAAGTTTACCCATAAATGTGATATGAATTGTACATTTTCTTTTCATTCATTTTGAAGAAATATCATAATTTAACCTTGCCATTCTCACTATAAGTCTATAATTCAACCTTGGACTTAACAGCCCAATAATATTATGCACAAGAGAAAGTCTAATTGTAAGAACAAAAGAGTATTATTTCCTTCTTTCTAAACAATCAGCCCAACAAAGTTACCCATCAATACAAAAGAATCGTTTATTAATGAAATCTTTCAAGCTAATACCAGTAAGGTAAACTGGTAATTAATTAAATTACAGCGTTAATTAATTAGCATTTAGGCATGTCACGTGGCGGCGGCGGCAGAGTGGAGCTCGGAGTACCGCCGTTCTCCACCACGAACGCCATCCCCAAACCCCACGGCATGTGAACATCCACGTGACAGTGGAAAAACCACACGCCCGGGTTATTCGCCCGGAACCGGATCACGGCCCAACCGCCGACCGGAACCGCTATCGTGTTCCGCTCCTGCGGGTTAACCATGTTGAACTTCCGACCATCCACCGCCTCATTATAGTTCCCGAACCCCATAGCCAACACGTGGAAGTTAAACCCGTGAAGATGCATTGGGTGGTTCTCAATCCCGAGGATCGCCGTGTTTTGTAGAATCATCTGGACCGTTGAATTGAACTTTAGGTTGACCGTCTTCGTTGACTTCTGCGTCATGATCAGGTTCGGGTTGAAGCTGATGTTCGGGCTGGTGTAGTCAAACTTCACCGTCGGAGTCAACGGGAAGTCGGAGGTGTAGATTCCGGCGGTTTTCTTATCGTGGAAAGCTTGTAGCATGTTGATAGATCTCGGTAGCTGGAACGATTCGTTGTTCATGCTGTTCGCGAGCCTCATCCCGTTGGGCCCACCGCACCCAGCGGGCCGATCGCATGCGAGCAGCCCGAACCCGAACGTTGCAAACATGCTAACGTCCACTTGGCGTGGGACGGGATGCCAGAATGGTGACCGAGTGTAGCCGGTGATGGTTGACCAGAATTTGTGAGCGGTGGCGGTGTCGTTGAGTGCAGGGAGGACGGGCATTTTTGGTGGGGTCGCCGCCGTGGGAGGGGCGGCGCCCTCGTAGGAGAGTATGCCGGAGGTGGTGCTGTTGTTGAAGGCGAGGAGGGTGAGGGTGTAGTAAGGGCGGGCGGCGATGTAGTAGTTGCCCGGTTTTTGGTCGGCTTTCATGAGTACGTCGACGGTTTGTCCGGTGCCGAGAACTACGACGTCGGTCTCGTAGGGATCGGTGTAGGAAGCGTCCACGGCGACGACGGTGAAACGGTGGCCGGCGATCTTGAAGAACAGGTTTGTTCCCACCGCTGCGTTTATGATTCGGAGGAGGTAGGTTTTTCCTTGCACCACCTTAATGGTGTGGACAGCTGCATAATCACATCATAACATAGTTAGATAATGGTGTAGGATGATCCGAATTGAAATAATATTTGCATCATAGTATATAGGGCTTGTTTTAACATTTTCAATTCAGTTACGATCATGAATATAATTTGATGAAATTTCACTGGGACAAAGTTAGATGGTGATTTTAGAGAATTGAAATTCATGAATAATATTTGTAATACAAAGAGTACAACATCTGTTTTCTTCGGCTTATTTGAGTTTAATTCAACAAGGATGTAGTTGATGAAGATTAGCTTGTTATACTGATTTTATTTTTCGATATATTAATTTTCAGTTTCGGTGATGAGCCGGTCATATTCTCTTATTATTTTTAATACATTAAGTTTTAATCAAAATTTTACCAAATAGTATGGTTAGAAGAGGCACTAAATAAATAAACAAAATTCAGGCTAACATATTGTTATTGATACTTACGATGTGAAGAGCAGTTGTAGAAAGGGCCGGGCTTGCCGTTGATGGTGAAAGCGTCGGAGTTTTCTATCCCGCCGCCGGTGACAAGTGCTTGTCTTTCGATCTCGATAGCATCACCATTCCACCATTCTCCGAGGATCATCGGAAATTCTCTGTAAGGCTTGGGAAAGGGGTAGGATCGTCCTTTCCTTGGCCGGATAATAAGCATTCCGTACACGGTGGCTCGGATCACTGTGGAGTGGCCGTGCCACCACAGGGTACCTTCTTGGCCGGTGACGTTGAACCGGTAAGTGTACCGGCTACCGGGAAGAATCGGGCACTGAGTAACCATTTCAGGTCCGTCTGCCCACGCGCTCAATGTCTGAAATATTCCATGCCTGCATGCACACTCATTTTGATTATTTTGCAATATTACACTAAAATATAATAACAAGCTAGTAATTTTATGATCGGAAAAAAATAAATATTTGGTATTTCATAATTAATATAAGTAATTAAAAATTATAATTACCAATGAATGGTGAGGTTATGGGGAGAATTGTTGATGACGTGGACGACTAGGGTATCACCTTCGTTGATTAGAATGGTTGGTCCTGGTAAACTGCCGTTGACCGCCGGGACGACTTCGTTTTTGCATAATGGATTTAGTGTCTCATTTTCAACCTGCATTGACAAACGATCTCAAGGTTATAATCGACATGAAATGCATTGAAATATACATTATAAATTACGCTGAGTAAAATTATATTATATTTAGTGTTCTTATAATATAAAAGGTAAACATTCAAGGATTTTGAAAAAGTCAAGATCTTAAGGTTTTGTATTATGATTAGAATAATAACACAAAAATAATGTTTTCATGGTAGTAGCAAATGAACCAATGCAGAATAAGCAAGAAATTTTAGTAATCAATATACTCATTAGCGGATCTAAAAATTAATATTAAAATAGATGATAGTAAAGATTTTTTCGGCTCGAAAATGACAGTTAGACTGAAAAATACAGTTCACAGATGTGTTCGGTAGATCTGAGGGCAAGCTGGAGTCTGTCCTATATTAAACATAGACCCGCCACTAAATGTACTCACTCAGTCTCATCAGAAAATTCCATTTTGTTAACCTTAAAACATCATTACTACTTTGATTTCTAAGTAGAAATATAATGAAACTCATTAAAATGTTTAAGAAAGAAAGAAATAATAAAGAAATGAAAAGAGTAATTACGAAAAAGGTCTTCTCCACAACCGCAGCAGACACCAGCGACGAGCAGAGAAGAGCAGCGAGTGCAGCGATGAACACAGGCCTCCCCATGTCGGAATATTACTTTCCTTTTAAGTTTTCCGATGAATTCTAATTACAGAAAGAATTTCTTGAAGAAGAAGGAAAAGAATGAATGAATGAATTGTGAGTTGATGAGTTTTGAAATGAGACTTGATCGCGGTATTTATACACATGCAGATGAACTGAGATCAGTGAAAGGTTCGATTGTTTATTGGTATTAATTAATGAGTTTTGGTCTTTGTCAAAATGGCGCGTGGATAGTATTTCAAAGTTCAAGCACACCAAAATCATTATATATTTTTACTAAGTCATCGCATAATATAAACCAATGGGAATACATGCGTATATTTTTCGCCTGTTCAAAATACTAAGAAATATATATTGCTAAATACGGTTCGCCATTTTGACTGTATGCATTTCATATTTTCATTACATAATTATGTATTTATAGTAACTAATTTACAATTACATATGACAGAAATAATGTATAATGTATATGTCTGATATACGTATATATATGGACTATGGGCATATATTAAAAATGTATTTTAATTTTAAATTACAAAGAATCAAAATACGGATTGCATCTAACATATGTCTAGTACAGTGGCGGATATATATATATATATATATATATATATATATATATATTTTGTATGGATCCAACCATACCAAAAATTGACAAAAGAGCCAATAATTATTAAGCTGAAAAATAATTTTTAACAATTTTATCGTATTAATTTGCAACTATTATCAAATGTCAGTGCTATTCGATCATATTTCAAAAAGTTGTCTGAATCTGTCACTGCCCCAATATATATTCTGAAGTGTTATATGCAGTGTACTATTTTAATCGGCGTAGTCCAAAATACCAATAAAATGACAGTACTCTGCAAGTTTGTTAATTTCTCAAAAATCAAATAAGTTGAGATCATTTTTATACTTTTAAACTGTATATTAAAATATAAAAGTAAAAGTAACAACACTCTGTCTATTGTGTATCGTGTGATTTGCTGGACCTGTTCTTAGCGTATTTCTTTGCGTCCGTGATTGGGCATTAATGTTTAGTCAACGTTTTCGTTACTATGCGTACGTTTACCGTCGTTGCGTACATATGGTTAACAATTTGAGAAATTATGCTGAAAGTCCAACTTTCCTAACTTTTCATAAGAGTTTTTGTACGTTTTAACTTATATATTGTACCTTTTAATTTGAACTGTAAAATTTGTTATTTGAATTTTATTAATGTTTTAATGTAAATTCATGAATTTTTGCATTAAAACATGTTTTACTATATGTTCACTTTGATACTATCAATGTTTTAACACAAAATAGTATCACTTGACCTTAAATATATAGTGATAGTTCCATAACACTTAGGAAAGTCGGACTTTCTAGAGAATTTGCCTAACAATTTTTATAAAACTAAATAATGATATATAATTTATTAACTATCTATAGCTAGGTTTTTCATAATCAATCGTTGATGTGTATCGATCGGTCCCTGATTACAGATTGTCATTCAGTTACCTTAAATTGAAATTTTAGCTTTAATTTGAATTGAATTTGGAAGTCAACACTATTTTCTGTTAGAAATTCAAGATGTTCAATTTTGTAAGGACTAGCAAAGGCTCCATTTCTCACAGTTAATTTAGTGTATAAAATTAATCGAATTAAACTGCAAAATTCGATTCAAAATTAGAGTGATCTCAACAAGTCATTTTTTTACTTATAAAGTTAAAAAGATCGTGTCCGTAAAGTATATAGTATAATATAAAGTGAACGGAATTTTGACATAAATCTAGTTCAAACTTTTGCGTTGGAATGATTTAAAATCTCGATCTGCAAATTCGCTGATGGTTTCTACTTCTAGAGAGTTCTAGAGAGTGATATCGTCATCTGTGTATATTCTTTGTACGGGGTATATTACAGGTTTCAAAGCGTGATTTACTTATAAATAAGTTGATCACTTTGATCGCTTTAGTCTCCACAAAATTTTATTCATTTTAAAGCATGATCGACAATTCACCAATGCCTTCTACTTTTAGATTGTGATCTTATCACTTGAGTATATTCTTCTTGTATAGAGATGGTATCATAGATTTAAAACCACGATCTATTTTCAACTAAGTTTATAATCACTTTGATCACTTTAATCTCCACAAACTTCTATTCATGTTATGATCAGCAATTCGCTAATGACTTCTATTTCTAAATACTGATCTCATCACTTATGTATATACTTCACACCCCCACACACATATATATGGTATTATCGGTTTCAAACCACGATCTATTTCCAAATAAGCTCATCATTCCGATCAGGGGCGAAGGTAGTGTAGGTGTAAAGGGTGGCAGCCGCCACCCTAAAAAAAAATACTTTATAGGGTACAATTTTAAAAATCACAAATTTTGCCCACCACTTTTCTGAAATTGCTATATTGCCACTAAAATTCTCACCCTTATAAATTAAAAAAGCCCACAAATTCTACTTCTAAGGTGTAATTCTAGTGTTTTGTAGTATTTTAATGGTACAATTCGATGTCTATTATAATATTAATAGTATATATTTGGTTTTAATGACCTTTATTTTGATTACATAGTTTTTGTACATTTATTTATATCTTATTTTTACAAGAATTGTTGTGAGTATGCAATTTTTTTTTTGACATAAATCGCCACTCCTCCCCTCAAATCCTGGCTACATTCCGATCACGTTAGTCTCTACAGACTTCTATTCGTAAAGTTCATATTTCAGCTTTATTTTTCTTACATTTTAAATATCACTCTTCTTGACTATGACTACATTCACAACAACGCATATACTACACTACCTTTCTTAATATACAACTTTCCGAATTTAGTAAAATTAATAGTCGCATGCCAGATAAAACGTCCAGAACAAAACTTAACCGCAAACAAAAGAGTACGTTATTACAGCTGAAATATGAAAAAAATTCATGGTCATCAGCCTATCAAAAGATGAACCCTTTCAGACAGACACGCATAATTATTTTTGAATTGCTAATCAAGTTTAAAATCTTTTAATAATACTTAATTTATTCCTACTCATTTTGAACAACAAGTTGAACTGCAGAAATGAATGCATAGTCACGAGTACAGACTACGAATTCGTCAAAATAATGTTTCATTTGATTCCTGCGCTGAATAATAAACTATTATTCCACCTTTCAGACGATACCTTGATAAATCAATCATGTGAAAGATGAGTAATTCGGTATAATTTTAGGTTGACGAGGGAAACGAATTGGCTCAGTCTAAGAATTGAATGAATATGAAACAGCTATTTAAAATCATTGTGCCATGTAGCATAATTCCTATGATTTATGCACATAATCAACGAGCTGAGATAATCTGTCAAGAACAATGGGGAATTAAAAATTTATTTTAGCGTAGATTCAAATGAGTATAAAAACAGAGGGTAGAAAAACAACGCAGGTTCAGAACCCCGTCTTACCGAAGGTCGGAAAGGTCCGAATGTGACCGGTGAATAGTAATATAGACTAGATTTCAAATTTACGGTAGGCCTAGTCCTACCCGGGCCTGGGCGTAGTTCCACCACTGGTCAAGAATATCGAAAATCATCATATTAATTTGTATAATTCTCTCAATATTTAGGCCTTATCTCGTTTGTTGATCGGTGCTATGTTGTTCTTATAAATGTTATACAGAGTTGAAAAAGTTGATGTTACATTATTTCAAGTGTTTGTATGAGTTACAAAACTGATGAATATAAACTTAACTATACAAAGTTGAATGACACCTTAACAAAATTCACTCATTTTTATATATTATAACACTCCTCTGCAATATGTGTCTGACTTCGACAATCAAAATTTGAAATACCCATTGTTCTAGATGTCCTTAGTAAATAAATGATAACCAATTTGAACAAATTCACGAACAAATGAATAATTAATTCAATTTTAAAAGTTATTTGATTAAATGTATCGAAGAAGTGTGACCAATATTCACGCTAGAATCGTATTAATATCAAGAAGAATAAGAAGTGTAATAATGAAGACAAGTAACCAGGTCTCCATGAAGTGTGCAAATTATTAAACTCGTTGAAATATTTTTGTGGTTAATGTATTCGAGTAACGTTTGACTACTGCACGCGGTGACCACAATCCAACTGATCAAAACTAAATTCAAATCTTTACGACTGACCGAATTTATTGTATGCAATTAACCAAACTGAATGGACCGGATATAAAAAATATCTATTCGGGTCAACCCGTCCTTTTGTGCCTATGCTATGTCTCCAGAAGAAGTTCAAAAAGTCAACTTCTTCTTCCAACATGTCGGTCTATGGGCCGTAATCATTTCTCAAACCATATTCAGAACAGGCCTTGAGGTTGAGTTTGTCCAGCCCGTTAGAACATTCCAGAAGGCCCGCCAAATAAAAGACGAGCAAGCCCAGTTGAAATTAGTCGTTGACTTTTACACTATTCTACTGAGTACGCTCCTATATAATTTTTGGCGGGCTTTCAATCAAGGGTTTTCGCTTCTTCCTTTTCAAAGTAAGAAAAAAAAATGGGGAGCAACAAAGGTGACGAAATGGCACCGCTTGCAGCCGCCGTCAACGGAGGCGATGTTCCGGCGGCGGCCGATGGTCGCGGTGGCAAACCGGAGGGGAGGCGATTCAACCGTCGCACGTCGGCGGATCAGAAGAAAGGGCCTTGGTCGCCGGAAGAAGACATGATTCTGAATAATCTGGTCGGCATCCATGGCCCGACGAACTGGACCATGATCTCCACAAGAATCCCGGGGCGATCCGGTAAATCCTGCCGTCTCCGGTGGTGCAACCAGCTGAATCCTGCCGTCAACAGCCGACCTTTTTCCGGTAACTCATAATCCCTAAGATCGGCCCTTTTTCATGTTTTTGTTTTGTCCTAAATCACTGGTTATGTCAATTTTTCTATATCTCAGTCAGTGATTCAACAAAACCTGTGCGACCATTTTTAG
Source organism: Sherardia arvensis (assembly GCA_948330725.1). NCBI lineage: Eukaryota > Viridiplantae > Streptophyta > Magnoliopsida > Gentianales > Rubiaceae > Sherardia > Sherardia arvensis. The sequence goes on along the minus strand of OX415245.1, from coordinate 25,359,084 downwards.
GGTTTTGAACACTGAGTGCAATCTTTTGGGGGGATTGTTGTTCTTGGAAGGAAATGAATCAATATTTTGGGGGAATTTAATTTTCTTGTCAATGGTTATTTGGATTCATTTGGGCAGACTAGATTTATATATTTGATCTTTAATGGGAATTTCTATTTGATTGCAGCCAAGGAGGACAGAATAATCATAGCAGCTCAAGCTGTTCATGGTAATAAGTGGGCTCTCATAGCCCGGCTTCTGCCTGGGAGGACTGACAATGCTATAAAGAACCACTGGAATTCTTATCTCAGGAAGCTAGACTTGGAGAAATCTGGCAATGGTGATGAGCATCATGAGACTATGGAGGATGACGAGGATGATTATGAGAAACTGGTTTTAGCTGCTGATGAACAAGGCGCTTTTCAAGCGAAGGAGCCTCATGAGAACACTCTCCCACATATGGACGTGGAGCAGAATGAGTACATGATTTCAGCTGGTGGGCAATCTAGTTTTCAAGCAAAGGAAACTCATGAGAACACTCTCCCACATATGGACGAGGAGCAGAATGAGTACATGATTTCAGCTGGTGGGCAGTCTACTTTTCAAGCAAAGGAAACTCATGAGAACACCCTCTCACACATGGACGAGGAGCAAAGTGAGATCATGATTTCAGCTGGTGGGCAGCCTAGTTTTCAAGCAAGCGAACCTCCTTCCTTGTTCCGTCCGGTAGCCCGCCGGGTTGGTGCTTTCGCTGCTTATCAGCGGCCTTTGGATGTTCCAGAAAGTTCAAATTCAGTTGCAAGTCCAGCTAGTATCGAAACATGGCCAGGTCAAGTAGCCAGAATTTTTCAAGCACCTCCTCTCACTGATGTACTGGTCCCTCATCAGATGTCTTTGGATGTTCCAGAAAGTTCAAATTCAGTTGCAAGTCCAGCTAGTATGGAAAGAGAGCCAATTGTTCAAGCACCACTTCTCAGTGATGTACTGGTCCCGCGTCAGCGGTCTTTGGATGTTCCAGAAAGTTCCAATTCAGTTGCAAGACCAGCTAGTATGGAAACAGGACCAGGTCAAGTAATCAGCATTTTTCAAGCACCTCTTCTCAGTGATGTACTGGTCCCACGTCAGCGGCCTTTGGATGTTCCTGAAAGTTCAAATTCAGTTGCAAGGCCAGCTAGCATGGAAACAGGGCCAGGTCAAGTAGCCAGAATTTTTCAAGCACCTCTTCTCAGTGATGTACTGGTCCCGCGTCAGCGGCCTTTGGATGTTCCAGAAAGTTCAAATTCAGTTGCAAGGCCAGCTAGTATGGAAACAGGGCCATGTCAAGTAGTCAGAACTGTTCAAGCACCTCTTCTCAGTGATGTACTGGTCCCTCCTCAGTGTAGCTACTGTGCTAAAGGGAAGGAATGTGGGAAATCTGTGCTAGGAGGGAAAGAGTGTGGAACTTCTGTGTTAGGGCCTGAATTCTTGGACTATGATGAGCCCCCATCGTTCCCAATACATGACCTAGCCAACCTAACCACTGAGATTAGTTTGGCGGCTTGGCGGAGAAGTCATATAATGGACTATAGCATAATATCCTCGGACGGTTCAGTCCATCATCTTTTCGGTGTGTTTGACAATGCTAACGGTGAAGAAGGAAACAACTGACGTCCCGAAAAGACTCATGCCTTGGTTTCGTGGCGGTCGTGAAGAAATTTTATCCTCCTACGTACGGAGCAGCAACGCAGGTACCAAGGTCAGTTTGTTCAAAGTTTTCTTCCGCCCGTTTTCAATGTAGGATGAAACAATATGTCTGTAACTTTATTTTTCCAGATACATCGTCTAAATTGTCATGCATGCATGTAATAAAGTCTTGAAAAACATCGTCTTTGCATTTCGAATCTGTTGGGATTGGTTCTGTGTTTGCAAGGGTTTATAAGCATGTTTCTGGTATGAAATAAACGTAGGAACTGATTTGAGAGTTAAGTTAATAACGTAGGATTATAGGATTATAGTAATACCTGGTACTTAGTGCGTAGGGTTGGTAGAGCTAAGGATTGATCCCCACATGTTAGTTAGAGTGGGAGGGCCTTTTTGGAAAGCTATTTTAAAATACAGTGAATTGTGATTATAATAATACTGTACAGTTTGTTATGTTTGAGAGAATTAAAATGTGTAGACTTTAGGCTGTCTTTCTTTAGTCTTGAACTGTTGTAGAAGGGGGGTGAGCATGTGTGCAAGCCCTTCATATTCTCCGGCGGTCGGAAAAGAGCTGTTGGCCAGCGCTACCAATCTGTGTTATTTGGTGGCGCTGTCAATAGCAGACTGCCGGAGAAGATGAAGGGCATGATTTTTTTTATTCATCTTTTTGCTGCTAAAACGACGTCGCTCGACTAATATAAACGATGTCGTTTATATTCTTGGTAGGTGAAAGAAAAGAAAATTAGTGTTGCTCGTTCGTACAATCTGAGTAAATAGTTGCTCTCCAAAGCAAGTTTGTTTTCCAATTGAACTTAGGGGTGTGTCGGTGTGTAAGACCTTCATGGTCTGGCGGTTTAGGAAGAGCTACTAGCTGGCGTTACCAATTTGGATTTCTAATTTGGTGGCGTTGCTAGTAGGAGACCGTCGGAGAAGATGAAGAGTGTATTTTTTTTATTTTCTTCGCGTATTACTAAACGACGCCATTCGACTAATACAAACGATGACGTTTATATACTTGAAAGAAGAGAAAACCGGTGTTGCTCACTCACGCCATCTGCAAACTGAATCCCAAATCGAGCTCGCTACCTAGTTAAACCTAAGGGCCGAGTAGATGTGCAAGACCTTCATAATTCGGCGGTCAAGGAAGAGTTACTAGCTAGCGGTATCTGTTTGGATTTCTATCCTATGGTGAATAGCTACATTAACAGAAAGGTGGAGAAAAGATTTTTTTCACCTACAAGTTAATGACATCGATTGACTCATACAAACGATGTCGTTTATTAAAATGCAAAAGCAAAAGTATTGAATATTTCTTTCTCGCGCCTCTCAAATTTTGCAACACTCAAATATCCTCCCTAATCCAGTTGAAAATTGAAGTAATTTCATGTTGATTCATGACAGTAAATGTCACTACAAAATTAGTTGAATCGAGTTACAAAATGAAATTCTCCACATTCATTTCCCTTTCCAGACTCTTTCCATCAGAACAAGCATATAATAAAAATAAAACACTCATATCAAAACATTCATTATTTGGAAACAAAAAATGAAAATGAAATGAAATAATCTGCTTCACATTTTACCCGCTCATAAAGCATTCTGTTAGATATTTCTTTTCATGAGTCAACCTATATCAAAATTATCAGGTAAATTTGTGTTTTTCTAATTTTATATTCTATACTTCAAGTCTTCAACTAGTTTTATAATCTCAAGAGACAGTCAATTAAAATCAACCATTAAGTAAAATTCAGTGTCGATTATAATCTCTACTCGCATCTCTCTTGACATCATGTATTAATAATCTTCCATTTTACTTTTAACAGGGTTTAATTTATGCGAGTTCTTCAAGTTTTTTTTTCAAGTACTCTAATAATTTCAATAAAATAATATTATCTAATGTCTTTAAGTTTTCTCAAAACTTAAATAATGTTATAAATATAACGGAAATATGTAACAACGCCCCATAAATATGGAGAGAAAAGAAAAGGATAAACATCACACACATTCAGATAATGTCCAGGAAAACCTCAAAGAAGTTTTGAGATATTTTCCCACTATTGAACAAAACAAACAAAAACCCTCTCCCTATAAACTCCCATTTCTGTCACACAGGTTTCCCTCGCGATTACATTATTGCAGGATTTTCAGAACACGCACTAACACACACTACACACTTTTCCCTCTCTCTTCCGATGATTTTCTGCTAAATGACAGTTGAAAGGTTCACCTAATCGGTGAAATTCCGGTGCTCGATTAGCTCGAATTCAGAGCAATAATGGCGGCGGTTTTGGATTTGGAATCCGGCGGCGGCGCCGGCGGAAACGACAGTGACACTAGCAGCGTTTGTTTCTCCGATGCCGAGGAAGGCTCCTGCTGTTCGCAGTTTTATTCCACCGCCGGAGATGGCTCCCACGACGGCGATGATGAGGTGGAGGAGGAGGAGGCGGTGGAGATTACGGAGTCCCGGAGAGCGTCGTCGGTGGCGGATTCCGATTGCTCGGTGGCGGTGGGGAGCTATCAGAATAAGTCGTGTGTGATTAAAGTCGAGAGAGATTGCCGGATTTGCCACCTGAGTTTGGAATATTCCGGCCCGGAATCCGGCGTCGCCATTGAGTTAGGCTGCTCCTGTAAGAACGATCTCGCCGCTTCTCACAAGCATTGCGCGGAGGAATGGTTCAGAATCAAAGGAAATCGGTTAGTCATTTGAATTACTTTACAATGTTATTTCAGTTAAGTCTTTGTTTGTTGATTGTTGTTGTTTTTGTTGCTGCTTTTGTTGTTATCTTCGCAATGTCGACAAACTCATGCCTTATGAAATATGTACTGTAATCAATGTTGTTGGTGTCTGAATTACCAGAATTCGACTCGAATTCAACGCTCTTTGGCACTTTGTTATGTCATCATAACAGTTTTCTTAGTGTAGAGTAGAAGTTTGTCTTAGTCTTAGGTGATACACACACACACATACCATAATGTTTTAGGTTAGTGGAATCAAAAGTAATCTTAAAAGATGATAAAGAATAATGAAAAGCTAAAGTAGTTGTATATAGCTATTGCAATTTGCACCCCACTGTTATCTTATCTACTGATCTTTGAGCTTCGCCATCACAGAACAAACCTAGCTTCCATCTAAGATCCTTAATTCCGAGGTTTCTTGCATAAACCTGGTTTTCCGCTAACGATCCTAGATATCTTGCTTTGTCGAGGATGAAAAATGCTCGATCATAAGATGAGATTCTGATTTGACATTTCCGCTTTACTTTGACACAAAAAATGGAAAAGAATCTCTTTTATGGAATAAGGAAAAATGAGTGTGTTCTTTACTTTGCTGCAGATACTCATAGACTTGTCTGTCCAGATTGTGAGTGTACTATGTATGTTGTCTAGTGCTATCTTTGTCAGAATTTGATTCTGAATAACCTTAGCTTATCAGCTGGTTTTCATTGTTTCTAACAGGGTTTGCGAGATTTGCAACTCAATCGCGCAAAATGTTGTTGTGGTATACGATATAGGCCCGGTTCATCATATCAGCAACGACACGAGCTCTGAGGATGACACAAATCCAGCCCGGGAGCCCATGCAGAGGGCCCGACGGGCCTGCCCTGATGGCCGCTTCCTCAACTTCGTCCTTGCTCTAATGGTGTTTGCGTTCGTCTTATCCTGGCTCTTTCACTTCAACGTTCACTCGTGAAGCGGGTGTTGCAGTTAGGACAGGGATAGAATGTAAGCTGAAAAAACCTAAGATCATTTCTAGGTTTGTTGATTTATTACCACCCCTAGTGTTCAATGTACTTTGTTGAGGCTGGAAATCTTAAAAGTTCAGAAAGATGTCTGAACATGATTTTCCAGCAAGGAACATGACCTTTCTGATGCATGAATGGGGGCCTTTAAGACACAACATTACATGTTCTTGTTAGAAACCTAATACCAATAATTGCTCATCTTTTTCACCTCTCTTTCTTCTCCATAAAGGAAAGAAGATCCAAAAACTATAATAAAACACTGTTAGGACAAGATTCTGGCATCTCATAGATTTAGGCTAATGGCCGAAAGAACAAAACAAACGTAGTTCAAATACAGGTCTAAAGATCCTAGACCACCAAATCATGGTCTTAATAACCTTAAAATGAAGCGCTCCGTGCTAATCAATTTGTTTCGATACATTAAACTACAACTTCATTCGTGGCCAGCCTTTTTATGACTCGTACAAAAGTCGCCAAATAAACAATGGTCGGAAGGGAGAATACGCTTCAGCTTTGAGTACCGAGCAACTGCCCGACTAGATTAGTAACCTGAAAACAAAAAGGACGGAAAAAGACTTGAATCATCTACCGAATAATGAAATCAAACGATGTTCAAACAAAGTCCTGGTTAGAACAGCATGCATTTGGATGATACATTAAAATGGCGTTCTAATAATTGCTGGAACCTTAACATATAACACAAATGTAAGTTACATTTGAACCTAAGACATCGAAAAGTGCTATGAAATTGTCTAGACTGTGATTAAGAATGAATGGACAGGGGATTTGGAACCGATAACAAAAGGAGGACTAGGTAAATAGTTGAGGAGCCAAATACATGTACTTTTACGAGAAACAAACGTAACCTTAGACAAAGAAGCAATTCTATCTAAACAACATTAGATCTCATTACTATGAAACTATTCGGAAAGTTTTGATAGAGGTAGTAATGAATCACCTGCATATACTTTGACACGCAGCGGTCGATGCATTTGTCTTCACCCATGTTCAGCTCGGACTCTTTGTACCTACAACAACATTAATCCGCCTATATTAAACTACGCATTGTAAGAAACAAGCAACGAGAATGCGAATGTGTAAGAACTAGATCATTACCTAGTACCATCATTTTGCGGCTGGACGCACTTTGTGAAGCAATTCGAAGTAATCCTACAATTATATAATTAGACAAAAACATCAGCAAAATGGCACCATTCATATTCTACAACATCCATTCTTAAACAACATTAACAGTAACAAAAATAAGACATCTATGAATTCATCCTAATCATCAAACATAATTTGACCAGAAATCAGCTTACTTGTTGAACATCTCCACTCTGTGCTCCATCTGAAGCTCAGCCTGGACAAAAACCTAAGGAAAACACGAATTCCGTTTTCAATTTCCGAACAAACGAAATCAAACGTTTAACGTTATCAATCATCGGTACTGATTAAGGATTGCAGACCTGTTCTTTGGTGACGCCCTCGGGGAAAGGGCTCTGGGTTGCCGGTGCCGCCGCCATCAGATCTCTTCGAGGAATCAAACAAACGAAATCGCGAAAAACCTTTGGGGAAGTTTGTGGCGGCAGAGTGAGGGAGGAGGGTTTTAGTTTTGGGGGAAATTTTGGTTATTCGGGTCAGGATTTTGGTACGATCGATTAATGGACCGGGCCGAGAGTTCTTTTGGGCCCAGTTTGAGAAGGCTCTTTATTTTTAATTTTAATATTTTTTAAGGTTTTTTTTATTACAATTGTCATCTTATTGTTCTTGAACTGAATTAAATCAAACCGAAATATACTAGTATTTCAATCATTACTCAACAAAATATTTTATTTTATATTGTGCACGGTTGTAAATAATATGAATAATTTTAGAAATTAAACTTGCTTATTGCAATATAAATTCTTGTATTAGTATATTAGTACTATCATATTACCATTTTTTACAAATATAGATATATTTTACCTATGTTCATCACAATTTTGATATTAGCGCTAAATTTTACTAACTAATTCACGTAAGTGTTCTCGGACCCAACTAAAAATATTTTCTGAATCCGCCACTGAATTCATTCAATTCTGTAAACTCTATTCTTGATTCATGAAAAGGGACACACTCAGAGTCTTGGAAATAAAGTAAGAAGATGCAACCAATGCATTTTCAAAATTGCATGATCTTCATCAGAAATTAACACCACTAAATTAACATCAAATCTCAAAAGTTCAATAAATCCAATCCTCTCTAAAATAAATAAAAAATAAAAAAAAACTTCCAACTCTTCCCTTGTCGAGTAGAAATCTTCAAACATCATTTCTCAAGCAAATGCATCACCTACATAATAGCCTATACACACACTTTGCTCTTCTTAGCTTCAAGCCTTGTGGCTTCTTTTAGCGATTCTTGCGCGTCATTATCCATCCCGAGGCTGAACAGGGCGGCCGCCTGGAGGTAGTACGCAGTCGGCCACTCCGGCGACACAACACGAGCCTGCATTGCATCACCGAGCGCTTCTTGAGCCATACCGCTCAACAGATAGGACAGGCACCTTCTTGCAAACACTGTCGGTGATGTCATCGTTCCTCCTTCAATGAACTAACATTTGTAAACAAAGTTTAATGAATCAGTCTCCCATGTCTTATATTATACATCTCCAATAGCAGAAATTAAGGATCAATAGCATACCTGAGTGTAACCATCAATGGCATCAGAGAATCGCTTTCCTCGAAAAGCAGAATCTCCTTGCTTCTTTGAATTTAGGGTCTCCTGCATTTGATTTGTCCACATTTGGAAAGAGAGCTGCATCAAAAATAGAAACTTGTTATTTTTGTTCATACTTAGGTTGTAATAAAAAGGATGATTAATGTAATGATCACCTCGTTGGCGATTCCTTCATCATCTTTGTAACCAGCCTTTTCCAGTATATCGTGAATGGCGGTGAGATCCGGTCTTAAGCAAGCATCTCCCATCGGAGTCAGCACCAGTGGCTCCGCTGGGGTGTCGGAATCTCGAGAAATTCCCATCAGTACATAAGAAGGAACCTGGTGAAAGATGGCCAGTGAATTTAGTCAACTGAATTGAAAGATGGATAATAAAGATTGCATCTTTACAACTGAATTGAACTGAAGTAGGCATAAAAATGTTGAGAAATGGCAATAGAGGAGCTAAATTAAGCTTAATTTCACCAAAATCGTGTAATTTTTCATAAAATGAAATGAAATGCAGACAAGAATATGGCCTTAATTAGTACATAAGAAGGAACCTGGTGAAAGATGACCAGTCAGAATCATGTTATAAAGATTGGTTCTTTTCAACTAAAGATTGCATCTTTTCAACTGAATTGAACTGAACTAGGAAATTGAACTGAACTAGGAACAAAATGTTGACAAATAGCAATAGTGGAGCTAAACTAAGCTTAATTTCACCAAAATCGTGTAATTTTTCATAAGATGAAATGAAATGCAGACAAGAATATGTTATAAAGATTGCATCTTTCAACTGAATTGAACTGAACAAGGAATAAAAAGTCGAGAAATAACAATAGTGGAGCTAAACTAAGCTTAATTTCACCAAAATCGTGTAATTTTTTCATTAACTGAAATGAAATGCAGACAAGAATCATGTCATAAAGATTGCATCTTTTCAACTGAATTGAACTGAACTAGGAACCAAAATGTTGAGAAATAGCAATAGTGGAGCTAAATTAACCTTAATTTCACCAAAATCATGTAATTTTTCACTAAATGAAATGAAATGCAGACAAGAATATGGCCTTAGTACCTCGCATTCTATTTGAAGAGACGAGAGAGTAGAAGCGAGCGACTTTGCATTAGGCCTCTCGCGTGCTTCATATTGTAAACAACGGGTGGCTAATCTAACCAGCTCGGTTCCATCATCGGTAGAAAATTGACCCTCCAAACAAGAATCGATGATCTTAAGAAGATTCTTTCCCCGAATGAGATCGAGTGCCTAAAAAAATCATATGAATCGATTTCAATGAATATAAACAATCTTATCATATGAAATTTATATATAATTCTACCGAAAGAATTTGCTTACATGGCTTGGAGGGATGTGCTTGCCACTTAGAAGATCGAGCAACATTGTCCCGAAGCTGTAAACTACGCTTTCTGTGGTTACTCTTCCTGTCATATCATAAATGCCGATATATTATCTAACTTTATCTTAAAATTCAGACCAAAAAGAAATAACCTTTGAGCAAATCAAACCTGTTCTTAAGTATTCTGGAGGCGTAAAGGCCAAATTAGTGCTGTAACTTTTGCCATCTCTGCTATTCTTCATCAAGCCAAAGCAAGAAAGCCTAGGATTCGCTTCCTACAAGTTCGGTATAAAATAAGTACTTTGAGTATACGAGGTTTGATGTATTAAGGTAATGTAAAAGCAAAATCTGATCTACATTGTACCTGGTCGAAGAGAACTCTGTAAGCATTGAGATCATGGTACAACGTTCGCCCTTTACTGCTGCAATACTCCAAAGCCTGTGCTAAGTATAGTGCCACTCTCAGCCTCATTGCCCATTTCAAAGGCTGATCGTCCCCTGATAAAGTCAACATACAATTGAACCTTAGAATTACGACAACATACATATGGTCCTAACCTTAAATTTGATCAAGACCAAGTAGAGATTCATTCTTACAGTGAAACAAATGTTTGGCAAGTGTCTCATGAGGCATGAACTCTGCCACCAGCAACCTCTGATCTCCTTCGCAGCAATAACCGATGAGATTCGCTAATCTCGGGCTCCTTAAACTCCCCACTGCAGCGGCCTCATCCTACGTTAAATCAAACAAACCACAAACAATGTTCAACGTCTAACCATCAGATTCCGACATGTGGATCCGGTAAGCAATTACTATGAATTACCGTGAACTGGCGGGAATCCGGCCAGGCGGACCGGTTGAACCGCTTGATGGCAATCAAGTGGCCGGTCGGGAGGGTGCCTCTGTAAACAACGTTGGGAGCTTTGTCGCCGTGCTCGGAAACAATGTTCTCCGTCGCGAATCCGTTCGTCGCCGACTTCAACTCCTCGTAGCCGTACTCGGTGAATGTCGACAGCGAGCTCTTCTCTGCATGACCACGATCACCACCATCAACAAGACAACAAAGTTACAAACATTAATCATCAACATATGACAAAACAAACAGTTACCAGGATCGCCGGCGGGAAGAATGGGCGGCACCAGGTTGGGGTGCCACCAGCAGAAGGACAGCTTGGAGGATATCTTGGAGCAGCGGGCGGAGTATATCTTGGAGCACCGGGCACCCATAATTCCTTGTCTTCTTACAGAGAAGATTATTGTCCGAAAAGAACCAAAATGTTAAGTTCGTTCTGGTTTATGAATCAAGAACTGGAATCAGAAAATGGAAACAAGAAAGGTGGAATGCATCATAGCACAGCGCACTGGTTTTTTTGACATAATGGATTCTAATGATTAGTGTTTTTCCTTTTTATTACATTCATGTTTGAACATAATTGATTTTTTTAATGTAAGGATGGTTGATTTTGCTTCTATTAATCCGTTCTTGATTTGGAATAGTGTGTGGACTGGTTTCTGAAAAGACAAATGAATATTTTTTTCATGGTATGATAATATCTTCTGCAATGTTCAGTGGTTACAGTGTTTAGAAACTGTGGCTGACCGGTCAAACTCCTATTTTGGTTGATTTTTAAAATATTTATTTATTATTTTTCAAATCAATTTTGAATATGATAATAGAAGGTACATATTCTATGTAATAATGTAAATTAAGAAAGCCCGCTACATTTCTTAATTATATTACATATTTTAAAAAAGTATTTTTAATTTTGTTTCATTTAATTCAGTAAAAGATATATGCGTAAAATATGACATAACTGAAAATCAGTTTAACTTTTTTAGTGTTCTCTCATTTGAAAAATATAATTTAATAGTATTTTTTGTTTTGTGCTTTTTCTGTCACGCTTGTGACCCAACTTTTGGTGTTGTTAACATGATTGGAGGTGGAAGTAAGAACAAGAAGCATCTCACATGGCTATTGAAAATTATAAACAAGAAAGGGAAATTTATTGATCGTATTTTATTGATCGTTTTTTTTTATTTTGTTTATCTAACTATATTTTAATTTTTATTGCTGATTTGATATTGATCATGATTGAGTATATACACGTGTATATTATTTTTCATCAAAACTAAATAAATATGACATGTAGTAAAATGAAGTGAAAATTTTCAATTTATATAGAAAACAGACTATATTTATTTCAATTTATTCTTAGTGTTTTTAACTTTCAGTTCTAGAGTTATTATCTCACAAATTCAACAATAATTTTTTAATTCGATTTAGTTTTAACAATTATAAAGATTGAAAAAATTGAAAATTTGGAATTGTGTGGATAGAAAGGGAATTTCTTACTATTTGTGAGTTGTCTTTGTCAAATCTAGTGGTCATATAAGCTGATGGGTGTTGGTTGGTCAATGACAATAATTTTTGAAAATATTGTGTTTCACTGAATTTAGATTTAGTGCTGCTGGACTGACGTAATCAAATATGTTGCAATATTCTCTGAATCTCTGGCAATTTCTAACTTAATAATATTTGGCAAGTACAGGATGAGATTATTTGGCAAGCAGGTGAGTTTTGGTATGGTTTATTGCAATTTTTACCGTGTCCAGTTAATTGAATTTGATAAACTTTTACTCAATTCTGTTATTTTCTAGTTTGGAAGACATGTTGTCTCATCTTGACTGGTTGGGTAAATATAACTGATTGCAATCGATAGAAACTAATCTAATATATGTTATCTATTGCAGATGATAATAGTATGATACATTTGACTTGATTTTATCAGTATATATTTACGACGCATTTTATCATACGATTATCACGACGCATTAGTTATCAGTGGTTTCAATATGACTATATGAGGCTCAATATTGTTGACGTGTTCCATCTATGTCATATGACACATCGCATTGACTTCTAGTCTCCCGTATTATGTTTAGCGTGAAGATTTAAAAATTAGAATTTAAATCGACCGATCAACATGACACGAGCATTTTCTTTTATTAAAATGTTTGCATTTGAGATATTCTTGTTAATACAATATATTAACAATTGCACGATACTTAATTAACAATATACGTCAATGTAAATTAGACTGGACACTTGCGAATGTCTGGAGTATTTATGACAAAAGTGTAGCATCTAGTTACAAAAATATATAGGAAGCTTTGTGTGTCATGAAGATGGTAGGGAGAAGCGATTAAACTAGTGCCTAAAAGACTGCTGGAGGCTGGATCTATAAATCATGACAATGAGTTCATTGAGGAAAATGGTTATAGTATACTTGCTGAGGCTATATTTGATCTTGGAGATGATAAGAATGATGAGGCAAATAGCTCAATTGAATGATAATCTGGACTCACAAATTAAGAAATCTGAATTAGCTTATGGTAGAGTATAAGGGATACGAACATACTAGATGATAATCATAGTAATTTGGAAGTTTTGCTACAAAAACAAGAAAATCATAGGAGGCAAAGGTGGCAAAATTTATCCTTAAAATTTAAGGAAGTTGTATAAAAGAGAAATTAATGAGTAAACATTGAAGTTGGAACTTCTACCTCACATGTCAATATGGAAGAGTATGTTGTTAAATTAAGGAGATAGTCCATGGTAAGGAACAAATATTTGGGTGTGAGAAATGAGGTTATCCATTATTTTAGATAGAGGAGAAAATAGAGTTTCATAGTATATTGTAATTTTATTTTATGTTAAATTGTGAGGTTTATTTTGAATTAATCGAAAAAAGATTTGAGAATATTTCTTCACATGTTTGGTGGTGGTGAAACTTAGTTTGAACGGTATGATCTTCTTGTTGGGATTTCATTTGGCAATGCAATTAGTTTTATGCATTTCAAACAAAAACATAAAGGCATATCGATAACCCACGAGTACTTGAGAAAATGTTTGTGTATTCCTTTGAAAAGTACTCTCATATCTCTAAATTGGTTGAACTTGATTTTATAAGTTGTACTTGTGCACTAATCGGACGTCGATACCCAAGATATATTAGCACATAACAGAGTATTTTTAAGGTAAACAAACTCTTTCTTCTAAACGTCATGCATGTACAACTAAGCTAACTTCCACCACTTTGACCACCTCGTAATTCAATTCAGAAATCTCATATTTTAGTATTTTGTAATTTCAACCCAGCTCAGCTCAAGATTGGATGACTTGAATCATTCTTAAGATCGGATGATACTAAGTAGAATTAAGAGTGTGCGATTAAATTTAGCATTTTATCCTAATTAGATTAATCTAAAAGAGCATAAACATTAAGATGAAGAAAAGATGTGTCAAAAGCGGCGGGACCATTTCATAGATCGGCAAAGGCCATTTCCGGCTACAAATCCAAGTGAAAGGAAAGGGAAGTCATCATTTATACCACCTCAAGGGGCTGTCCGGAGGACCCCTTGACTTTAGCTGAAAAAGAACCAATTAAAATGCATTGCTCATCTGTTTGTCATAGTCTTCAAATATTTTATACTACTTTAGTATTATGATTAATGTAATTAAATATGTTATCAAGAGAGACTTAAATGGTTAATTGAGGAAAAATGAAGGTGAACAATTAATAAAGCCATTTTAAGGATGATTGATTTTATTTTATCTGAATTGTTTGACTGATTTACATCGCTACTTCTACTCAAAAATATATTATTAATTGTTTGTATTTATGGAAGTAAGAAGTTGAAGTTAGTAAATAAATCACTTAAAATGTTGTTTGATTAGTTGTCGTTTTCATTTTGACTGATTATAATATTTTTGTTGAGAGATATGTATTGTAGAGTATGTAACACATAATGCAATTTGTACTGTTCATTATATAATGAAATGAAGCGTCGAACTCTATTACATCATGTATCAAATATTACTCTCGATGTTTCATCTTATACTGCATAATTTGCTTATTTGGTTGTTTCAAATTAAATTACACACCTTCTTTATTTAGTAAGTCTAACTCTTTTTCCTCCGTTCATATTGCTCTCTGTCATTCATTTACAATTTTATCTTTCTCCAATCTTGAACATAGAAAGTATAAGTTCAAAGTATCGACATCGAAATCAGTTAGTTTTACTTGTTTCATCTAAGCCCGCATAAAATCTTTATAACCATCAAAATTATAATTTTAACTGAATATTTTTTTAATTTGACAACCAAAAAATACTAATATCATAATGAGAAATCGCCCGTCGGAATTTTGTGAGCTTCAATTACGCCGAGATGAGAGGCCCTGCAAAGCATGTGGGGCACCAACCGGTAAAACGGACCAAAATTTCAGATATTATCAAAGATTTTTGGCACATAAAAACTACTCTTACGTAAGACATGAAACAGAAAATCACGTGGCCCAAACCCAAACCAACAAACCCAAAACCTGCACAAACCATGTGTCTGTGCGCCCTATGCCCATTTTCTGTTTCCAATTAACAACATTAAAAAGGCCCCTGGTACCTTCCCCCAACCCACCGCCCAATTTATCAATCCCGATTAAACTGCACACTATTTTTTAGTAAATAAATTACAGGATTTTAGATATATGGATATTTTAAAATTTATATGTTGGGTACTGACTTGAAATGCCATTAATTTGCTAATGTGGAGTTAGGCTATAGTTGTAATAAAGGAGGGTAATTTTGTCTTTTCCAACACTGCAAAATCAAATTGTTCCTGCACCTAACAATAACCATAAATTATTGTGAAATATAAATAGATTCGTAATTCATAAAGTTATAATGGTTTAATAAGAGTTCGTTTGGTTGGTAAAAGATGTGGGAATTGGAAAATCCCATGAATTAAAATCCTACAAAAATGTTTGGTTGACAAAAAATATGGGAGTTTCAATTTTCTAGGAACTCCAAATTCTCACACAATGGTGGAATTTTCTTACCTAGTTCCCCCTACGTAGTTAGAAATTTCCATGCTTTTTCTTCTCACACATCCCAACCAAACAATATTTTCAAAATAATGGGAATTTAAAATGGTCTAGGAATTTCATTTTCCTACAAAATTAATCTACCACATACAACCAAACGACCTCTTAGTCATGAAAAAGTTGATCAAAAATGTTTAAACTGGGACTGATGGAGCACTATGATCACCTTAAATAATCCTTTCAATAAAATATTGATTTGAATAGATTTTTATACGATGTAAATTGTTTAATGAAAATTGTGTTGAAAGAGTGAGAATTGAGAAACACCGATGAACATATATCAATAAAGGATTGTTATGTACAGTTTCGTATTGGTTTCTAATAGTCCAAAAATACAGTGTGGATTTGCGAAAATATTTTTCAATTTAGCAATATTCAGGAAACTACGATGAGTAAAATAGCTAACTGCGCATACAGTTCAGTAAATAAAAAGTGTGACAGGTTTAGATTAAAAACCATGTTCATGTGATTAACAAATACTCCATGTCCAAAAGGCAAATCATCAATCACCAATGCATTTGGCACATGGGAGATGAATCATATGATCCTTTCATTTGCTGGATACAGAGCAGCACCAATCAATCAGACAACAAAAACATGAAAATCATATCCTCATTCCAATAAAGCCATAAACTTTGTAAGTTGTATTTACACAGTTAGACCAGGCTGCTTTACCATATGATATTTGATCAATAACAACATTGTATCAGATCTGGAAAATTTGCATTTAATTTAGATGACAGGAGAACCAAAGATACAAGATGAACACTTAATGGAACTAAATTACCAGCAAGCCTAAACCTACTATACACCGTTCATCACAGCCTCGACATGGACTGTCGTCCCGTCCTCCATTACCTTTCCGTTCACTTGGATCCTCGGCCTCTGCAATCAGCCACAGAGTTTATATGTCAATAACATGTTCTTTTCTTTTTCCGATTTAATGCAATACGACAACGAAATGGCCTTTTACCCAGTCTGCTGGATCTCCCGAGTTCCCATTCCCGTTCAGAAGCTTCATGTTCTCTTCCTTGGGCTTGCTCGTTTCCCGGGTCACTGGAATTGTCGGGGCTCCACTCCGGTCAGCTAGTTCGGGCGCCAACTTCTTCTCGAGGTATAAGTTGAGGCGCTTGTCGAGGAAGGAGACCACTAGGTTAACTGTGTACCTGAAAATATTCAACGAGTTTAATCCCGACAGTTTTACCAACCGAGAAGATAAGGACGGGGAGAAGAATGCATAGGACGGGGTTTTTTACCATGCCACGACAACATCGACAGAGTAATGTTTGCGAGAGGCAACAATCAACAAGCTTTGGGCAATTACTGTTAGCCACGCGAGTTGCTTCACGAATCTGTATCACCAAAATCAAAAAATCGTGTAAATTCCGATGATTTTCATCAGTTTGCTAATCGAGAAGACTCTTAAGAAGCAATATAACAGTTCACAAAGTCGAGAATGCCACCAAATTTCCCGTTGAAAGTTCACATCAATCTTTATACATATGCATCGTTTTCTATGTCTAAAAGAATCTTAATCGATATACAACAAATAACTGAAAAAATTGTGATGAAATATATTACCTCCTCGTGCCATACTTATGATATGTCCGCACAAAGACAAGAGAGAAGATCATGTGAGATGAAAATATCAAATCACCACAGCCATAGAGCACCCCTCGGGGAACTGCATACACAAAAGTGAACGTATAAATATGAATGCAAATACAATTAGTTTTGTAAGGTAATAGCAGTCGCGACTTACAGTTAATTAGTAAGACTTCAAATGCATTGTTGGGAGGAGGAAGCGTTGCAAGCTTCGAGCCCTGCAGTGAATGACAATGAAGAATCAGTTTCTCGAACACAATGAAGCAGAATTCCCATAAAGTATAAAACAACCAGTTTTAAGAGCAAACCTCTCGGCAATGGTAGTTTGGACCCGGAAGCTGGGTGGAATAGAAAGTAAGGATCCGAAGAAATTGACACCCCTAAAAAGAAAATTGAAATGTGTCAATTGTGTATATCAATAAAGAATACCAAGAATTGATCTCATTTTTTACTTAATCCTTTGTACAAGTATTATCTTTCTTCTACCTTTCAATATAGAGATCGCGATAATTAAAGAAAATGAGCAGAAATTAAATATATATTCACCAAAGATCCATGGGAACAAAAATTACGAGGCATTGTGATGTGAATCAGATACTTACGACAAGGAATGCCAAAACCCTGCACCAGATCAGAACTGTGTAGAACTTCGCGCTCTTGAAGATGAAAGGATGGAAAGTCCACTGCAAAAGTACAGAGAGCAGACAAACAATAAACCAACGGAGAATTTAGATGCTAATCAAAATAGAAACAAAAGATTGGAAGAAGCTAAAAGAATCGGCCAAAATGGAGACTCACCAAGACAAATGATGCAAAAATAATTGTAAATACAGTTTCGCTAATGTAAGCTCTATCTTGCCCTAGCTCCTGCATAGATTTTGGGGGAAAAAGAGTAAGATCCCGTACCAAAATTGAAGCCCAAATAAATAATGAGAAGAGGATCCATAAAAAACCAACCGGAAGAAGGTAAAAGCCGGTGTCTTGTAGAATGGGCCCAGGACGGTGCAGATAATGAACTCCTCGAGCAGCCAGGCCATGAATGTACTGAAGAAATAAATAATCGAGATTAATTCAAAAACTTACTCGCTAAGCCAATGAGCGTTAAATTCTAAGCAAACACGCGTCAAGCATTAGTTGAAGAAGATCGAAAACGACAAGAATCATAAATACATATAAACTGCTCCTCTTGATAACATAACAATCATATGCATCTAAGTGATCGAGACTAATTCAACAACTTACTCGTTAAGCCAATGAGCGTTAAATTCTAAGCAAACACGCGTCAAGCAAGAGTCGAAGAAGATCGAAAACGACAAGAATCATAAATACATATACACCGCTCCTCTTGATAACATAACTATCATATGCATACAAGTGACATATCCCATTCAGTCTAAAAAATTGCTTCTTTTGATAACCCTAGCAATCAAACTTCATCTACTTAAGTCGCGCAGAAAAAATCAACACTCAAGCAAAGAAAGGGTCACATTCCATAAAAGCCTAAACTACGCTCCTAAGCAAATTCATCTCTTCCAAATGCAAAGGAGCAATCTTAGATACCAAAACCACAGCTTGTAAGTAAGCACACCAAACACAGCCTCCAAAATAGCTAATAAACCATGAAAACACAGCTCTTGAATTTGCGAGAAACGCAACAAGCAAGCAAAAGAATCAATTTTTTTCACAGCAACAACTAAAGGACCATACAATCAGGATCCATCCCAGAAGTAAAAAAAACACAACCAATCCCTAGAACAGCTGGATTGCAATCAAACCTGACAGATTAATCCAATCAGAATATAGTGCCAGAAGTCGCCAAGGATGCTGATTTCCGTTCTAACCTCCCCACGAAAATTCTTCCACAGCTGCAAATCCAAAAACCAATCATTATTACGCTGCAAATCCAGAAACCATTCATTCAAAACACCCAAACCAGACACAGAAATCAAATTCCGGGAACAACATTCAGATAAAAAAAGAACCTTGGAAGCCTCCCGGCGAATGTAAAACGTCATGACAACACTTCGTTTCTGTTTTCCTGTTTCTGTTTCTAATGGAAGAACACCACTTTGCGCATTACATAAACATCTGATTCAAATTCCCGGACCAAATTAATCAAGGATTTGGACACCCAATGTTTCAAAACATAAACCCCTTTTCCCTTCTCCTCCTTTCAAGATCTGGGAATCCCAGAAAACCGATTGAAGAACCGATTTTGACAAGGAATGGAATTCTTCGAAGCAGCAAGGACGGGATTTGGAGTAGTCGAGGATTATAGTCTGCGGAAAAATCTTATCTTGGAGATGATGAAAGTGAGAAACAGTAAATTGAGAGAGAAAGAGAGAGATTGAAGGTGGAGGTGGATTTATGGTTCGTTGAGTTCAACGTCTCTTCTTCGTGTCTCTGCTTATACGCGAGTCGAACACGGAGCGACGGTTGACGCCTTTAGCACTACTATCATTATTTATTGATTTTTGTTTTTCTTTACCATTTTATTTTTTTACTTAAATTGGTCACAAAAACTATGACTACTAATTTTTAATAATTTGAGTTTTTTAATATGAATGATATATATTATATATTTAAGTAATGAATTTGTTATAACCTTCATATTTAAGTTTTCGAGAAGTAAATGCTAGCCAGCTATATCACACTCAAAGTGTAAGGTGAGACGTAAATTTGATTGTCTTATCTGCTTAAAAGCGGATGGAATTATATTGTATGTAATGTACTAGATCTTTATGTAAGTTTTCTCACCTAAAAAGATTGGTTTAGTATTGTGTAGATCTTTCTAATTAGAGGTTTGTTTCATAATAACTTTCAAAAATGTTGATTGCTCGAATATTTAGCGATAAATTATTTTTAACTATATATCTGATCATATATCACATAAACATCACTGTCATAGACGGTTTCAAATAAAATAATAATTTAAATATTTTTTAGAAAAATAACAAACAATTAGATAAGTCGGTTTATGATAAGGCATCTGATCCGATATTTATAATAAGTCTAATTACTAGTTTGAGCTCAAAATTTTTTAAAAAAAACGGGTCATGTGAAGGTATTTTAGCTTATTTTTTTTGTAATTATAGAGTATTTTTTGACAAAATTTGATTATTAAATTTTATTTTGTGGAAGAAAACATTGAAATAGAGCGTCGAAAAGGAAAAATCGCCGCTAGGAAAAGTAGAGGAAAATGCACCCCTTTTGATAAGGACGGCTGGATATGGGTTTCTCTCATGACTTCTTCCTAACATTTTGTCCATTTTCTTTCCTGTCTTTTTTTTTGGTGTTTTTTCAATTCAATTTGTTCTAAATTTGTGACAAACAACTTTTTATTAATTTCAAACAATTTTTTCTCCTTTTAAAGTAATTTATTTACTTCACTAATCTCCCTTTTCTATTTTCCAAATTTGATTCTACAAAGTTCGGGACACTTAATTATTGGAGGAATTTTAAATTATGATTTATGAGTTAAAGAAGTTAATAATGGTATTAAAGAAATTAAAATGTATTATTTGGACATGGAAACCGAAATTCAGATATGCTAATGTCAATCATTTATGTACAATAATAATACTTTCTATTTATGTCAACACTTATTTCCTTATATATTGAATTATACTTTTATATAGTGTTATGACATTTGATTTTATTGCTATTTATGATAAGTTTCTTTCTAAAATACATTATTATACATTGTAATTAATGGTATTGATCATTTTTATTTATAGTTTTACCTTTATAACTCTTTATATAAACTTGTCTTTTTCTTTAAATTATTACTTATTGTCTATAATTAGAATGAACTGTTTTGGAATTTATTTTATTTTAATAATTTATATCAAACATTTATATGGAGAACATGTTCTCAGCCGTTTAATTTTGCTAAATTAAACTAAAATATATTGAATTGAAATGAAAATGAACTGAAGTAAAAAAATGAATATATCAATAATTACAATAATATAGTAATTAAATTAGAGTAAACTGAAACAAATATTTAGGTAAAGAAGGGCTGGACTGGAAACGTGTTCTGAAATTTCGTGACCGCGGAAATCTCCGTTACATTTTTGGCACTAATATTGCAATGTGGTGCCAAATTTTGTATTTTTCATCCAATTGGCAATTTATCCTGGTTCCCATTTTTGGTTGTCTTATTGGGATGGACTTTCCGTTTTTACCAATTTCTTCTACAATACTAATCTGAATATGAAATTTTATCACATGCACCCCCTCCGTCCGCTCTAGTTAGGCCCTGTCCAGTTTAACTTATTTGGTGTTGTACTGTACTGATGAGTGCTGAGCTGTGTTGATCAGTGCTGTGTGCTGTACTGATATTGAGTTGAATAGTGGTGAAAGTGTTGAATAGTGGTCATTTGAGTTGAAAAAAAAAATACAATATTCATTACTTACGAACTAAAAAGTTTACTTAAATTAATTTTATTTTTACAGAACATAAAAAAAGTGTCCATTTAGAGGTTAAATGCGTTGAGGTGAAAAGTGTTGTGCTGATGAGTGTTGTGTTGTGCTGACCAGTGATGTGTTGTGATGAAATGTGATGCAATAAATTGAACTGGACAATACCTTAAAATTACACGTTTTTTGTTTTCGGGCGTCTCGATTAAAGGCAGGGCCAGAACCAAACACATATAAATAGGGGTTACTAATCAGAGCTCAGAGTTTTTAAAATTCAAAATCATACTATATTTTTATTCCGAACTACAGTAATATATGTTGTAATATATATTTGGCGTTGCCGTCACCGCGCCGTGCAACTGTGATTCCGCCACTAATCCAAGTTGAATACTTTCTTTTTATAGTAACACTCTTATATTTTTTATCACTTATTTTACTTACTTTTTTTTGAAATTCGATTTCCATCATACACTTCACAATCCGTAATTCAACTTATATTTTCAATCTTTACGGCTTCGACCGGAACGAATGGAGTATAGAAAAAGATTTGGAAAATGTTGGTAGGAGGTTCCAAAGCTCTGGTGTTTAATTTGACGTTCCAGAGGAATATATGTACTTGGGAGAGGGATCCGAAGTCACGAGGAGCACCGGCTCGCCGGCCGATAATTGCCTGCATGCAAATCTGTCATCCAAAACATGCATGCCTCGAATATACTCCAATCATCAACAACCAGCCAAGCACGACATGTTAAAAAACCACGGAGTAATCGAATTATACATCAATTTTTGTTCCGATCATCGTTAGCTTATTAGGAGTAAGAACAATTTAATTTTGTAGAATTAAAAAAATAATTATCTTTCATTATTACACTGTGACCTAGATTTGCATTATCAAATCAGACGCATTTCAAGTCAATATCAGACATGTAAAATCAAAGAGTAGTTATACTTAATTATGTTCGATTTAGTTTAATAGTAAGAAATAAATTCAGGAGAAGTGAGAACGAGCCCTAACAATTGATGGTTCAGAATTTCATAAATGTTAGGAAAATTGATTTTCGATCTTATCGGATTAATTTTTCAATATAATTAATCTTGGACATCGTCCACTTAACTACAATTAACTATACTGAATTGAAAGGTGCTGAAATATAAAACAATGAATTAATGAATTGAATTGAAATATACTGAATGTGTTAAGAAAAATATTAATTGGATTAGGCCTTGATATATGTGGAATAAATTGTTTCAAAAAAAATATGTGGAATAAATTATAAAAACATAATATGTAACATGTAATTTTACAAAGAAAATTTGTTTTTTTTTGTTTCACAATTCCTTAATTGAAATTTCTCAATACTTCAACGGAGGTATAGGAACCACGTAAAATGGCTGAAAAATGGGAGGAACAAGCATGCAAAATGCTCTAGGGAAAAAGAGCACATATAAAGAAAGCTTGAGCCACTTTTTCTATGAATTTATTTAATTGATTCATTATTTAATTATAACACACTAAGCCATTACTAATTAAAAGCATTTGGAATCAAGAGGACTCTAGTGGCATGTCTATGAAACTATTGATTCCACATGGGAACCACTATCTTTTTTAACTTTGGAGATGAAACTGTTTATTTTAAGAGGGGAAACTTATTTGAATTGAAATGGCTGAGCGGATATAAGATAAACATAGTGGATTAAATATTAAAAAAACGTAAATATTCATTACTGAAATTAACTTAAATATTTTCAAATAAACATTCCATTACATTTATTTCACTTCTTAACCTTTTCAATAACACACTTATGCCTGAAATTTTTATTATATATCAATTTATTCAGAATAATGATATTAGGGTAGAAAAGATATATCATGCTGGATTTGCTGCATTGTTGTTTGTCCACAACAAAGAACAGCGCGGTGATGAACTGGGGAATAATGAACGGCACTTCAAAAAGTTCCAATCCATGTTATTAAATAAAGCCAACATTACTTGCCACCATTTAATTAAACCAATAGGTAAAAATTAATATTCACTTACTCATAATATATAACTTATTAATATAATCATATTGCTAATATATGTAAATATATTAACAAGTGAAACGAGTGTCTAAAACTCCATAGAATTAATGATTACTTTTGTTAATTCAATCTGTGACGGAATCAGAGATATTTTTAATAAAAAGTGATATATATAATTAAAAATATTTATAACTACGCACAATCATAAGGAATGCCTAAAGGAAAGGTGATCGTTATATGTAGTCCGATATTTATTATTGCAGTTCAGTATTTTGGTTGCCAGATTACTATTGCAGACTTGCAGTCCAGTTTGAACATTGAATATTTAGTTGCCAGATTTTAAAAGAGCGATCCATCACTAAATTCAACTCAACTCAGCTCAAATTACGATAATGTTTATCTTATGAGTAAATGGAATCAAGCCACCTTTTTTCTAACACTTTTTCAAACATGTAACGTCATTTGTGATTAGGAAATGGGAATAGGCATAAAGGCATACATTGTTCGGATCATTTTGGGAGGGAAACGAACAAATCGAGTCTTTAAGCTTTCCGGCGCACTAACATTTCAAATGGTAGGTTAACGGTAGAGCACTAGACCAGTTTTTTAATATTTAAAATCAATCGAAATGTATGCTTTTTTTGTTTCAAGATTTTTTTTACATAGAGAAAAAATAAGTTTAAATTTTTGAATGAATAATATTGAGTTCGAGATGAAATTTAGTGAAATTAAATTTATTTTATATAATATAAAAATGCTAAAATGGACATAAGTAACTGCAAGATTGTTTTTTTTATTACAAGTATAAGGATTTCCTGCAACTATCCTAATCTACCCTAATCTACTGATCCTCTACTTTGTCATCCACTTTATGCTGTGAATGAGGTGAAGGTTCCAGTTGACACCCTCTGATGCACTTCACTTCTCTGCATTTCATGCGCCAACTGATGTCTCTCATTACTCACCGCTTTGAGATGAGCATGTCGCTGCGGGACTGGAGATTTTGATACTAGAAGAAAGCCAGAGGGACGGGGGAGTGGGGGTCTGAACTCTGAACCTTCTCCTATCCAAGATTTATTGCATGACGTTTGACCAAGTGGGTTAGCTGCAAGATTGTTGTTAAGCATGATAAATCATTTGAAAATTAATCAAAGGTGAATGGTGGTGATCATGATCCTTTTACTCGGTGGGTGGGTATCAGATGCAACGTTGACCGTCAAATCGTAACGGGAGAACGTGGTCAAATGAAAAGTCATTGGCTGAATTTGAAAATTTGGTCAAACCACGTAGAGTCAATTATTGGATACTCAAGCATTAGTCGCCGTTAGTGTAGACAGTTCTGCTTCTAGATGCATTTGCAACTTGATTTCTTTTTTCTTGAATTTTACTTTTAATAATAAAATTAAGTGAAATAACAATGAATAACCTTGACTTTTTATTTGGATAGGTCATGGAATTCTTTGACACTAAACAAAGTTAGATATAAAGTTGGAGAAATAAAATCGAAATTCATACAAGCAAAACTAGCATGATCATTCTGGATATTCAGAATAAAAAAATATAGATGCGCATTTGTTTGCTAATTTTGTGAAAAATAATAATTTCGATTAGGTTGAATGAAATTCTACCTCATAATTCTTTTTGTCAAAAATTGTTGGACATTTTCCAAAAGTTGAGAAGATATGAAGTTATTTTCCTTAAAAAAACAAAGCTAGATATATGATAAATTTCAGCTTCAATAAAATCTGAATAATACTTAAATTTATAGAAACATCAAAAAATTTAAATATGTGATTCCAAATTTAGTATAATATCTAAATATATTTCACGTAAGTTATAAAACTGAACCGAGTTGAGATATATTGAACTTATTTTAACTTTTTTTAATAAGTTGAAAAATTAAACCTTCACAGCAGCTTAAAATACTAAGAGAAAATCATATTTTTTAATAAAATTGAATATAATAAGTACAAATATATTGATTATCCTATAATTTCGTTTTAACTTGGCATTTTCAACAAAATAACAAGTACTTTTGCTCAAATTTTATTGTTTTCCATTGAAGCTTAAATAAAAATCAAGAATTAAGGGACGTCATGAGATTTGTGGAGGGGTCAGATGATTAGGGCCAGGTGGTGATGGTCCGGTGTCCCTAGCGGAAGTCGGCCGACATCGATTGTGTCGCGCGTACCACTAGTTTAGTTGCCCACATAATTACGATTTAAAACTTAAAATCATTTAACTTTAATTCTATAATCAAATGATAAATTTAGTATTTACATTTGTTATCTTAATTTTTTTCATGAAATAGTGTTTTTATACATTTATTTAAACGGTTTAATATATATCAGGATCATATCCTGATATTGGCAATATCAGGCACCAACTAAATAACGACACATCATGTTTAACTAATTTATGATTGGACCACGTGTTCAATCATTACCCAGACGGGTTTAAGCATTCTGAATTAGCGTTTTAGAACTTTACTAAAAATATCTTAACCAATTAAAACATTACAATTGTACACGTGTCATTATCTTATTGGTGTCTGATAAAGCCTATATGAATCATCCAGATGAATGTTATTCTCTTATTTAATTAAAATGATTAGAAGTTTTAACTTTTTGGAATCGGGGAGTAAAAATTGCGATACCAATATCTCTAGTTCAGTTCCATTATTTACAATACTTTCGATATCTTTCAAAATATTTTAGTTCTGTTTAGTAGAGTATTCTCTCATTAGTATGAGTAAAATTAGGAGTTACACGAGATTGCTCCGACAATCCAAAATTTATATTATAGGATAATTTTATTATAATTAAGATTAGAGGTGTAGAGAAATTCTGGATTTCGGTAGCCTTAACCCCATCTAGCCACTCTAAATATATTCGTCTGATTCCGTCTCTGCATTTTAGTACCATTTAGTTTAGTTTAATAGCTCTTTTATCACTTCAATTTAACACTGTTCAATTTCGACCAGCTACCTCTAACGGACAGGGACCCTAATGGGGGGCAGTGATGAACTGGTGGTTGTGCTGTATAAGGCCACCCCGTCCCACGATATATCTTTGTTCCCGACTACTCCTCGTTGTTTCCCACGTGATTGACAGCACCCCTAACAAACTTCACTCCACGACAACTTATCCAACATTATTTTTATTTTGTAATCCCATTTTAATTTCCTATTTTCAGTAGAGAAAATGTCCTACAAATAAAATAATAGGGGATCGGTAGATACAATCAGATATTTACTTATATAATCTGTATATTACTTGAATTGACAAAAATATCCTTATATTAATAAGATACAAATTTTCAATCGATTCCCGTATTTGTGATTCTTACATCATTTTCGAGAGGGAAGGCAAGCACGTCGAAAAATTAGATCATAAATCACATTAGATCATGGGCGTTGTCATATGCAGTCCAGTATTTACTTATGCAGTCCGTATTTATTCATGAATTGCCATTAATACCCTCAGTATTTATTTAAAAGTAAATGTGGTTCCCATAAATGAGGGTATATCAAGAACTTTCAATACAAATACGGACGGCGTAAGTAATGTTGGACTGCATGTATCAATTGCCTAGATCATGGATTACTTTAGTAAGGGCATATTAAGTAGTTTAGGTACAATATAGAGTGCAGTAATGTTGGATTGCATATACCAAAATACAGTGATGCATCGTCATTATTTCTCCATTACTTATACATTATCTTTATCCAACCACGATATACAGTGATACATTCATACATTTGTGCATGGCATAAATAGGGTTGCATGGGATGGTATAGTCAAACTACAATTTAAGATATAACCTAGAATTATACATCCAAAAAGATAGTAGAGTTTCAGTTTTCGCAAGCTACTAAACTAGGTCCGATCCGTGATGTAATTCAACAAAATCAATAATATAATTTCGTACAAGAAATTTCAATAAGAAATTTTTTCATCATGTATCTCTTGACATATCCCAATTATAATAAAACTACAAATTTATATTTATTTTAGAGCATCTAATTATTTCATATCATACGATTACTAATATTCGTGGTCCCGTGTCACTATCATCACCACAAACTTTATCCATAAACTTTTTCTAGAAAATATTGTAACTGCAAAATATACTTCAATATAAGACTATTTCAGTGATGTATGTTACAATCTAAACGAATAAAACAAATTTATTTGGATAAATACTCATTTTATTAGTACCACTCTAGATAGTAATTCTTTGGTTAATATTAACAATGATGTGTGTAATAAACCAAGGTTGCTTTTACATGAACAGTCATCCACAAACTAAAATGATATTAAACCCTAAAAAGAAAGCAAAGTTGGAGAGAAACACTCTTGAGTGATGGCTTTTAGTAGAGTGATGAAATGAATGAAGTGTTTAAGTTGTTAAGATGTCAATTACTAGTTTATTAATGGTGTTATAGTCACACCTTACGTGTCATGTTTTGACCATAATATCACATGTTAACCTCAATAGCATCATCCTAAATTCCTAATCCACACTTAACTATCAACAATATCATTTCAAAATCATATATAAAAAATAAAATAAAAAGTGAGTTTCCACGTAAAAGGAAAAGAAGGAGGGAACACCCACGTGATTAATCAAAGTGGTGATTAAATTGATTCAAAAATTGAATGTTCAAAACTAACAATTGCAATGTGAGATGTTTTTATAGCAAGGAAGGTTTTGTTAGCACCAACTGATCAGGGGCGGACACAGAAATTCAATAGTGGGTGGCAAAATTAACAAATATTATGAGTACTACTACTATTTTCAGAAAAAAGAGGGTGGTAAAATTTATAAGGTGAAAATTTTTAAAAAATATTTTTGGGGGCGTACCTTCGCCACTGCAACTAATAACCGTCATTTAGTTTTAACTGTTAGACGGTGTGTTTTACCTTCTCATCAACTCGTAGTGTTGGGAGTGACGAGTTTTTAACGTGAATAAGTAATAGTCTCTATATAGTTATAACTTTTAGAAATCAATATTTATATGTTCATTGACTCTTGATGCTGGAAATGACAGGTCATGATAACAAGGGTTATCGTCTGTTTCTCTAATAATAAAAAGAGCACGGACATGCGAATGGGCCATATTGCGATGTTCGGCCCGATGGACCAAGTTGACCTAATACGCAAAGCGCAACTGTTGAACTATCATCGGTCTACTGCAATATTATCGTCTGAACCAAACCACATCCATTGGTGGGTTCAAATTCTACTATATAAAGAAATTCACATTAAAAACATGTTATAGAAACCATAATCTCATCAATCATAGTGCGAGATTTTTTACAGTAGAAGAATATCTTATCAAACACCAATTAATAAACGTCATATAATTATAATTCAAAGATACTACTTTCTCATTAATTCGTGGTGCCCGGTCTTGAAGGCGACTAAATTATAACCGTCATATAACTCTAACTCTTAGACGTCGTGTTTTACCTCTAACCAGGGACAGATTTTGAGTGCAAGGGTTATCATCCCCAAAGGAAATGTAAGCAAGGAAATGCTGATGGGCCAGTTCGGGTGGATAAATTATCCATATTGCGATACTCGGCCCGTTGGACCAAGTTGACCTTAGACGCAAAGCATGACTGTTGAACTACCACCGGTCCACTGCAAAATCAACGCCTGAACCAAACCATATTGTCACCAGTAGAGCTCAAATCACGCTGTCTAAAAATAAAAACCTTAAAAAATAAATGTAAATTCGTTCACGGGATCTTCTTATCTTGTTCCGAGGTTTCCGTTTGTTCGGAGAAGTTGATGAAATTATCCATCCGCAGATTCACAGATGGAAGCTTCAAAGTTATCTTGCTGCCGGCCTGCTTCTTCACTGAGCAAAGTGAGTGGATCTGACCTTTCACGGTTTTTAACGATTGATTTGTGGACAGTATTGAGAATTTGATTAGGGCTTATGTTTTCTGGTTTACTTGGGATGAACAGGTCTTTTGCAGGTTTAATTCTGGACACAGGCAGAAATCTTTGCCCTTTTCTTGCAACAATCCGAGTTTCATTTCCCAGAAACACTGCAAAGGTTCAAACTTTTCCGGCAACGTTGGTACGTGTTCTATTACATCCACCTTTTCACTTAAATTTATGATTCTAGTGATACCAGTGATGAACTATGCTTAGGGAACTGAACTGAACTGTAGCCAGAATGTATGTAGTACTGAAAATTTGACACCTAACTGATCTGAGCTGAATTGAACTGAAAAAAATCAGTCTAATGTTTGGTTTTGTTCAGAGCAGTTCCCAAATGGCATGCTTCCCATCAAAATCTGTTGAAACCATGTAAAGCTAAGAGCGAGGATCTAGAAGGAACCTTAACCGGAGAAAGCATCATTCTTGATGAGCAGTCGTTAGAAGAGGAGTTGCAGATCGCTATCAAGGAAGAGAATTATGCAAAAGCAGCCAAGCTGAGAGACAGCCTCCGCTCTCTCCAGAGCGAAAGCAAGACCTCTGTGCTGGCGGCAAATGCTCGTTTCTACAATGCATTCAGAACCGGGAACCTGGCGGCGATGCAGTCGCTCTGGTCAAAGAGCGATAACGTCTGTGTTGTTCATCCTGGCGTGAGTGGCATCTCCGGCTATGATCTCGTGATGGGAAGCTGGGAGTTTGTTTGGGCTGATTACGAGTTTCCTCTGGAAATCGACATCAAGGATGCACAGGTAAATGTGAAAGGCGATTTGGGATATGTGACTTGCATCGAGATGGTGAAAACCAAAGGAAGCAGCTGGGGAAAACAGTTTGCGACTAATGTGTTTGAGAAAGTCGATGGCCAGTGGCATATGTGTGTTCATCATGCTTCTTATGTTGATCTGTGAAGCGAGGATTCCGAGTCCAGCAAAATTTTGGTCATGTAATGTCTGTTTTCGCAACTTTGTATAACTTCCCTGGATTTCTATCAAATTGATTTCTTTTCGCGGAAATGGAGATTGCAGTTACAAAAACCATGTAAAAAAGTTCTACATCTTCTTCATTTTCCAAGCTTTTTTTGGAGCATGAGTGGTATACTAGCGCGTTCTATACAATATGTAACTCAATGTCAGACTAGCAAAATGACAGAGTTATAGCGGCCGCTCAGATTCTTCCGGCTGGAGATGAGGGTGGGAACGAGGCGAATCTGGCAGGAAGCTCGTCCTGGAACTTGAATTCATCCTTTTCCTTGTTTCCAGAGTTTGCCTCAGCTGGTAAGTTTGGTTCTCCCAGATTCTTGCAGTCGAAGATATCACCAAACTCACGGCTGACTATGGCCGCCACACAGATGGAGAATCCCTCTAGCAGAGAGACTGAGGAGTGAAACTCGACTGAGTATAATCCAGGATCAACTGGAACCAGTCTGAAGATAGGCTGCTTTTTCATGGCACCGCCCTGCAAATAAGAAGAAGCATTCAAACATCCATTCATATGATAGAGAGATGACTAATCCTTATGCATACCTGAATAACAAGATTTAGATGTCTCGGTGAAGAAAAGTTGCCTCTTTGCTCGCGATCCTCGAGAATTTTCAGCTTGCAACCGACATCCCAACCTCCACAGTCACATAATCCTCCAGTTTTCCACCGTTGGATCAATGAAGAAGGTGCACCACTGCTCGGCACACTGTGTAATGCACCAGGTAGAATGACTGTTGTGCTGTTTCCTCCTCTTAGCTCCAGATTGTATTCTGCAATCGAGTCCTTCAGAATAACAGCTGCAATTTCCATTCCTTTGTCTCCTTCAGTAGGACTGACATCGTATAAGACCGATTCAGTAACAACAAAGGGAAGGTTGCCATTATCATTCAACTCTAAGTGGAAAGATCTACTGAGCTTCATCTGACCAACCACATCATACCCAAAGCCGCGATTTTTCTCCTTCAATCCACTGGTTATCCAGCCCCCGGCCTTCTTCTTGATTTCATGGACTGAATAGAATGAATATGTCAAGTTCGAACCAGCCTTTCCATCGGCTGATGGCAACTGTTTCAGAGCTGCGGCCAAGATGTCGCTCCTGTTATCCACCACAAACTTGAAGAAAGGGATTCCATTTTTGACCGTAATCTGCATAAGAGCTTGAAAGGATGATGCTGCATTTGCACCACTTTCATTGGAAAGTGGCCTGTTCATGTTAGTAGGCTGTAAGCTAACAAAACTGGAGTGCTTGGTCTGAACTGCATCAAAGGAATGACTTAACTTGGCCTTCAATAGCGGATCTAGTAACTTCTTGAATGGACTGGTGCGTCTTCTCCCGCTAGCATTTGCCTTATCTGTCTTGGATTCATTGATGTCCCCGAAAACCTCACCAGCTGAAAGGTTAGAGCTGTTATCTGTCGGCGATGATACGTCCTTAAAGCTGAAACTCCTGCTTAACCTGCCCAGGCTAAAACTAAAACTTCTTCTAGACTCGGGATGTCTTCCTTTCCTGTCTGAATTCTTACCAAAAGCCATTTCCATTTCATTGAAACTCTCGGTGGAAACTAGATCAGCAAAGTTGCAACTTTTAGACTCTGGACATGTGGCATTTGATAACCTCGCTTCTAATGAAGCGTCAATCTGCAATGGATATGAGGAGTGATCTGATCCCGAGCCTTGAAAAACAGCACCGCCAGAAGGCAGTGGACAAGAATGAAGGAATTCAGAGTCAAGCTGTCTGAAGCAAAACTCCGGAGAAGAGAAGGGATCAGAATATCTTCGGGATGAGCTCCTTGAGTCCGTTTTCTTTGTAGAAACAAGCCTGATTCCCCTAGAACTGTCAGCTGAAGCTGCAACATCGATAGTGTTTGCATTGGATTTGGCTTCCATTGATGCACGGTCCATTGATTTTTCCCTCCGGTGTACCTGTTTGTGAACAGAAACACTAGGAGGCCGGGGACATGAATGCGGAATTTCCTGGCTGAGCTCTCCAGAATGAGGTTCCTGAAATGAAGAAGATCCCTCCCTCGCAATGCTGCTGTCCCTTCCCAGTTGTCCATCATATGATGCCGAACTGTGCAAAGAGGGACTCTTTTTGTGACACCTGGGCTTTAGAAGAACTATATTCTGAGGTTGAGGATTGCAATCTTCTGATGAATCACTGATGTTCACCTTTAGAGTTCTACTTTTACCAAGTGAAGGCTTTGAAGAGAAGCTTTCAGCATGATCCGCCTCTTTCTTCTTGCCCTTGTCATGAATTTTTCTGCTCGAAGATCTTACTGATTGAGATGAGTCTTTCTGCAGCTCAGCAGCTTTACTCCTCGACACAGTTTGAGGAACTTCGTGAGACTCGGCCTTTCCTTCAGGCAATTCACTGAAAGGTCTATAATGCAGCTCGGTAGAAGAATGTCGCCTCCTGCCAGCAGAGGTTTTAGACAAGGAACCGCCACTCGATGATGCTTTAGGCTGATCTCTAGCAGGCATTTGCTCACCAGGCTTGTACTTTTCCAGAAGCTTCCAATCAAGAACTCCGAAATTCAAAGCCTTCACTTGAACATTCTTCTGCTTCTCAGCTTGCTGGAGAAATCCAGGGAGATTCGACATGTACCTGACAAGCTCATCTTCCTTCTTCCCTGTTTGCTGCCTCGACAAACCATTCGCCTGAGGATTTGCACACCGCTTACCAGATGGACCGGGCACCTCACTCTTGTCTTCAACCTTGGAGCTCCTACTGTGCCCCTGCCTAGACTCCCTTCTTATATCTACCTTAACCCCCATCTTTCTAGCAGCATCAGAAGCCTCATTTCTCGACTTTTTCTCAGCTGACATGGTAAAAACACCCCTAATTCAGCTGCAAAACACACACACACACACACAAACACAATCTTATCAGCGAAAAAACCCGGAATCAAAAGCACTAAACTTTATTTCACACCAATTTGCAAAAGACAATGTATAAACTTATTAAATTTCTTCAAAGCAACCATCATTATTCTAGCAATACCACAATAATATCTGTGTAATGCTGCATTAGCAAGGCATCTGATACATATGACCACCAAACTTCCGCAAAGAATCGACATAATTAGCCTATCCCAACAGCCAAATTATCCATCACAACCAGAAACCAGCACTATTAGTTAGCTTGGAGGTTGGTTGAATGTTTAAAGAACCACAATGCAAACAAGCAAAGCCACATTTAATAAACAAAACCAAAAAGCCACATTAATAAAAAAGTAATCTTGAAGCAAGATCCATCTCCATATCCAAGAACCACAAACCAAAATCAACAATTAAAACCCCAAATGCATTTAAAGTTTAAACCCCTTAGATCCACAAGAACACACAGTCACATAGTTCATGAAACAGCACAAGAAACAGCATTATTACCAGTAAACCATCAACAAAATCCTCCAAAAACACAAAAATGCATCAAAATTGCTGAAACAAACATCCAAGGAAAGAAATGTAGGAGAAAAACTCACAAGAAAAGCAAGGCAAAGAATGATTCTTGGGATTGCATCAGCATCAGCCGCTTTCTTGAGTGAAGATACAAAGAATCAGAATCCCTAATATATATATTTACTGACAGAGCAATAATGGCAGAGAAAAGAGCTCCATAGCTACTGACCACTCCATAGCCTCTGCAACATTTTACAGAGCATTCGGTACATAAAAAACAATGCTACGGAGATTTGGAAAGGGAAAGCAGAGAGGAAATGGAAATCCGGGTCGGGTCTGCGGGGCCCGCTATAAGTGCGTTTTCGTTATGAATCGGACGGTTATTAGCTGGGGCAGTGGAAGATCAGCGGTTCATATTTAAGGATGGTGGGGCCCCCGGGGGAGTAGTAAAGAAAGAGACAATTTCTCTTTTACTGTGGTTTGGTTTTTCGGATCCCTATACGTTCGATTTGGGCCCGGAAATGAGTGACGTCAGAGATGGGGAGGCCGCATGTGGTTCTTGATTGGTTTAAGGGACTGTACTATTTTACTGTAATTTTTTAAGGTACTAGAGTAGGGATTATGGGAAATTACTGTTGTACGTTGGAAGGTTAATTATTGTGCTTTATCATTTTGGTGAAATGGTTCGTGGAGTTTACTTTACGAATTATGGCATGATCATGATTTTTTTATTTAAAAAATGTTGTGCAATGTGTAATTGAATTTAGACTCTGTTCAAATCGTAAACTAAAAAATTAATAGATTGTATCAAAAAGTGTTGACAGTATTGAGAATTGTTGAACGGAAGAGGATCTTATGCTTTTTAGTAGATTAGAACGTTACATTTTTATTACTCCCTCCGCTCTAGCAAAATTTCTTAGTTAACTTTATTTCGGATTTTTAAGAGAGTGTTTTATATGTTGTGTTTTAGTTTTTAAAAGGTAAAGAGGCACTAATATTTATAGTTATTAGACAAATATGTAAGTTATGGGCATTATTAAGGTAAAAAGACACTAATATTTAGACAAATATGTAAAAAAACATTAATATTTATAGTTAATAGAAAGGTAAAATATTTTTTTTAAGTTGGGTTATAACTCACCTTTTCTCCTGAGAGTTGAACCCGGGATCTCGGGGGTTGATCTACTAGTATCCTACCACTAGAACAATTCTTAACTCTCTAGAAAGGTAAAATAACTTAATAAGGGTAAATATATCTTTTTATAACTATTTTTTTAAAAAAAAAAGTGAGGGATGGAAGTAAAAAAATTTTAACTGAGACAGTTCAAAATGAAAAGTAAGAAATTATAATTGAAATGGAGGAAGTCAATGATTTAAGAATCAGATTCAATAGTCAGATTTGTAAGTATAAACTGTATAACTTTAAAATAAGAATATTAAAAATTTATCTCGATTCAGTTCAGCTTAGCAGAACGAGATAGTAACACCATTTAGATAACTATTGTTTCTAAATGTGTCACAAGCACATTTGCTTTAATTGCTAAGGTATATGTTTGTTTATAATCATGATTGTTTTTAATTAGATTATCACTATCCCAATGGTCCAAGTGCGTCCCAATTTAATAATTATTATGGAATTAAGTTCTCATGATTCTATGCAAACGCATGGCACTGTGCATTTTGTCCACATCCACATTCCCCCGAAATATGGCCACTGCATTGTTTGACTTACGAAGCTCTTTTGTTTGTGATATGTTTAATGTTGGCGCCATGTCGACATAATGCTTGAAGTTGGCCATGTTTCCATTTTCAACCCTTATCATCAACCTCATGCAACGCAAACAAATTTAGACCATCTTTTGACCAAAATGCTTACTCAATTTTATTGTTGTTAGGAGATTGGAAGGAAGTATAGATAATTAATGATATTAGACCCAGTCAAGTTCAACTGCTTGGATCTGCTAAAACTGCTTGGAGCTGTTTGGAGCTGATTGGTGGTGCTTGGAGCTGCTTGAGCTGCTTGAATTATTTTATTATTTATGGATGAATGTTCGTATGTGGTTTAAATGTAATTAGACAAGTTCAATGAACAATATTTCATTAACAACAATTAAAATAACCTCTTTAGTACCTAAATTTCAAAACATTTTATTTCTTTTAAAAAAAAATCAAGTCGGATGAAGTAAGCTGCTTGAGCTGCTTGGGGCTGCTTGGGACTGGTTGGGGCTGCTTGGGACTGATTGGGACTGCTTGGAGTTGCTTGCAAGAAGCTGAACTTGATCATGATCTTGAATTTCCACTTGTTTCATTTATATGGTAATTCTTAAGCGAATGGTGGAATTGCATTTTAATCGTCATCTTAATTCTCTGTTAGTTCTGTTTATACGGACATACTCAAGTGAATGTCAAAAGTACATATTTCAAATTTACCATTTCTTCTGATTATATTAACATGATAAAGCGATTGATATGAGCTGATAAAGTGATCGACGTGAGTTGAAATTAACATATGCATAAGTAACTCATAACCCTTTTGAATCTTAGATATCAGAATGTATTATGTTATCTCATTCGGTAACTAAGTAGGTGACATAATATGAAATTTTCCGTCCCAACTTTTTTTTGTCAATAGATACACTAAACGTTTTTAGTGATATGAAATGAAATTACCGTAAAAAAAGTAATTTAAACCTGCAGAATTCTTCTCAAAAACGGGGAGAATATAACAGAGTTGGGATTACACTAGAATAGCCCCACAAGTCGTAAAGTGATGAAGAAGTGTCTCCAAACACCAGAAAAAGGGCGGCAAAATTCCTCGCACGCCTCAGGTCCTAAAACAATTCACCGATTGTGGACATGTACATCAAAATAATCTGCATCATTACGATATTTTTACCCGTGTCAAATCATCAATTTCCTTTTTTTAATTTTTTTTTAAAAATAATCTAGGGTGTGTTTGGTTCGCAAGTTTTTTGAGATTCTAGATTTTGTTTTGAAATTTTGAGAGTTTGGGTTTTTGTTTAAAATTTTGAGAGTTTGGGTTTTTGTTTGACATTTTGAGAGTCTGGTTTTGTAAAATCTATGTTTGATTGAGTTGGATTTTGTGAGTATGAAACAAAATTTTTGATTGGTTTTTAGAATTTTACAAGTCTGGAATTTTGAAAACTTGATGAACCAAACAAGATTTTACAAAATTGGACTTGGATAATCCAAATTTTGCAAAAACTTGCCCAACCAAACACACCCCTAGTTTTTTTTATTAAAATAAACTTTGGCCTTCATCTTGTTTTCACTCACTTAATTATACCAATCTTCTACTAGCAGCTCCATAATGCATGTCCCACACAAATTATTGCTGCTACTGATCTGCTAAAAGCTTCAGGCCGATCTACTTTTGTTTGCGGAATACAATGTTTGCATATAAAAGATTATTTGTTGCATCTTTTTTTATGTATTTTAATGCATGATAATTATAGACCGGCATAATTTAGAGTATTTATCATAGACCAATGACTTTGCTTGATCAATAAGCCCACCTTGGCTAATCATCAAAGTACATAACCAGAGGTGCTTTTACTTTCATGGTTAGAATCTGTCAAGTTCAGCTTCTTGCAAACAGTTTCAAGTTGTAAGCAACTTACTTCATCCGACTTGAATTTTTTTAAAAAGAAATAAAATGTTTTGAAATTTAGGTACTAAAGAGGTTATTTTAATTATTGTTAAAGAAATATTATTTATTTGAACTTGTCTAATTACATTTAAACCACATACAAATATTCATCCATAAATAATAAAATAATCCAAGCAGTCCAAGTAGATCCAAGCAGTTCAACTGGACAGGGTCTTAACTAGCTAGCTAATGTATAACTAGTATTAACAAAGCAAAAACGAGGTTACTTATAATTTATAAGGTATATCGTACTACGAAATGTATCATTTACAAGGCACACGTCGAATATTCTATAAGAATCACAAAGTAAAATCCATTTTTATTATGTTCTTAGTTATCTGACGCAGTCGGAATAATCATAATATATCGGCACAAATCTTGAACCACAGTAACGAGTTGCAAATATAAACCCTAGTTTATCATAATCGGGAGAAAAATATTCTCAAAGTATTATTATAAAAGATGATCCTCCGAAATATTACAAGATAGATAGTAAATTATAATTCTCAGAGGGCAAAAACGAGAATTTGGAACTGAAGAAAAACTAAAAAATATAAAAAAAAGTAGAAGGTCTTTTTGAGGACCTAAACAACTAAAACGAAAAAATTAAACAGCGGTGAATGATTAAAACTCGTCAAGATTGTTCTAATGTCACCAAAATTATCTCATTCCGATACTGTACATGAAAATTATAACTGATACCGCTTTGGATCTTATTTACGGTGAGCTTCGGCTCCATTTGTTCTCCATGTCACCTGACCTGCTTAAACAACTGAAATGCAACGTGTTGTCCAGTGTTTTACTCAGTATTACAATACCGCCCCTGAATAATTCCCACCCATTTTACAAAAAGTACACAATAATAATTTCGTGTCACATTTGATTCAACTCTTTCAATTGTGAATTTCAAATTTTGGTTCCAATAAATCCAAAATAGTAATGGTACCTTATATGAAATGAAAAGGACAGTACTAAGATTATCATGTGTTCCTATAAGAAGTGGACAAATAATCTTCATGTTCATATGGGTACTTTTTAAATGATTGATTTATAGCCATAAAAACAATTTCAAAAAACAAGTAAAACAAGATCAATATATCCATAAGTTCGAAATTTGAATTGGGCTTTAGCCCCTTTAGTTCCCTCTTTTTCAAAACCAATAAACTCCAAATCAAACTAACAGGCCTCACATGATATTGTATGGTCTCCATAATCTAATAGATGTTGATGGCCAATAGGGGACCATCCACCGTTTTATGTTGTATTGCACATGGATATTCAAATTTTAGATAAAATTTAAACTGAAATTATATTATAGGAAAAATTAATCTATTAAAATAATGTTAAATTTCATGTAATCAAATAATATTTGAAATGAACAAGCTTGGTATATAATATGAGAACGATAGATAGTTAGTTGAATATTGCAAACATGCAAACGTTTTCCTCTGTCTCATGGTAATTTGCACAAATAAGAAATGGGAGTTGAAATTTGAATTTGAAATGTAAGTTGGTAAAATGAGTAAATGAAATTTTAAAGGTATTATAAAAGAAAAATATACAGTTTGATATGTGAACGAGGAAATAGTAATCAATGTGCATACTTTTATGATTCATTTTATACATATGGATAAAGATACGTGTCATCTAACAGACCGTGAAAGAAAATAAGAGTGTTTTAAAATGGTGAAACTAGGTCATGAATTTTCTATATTATATATTGAAAAAATCTACCTCAATTGACCTAATATATATATATATATATTCCAGGACCTCGGACTATTGTAATAGTATATATATAGTTCAATACAGTATAATAAAACTCTCAGTTCAATATAAGTAGACAATTTTTTATCAGACATGCACAGTTTAACGTTGCTCACTTGAACACGTCTCGTGATCGAGTCCAATATAATACACATTGGAATAGCCTTAGTACTTGCACTGGTCTAAGACATCTGGCATGCAACACATTTAGAATCAGTGAAGTTGTCATCCCCACTGGTTAGTGGTGTTCACTTTCTCAATATTCTTGTTCCTTCTAATTATCAATCTTTACAAAGAAGTATATGCATTTATATATTATTACAGAAAAATCAAGATTTAACAATTTATCTTCAGTTTCATCCAATTTCGCTTTTTTGAAAACATGATTAAAATGCTTTCAAGTTAATTATTCCAGATCCTCCTCCCAAATAAGTGCTCTCCAGAATAAGATTCCAGTAGCGTAAATGCATGTCAAAATCAGAGCCTGAAAAAAGATGAAATGATTCGCCAATTATTTACCATCAAGCCCTAAATCCAACGTTATAAATTACCACACAACCTTGTACAAACCTCACCATCTTCTTCAACAAGCTGATCGTCATATATACATATATATAGTAGAGTTCAAGCCACCATTAATGGCATCCCTGAAGCCCCTGTTCGAAACCAGACGCCGCACCGACTTCGGCGGCTACCCGGAGCAGCCCTACGGCGGCGGCGCAAACAACCACCACGACTACAACTACCAAGCACACCCAGTTTCACACACTAAGCCCGCTTACGACTACACCTACCAGACACCATCGTACACACACAGTTCGCCGCCGCAGCTCCACCACAGCAAGCCGTCAGTATCACCTCCGGTGATCCTCGACGACGGCGCCGCCGCGACCATCGAGTGGAAGGAGACGCCGGAGGCGCACATCTTCAAGACCCACATCCCAACCGGCGTCAGGAGAGAGGACGTTAGGGTTCAGATCGAGGACGATTCTGTTCTGAAGATCATCGGAGAGAGAGTGGCGGAGGCGGCGGAGGACCGCCTCCACGGCGGATGGCGAGTGGTGGAGGTGAGCAGGGGGAGGTTCGTGACGAGCTTGAAGCTGCCGGAGGATTCTAGGGCTGACCTCATCAAGTCCTACTGGGAGAACGGCGCGCTCACTGTGAAGATTCCGAGGAGGGAGGTGACGGGGCACCACCACGTCAGGAACGTCGACATTATCGATCATCGCTACTGATAATTTTGAATATAAAATTCTTGAAGCTCGTGTGTGTAATAGGGAGACATCTATGGTATGCTGCGGCACTAACTAAATAAAGTTTCTCCCCCGTAATACATACATATATATATATATATATGATGAATGTTATGTTTGTTTGAATTCTTATACAATGAAAAATGTTATATATTGTTTGAAATCGTTTTAATATATAGTTTTGCCATTAAAGTTAAACAATTTTCTTTATTAAATGGACGATTATTTGGCGACCTAAATTTCTTTTTATTATCTAATTTTCCTTGAAATGATATTTTTTTAAAAAAATATTGTTCATTTATCAAATTCTCATCTAAATTACTGTATATATTAGATATTGATCATATTTTTTTTTTTGATTTTGATGTATAACCTATATTTATACGACAAATATATTCCCAAACATAAATTACAGTCGGTTAAAAATAAACGTCAATTATACATGGAGAGTTTAATATTAGGCAACGATGATCAATTATATCCGTGTCAGTTTAAACTGCCCATGCACTATAGCATCAATATAACTTTTCCAAGCAATATATTATTTTTCCCTTATAAATATGTCGACCAAATAAAAAATGTTTTCGAGAGCCTCTAATAACTGGCCTGCTAGACGCGATCCGTATTTTTGTTATATAATCATATATACAGTGATTATGATACATAATTGATTTGCAAGCGTATGCAATAAAAGTAATATATATGATGCATCTGTCTTATATACATAATTATTGACCATAACATATATTTCGAAGCCGTATTTATATTTTGTACTGCAAAATAAGTAAAATACGGACCGGATCCGGTAAGCCCAATAATAATAGCATGTGATGATATTATATTCGGTGGGAAAACTCTGTCGGCAATTGTTCACGATTCGTTTCGCAGGAAATTGTTCAGAAATGGAAACCGAAAGTGTACGGAACACGAGATTACTTCCTCGTTAAACATACTACATTCGAATTCCCCTGCAGAAAAAAAACAGCCTTTTATTTTACACCTTATTTATAAACCCCTTCTTTGCTTACTAATACCATGCAATATTCTCACCGCCATGGGATTAGCTGATCTCCCAATACACCACTATAACACCACCCCCTCCGCCGCTCCTCCGCCACCTACGCCGCCGTACAGCCACCAGTCATTCATGCATTTCTACTGGGGAGCACACGCCGAGGTGCTGTTCTCCGGCTGGCCCGGAGACAGCAAGGGAATGTACGCTCTTGCCCTCATCTTCGTCTTCTTCCTGGCCGTTCTCGTTGAGTTCTTCGCTAATATTAACCTCGTCAAGCCCGGGTCGGATCGGGTCGGGCCGGTGATCTCGCAGATGGCGATCCGGGGGATCCGAGCCGGACTGACGTTCATGGTGATGCTGTCGGTGATGTCTTAC
The DNA here is from genome assembly GCA_948330725.1 of Sherardia arvensis. Lineage (NCBI taxonomy): Eukaryota > Viridiplantae > Streptophyta > Magnoliopsida > Gentianales > Rubiaceae > Sherardia > Sherardia arvensis. Next base: position 25,317,218 of record OX415245.1, on the reverse strand, counting down.
AACGGAGGGGTTTTTATAGCTGCCGTGGTGGGCCATGCGATTGGGTACGTGATCTTTGGGAGTCCAGTTTTCAAAAAGGGCGGGAGATCCATTTAGTTCGACCCGGCCCGATGATACGGTGCTGTTTTTGGCCTTTGGTTTTGGAATCATAATAAATTGCCACTTTCACAATTTAATGTTCTGAAATTAAAATTATAATCTAAAAATATGTGGCTAGTTATTTATTATTTATTCTTTGTGATTGAGACTGTTTATGCCAAAGAAGACTTGGTTTGGCTTCTACGGTGGCATGATATTGCCCTTTTATTTTGTTTTTGTTTCAACTATATCATTAAAAAAATTTCAAGTGCTATATTTGCGATTATACTAACCAAACAAGTTCTTTGGGTGAATTCTGTTCTGTCTTTTTTCTATACTGTCTAAATATGTATTCAGTTAAATGGTAAAAAATTGAATACAGTTGTAAAAATTGTAATTGGTTGATTGTGACTGCAGTCAGTGAAAATTTATGATGGAATCAGCTGCAAGAATTTACAATCAGATGTATATATGTATGGATGGTTTACATTTTGTATATCTAAATTCGACTAAAATTACATCAGTAAGACCCCTTTTCTATATAAATTGTACAGTTTGATCATTTTAGACTGACATAAAATATTTTTGATCATCAACATAAATTTATACATAATTATGTACGATAAAATTTGAGAAGATGAAAATATATGTTACGATAAATCTACAGATCTCTCCAAATTCATACCAACGTAGGATGTTAGATGAAACGTAAACATCAAAGTATCAAAACTGACTCTTGCACAGTTAAAATACACCCATACCAGAAGTCACTCCAATCTCCTGAGTCGAAGAATAATACAAACACAACAACCAAATCCGTGAGCTATTTGTTTATCTAATTATATCTTGTAATAATCCCCTATATTTATCCGTCTTACATTTCATATTCAATTCGCTCAAACCCATAAATCCTCGCCTTCTCCACTCTCTCCGACCAAGAAATGGACCACGGCAACGGCGGCGACATGCCTCCGATGACTCCGATGATGCCGATGTCGCCGGATTCCGCCGGGACCGACAACTCGATGAGTACGATGAGCGACATGGCTATGCAGATGAGCTTTTTCTGGGGAAAAGATGTGACAGTTCTTTTTCAGGGATGGCCTAACGGCCATATTGGTATGTATCTCTTAGCTCTCGTGTTCGTCTTCTTCCTCGCTGCAGCAGTTGAGGTCCTCTCTGCATCTCCGGCGGCCGTGGCGGCGGAGACAGGGGCGAGCGCCGCCGTTGTCGTTAGTTTGATTCAGGCGGCGGTTTATGCTGTCCGAATGGCGCTGGCTTACATGGTTATGCTCTCTGTGATGTCCTTCAACGTCGGAATCTTCATCGTAGCTGTCGCCGGTCACGCCGTTGGGTATTTTCTGGTCAAGTTCAGGAAGATTTCCGCCGCTCGCCGGAGTTCCACCGCCAACAATTCCTCCGATGTAGATCCCAAAGTTTGAAACCTCAAAAACTAGGATCTCTGTACACTATTTTCCAATGTTTTATGATGAAAAATGTCTGTCTATTTTCCAATGTTTGCATTTTCAGTACATAAACAATAAAATCATGTCCAGAAAGTTAGAACAGGCAAGTTTCCTGTATCTTTTTGAGGTTTGATTGATACAAATGTAATGTTTATTTGACCTTCTTCTAGTTCTAGCCACATATGATTTTACATCAGATGTCTTAACTCACAATATGGTACACCTGTTGAGCCCGAGAGATGCGAAGAATCTTCTCGCTCTAGATGCAAAATTCACGCGAGTTGGAGCGATAACCTCTTCACCGAGCAAATCATCAGCCTCGTCATTTTCATGGCTCTCGATAGCATCTTCTTCCCTTTTCTCGACTCCTACTTCTGATATCTCTCCGGGGCTCTTGTCAAACAGTCCCTTAAATTGCTTTCTCGCTCTTCTATCAAATTCCCGCTCCTCCATTTTAAGCTTTGCAAGAGCTGCTTTTGCAGTTGATTCCGAAGACTTGTCAACGCTCAGTATCTGAACAACAGTCGAGGGTAAGATAGCCATTTCACATTTTCCAAAAGGATTTACGAGGTTTACCTTGTTGAAATCATTCCTAGCCTCCTCAAAATCTCCTGCCGTCATGTGGGCCATCCCACGTCGGTATAGAGCTTTTACATGAACGGGGTTTGCTTCCAACACCTGCATTCCAAATTAAGTTTCTTACATTTCTAAGGTCGGGAAAAAGACAGCGACTCACAAGGTAGTACTAACCTTGTTGCACTCCTCGATGGACTTCCTGCAGTCCCCCAGTTTCAACAAGCATGCAGCCACGTTTAGATGTAATAGATTCTTAAACAATTCAACGGTAAAATATAGAGTTAGAGAGTTGAGTATGCTTCTATTGTATGACTAAATCAGTCTGACCGACTCTAAATAATTACACATACTCTAGCAGCTGCAAATTCCTTCCCCTCTTCGTCGTCCTGGGGATTAACGTGTTTAAATTCTCTAAGGACCTGCAAAGTAGAAAGGATCATATACAGTTTCAAATATTGCAAGCAGATGAAAAATGTGAACATGCACCAAAAACTGATATTTAGGGTGTGTTTGGTTCGCAAGGTTTTTGAGAGTCTGGATTTTGTTTTGGGATTTTGAGAGTTTGGGTTTTTGTTTGGGATTTTGAGAGTCTGGTTTTGCAAAATCCTTGTTTGGTTGGGTTGGATTTTGTGAGTATGAAACAAAATCTTTGATTGGTTTTTAGGATTTTGCAAGTCTGGATTTTGGGAAACTTGGTGAACCAAACAAGATTTTACAAAACTGGACTTGGATAGTGCCCAACCAAACACACCCTAATAGTTTCATAACTGAAATAATCGATGTATTATCACATGGCTCAGCAAAGAAAACAAGCTCCCATAGAAGCACTATCAGTCCAAGCACGCCAGAAAAGAAACGGAAAATTCAAACAAAGTTACCACGTGCCTTATCATACTTGGCCTTGGCAAGTTGATACTTTCCCTCTTTGAAAAGCCTGTTACCCTGAAAAAATGGCACAAAAATAATTACAAGATGCATAACTAACATAAATTCAATGGGGGAAAAGGAGCTGAGATGGTAAAACTAGTAAGCATTTTTACCGTTCCTTTGATCTTCTCCACATCTTCCATTATTTGTCTGAAGTTAAAGCCCGTCCAATCCTACAACAAAATTGTTGTTGGACAATATTTACCATTTGGTGAAAGAAATGAAGAACCATTTGTTTAAAATCTCACAAATCTTGCCAGTTAACCTAAGCTGCACAGATGCATTATAATTTGCTTTCAAATTATGTTTACCCTTAACATGTTCGGAACAACACATAAGCTGCTTGTGAAATTTTAGGGCATCAATTACCTTAGGTGTCTCGAAATCAAGAAGCTCAATCTCCCATTGAATGTGAGCACCTTCCGGAACATTAGCAGGCCTAATTTATATAGATAAAGAGAAAAGGTTATAATCTCCCAAATTATCTAAAGCGAAAAAAAACATATATAATAAACCAAGAGCTTCAGAAGCATGGCTCCAGCCTATAACAAACAAGCAAAGATATCTATATTGTGAAAATCATTGGGTCCTTATTCTTCAACACAGATGCTAAAGACTGTTGCATTACATGTATTTATAACTGATGTGCTATACGCAGTCCAAAATACCAATGAAATGACATTATTGCCCCTGCAAGTTGCCTAGCTTTTCAAAAATCAAATAAGTTGAGGTCATTTTGGTACTTTTACACCGTATTTTGGACTACATGAGTAAAATATTGGACTGTGTATAGCAACACCCATTTATAAAGAACTCTAAGGTAAACAGGAAAACCACCTTTAAGGTAACCCTTGGACTATTCTTAACTTTAACTATATTAAAGTACGAAAGGATAGAGTACAGACCTTTGGAACTTGTCGTATGCATATTCAGGGGGGCATGTCACCAAAGCCTTCTCTCCGGGCAACATTAAGCGAACACACATCTCAAATCCTTCAGGTACCTGAAACACAAAAAATTAATGAACTTGAAGTTAGGCTTGAATTTGTAAAAGGGCAAAATATGTTTTTATAAAAAGGCAAAAATAAAATACTGTATTCCATTTAAAAATGCTTAAATAGATAATTTTCTGCAGTTAATGAGACTTACAAGCCCTTCACCAGAGCTGAACTCTAAAGGCTTCCCGTCATTATCAAATTTCGTATCATAGAATACTGTCTTTTCACTATTAAGAAGCATGCCTTTGTAGTGAACATGCAATAAGCTATCCTGAAGCGGGCAGTCCATAGGAAATTCACCTAGTCACGGTTTAAAAAGAAACATCAATAGTTGGTAAAAACTAGAAGCTACTCTTTTACTAGTATCTTAAAAAATAATAATTCAAGGCATGCTACATTATCACAGTAATAATTCAAATTCGTTGCCAAGCTGATCACGACGATGAGTTCAAGTGACACCCTTCTACTCAACTAAAAGAGGCATCAAGAAACAGTAAGTAAAAATACACCCAAGTATATATATGAACGGTAGCAATTACCTCTTCCATCACGAATCCGTCTCTTTATCAAACGGCCATCTCCTAGCACATCACGGACCTGTGAAAGAGACAGTCAGCAATTGTAGCATCCTTTAACATGGATATAGAATGCAACATGTTTTTCCTTTCTTTCAAAAAGGCAATAGGGGTCTTATAACTAGAATAACATTACAATACTGACAGATGATTAGGGTTCCAATACAAAATTTTAATAAAAAAATTCTTTTGCAAAACAGCATGGCCAGGGGAGTACATGATGCCAAAAGGAACATATTAAATAGAGCTACTTGGCAATTATTTTGTACAAAGATGTTTGATTACAGCAAGGGGAAACAAGTAAACATCCACTGTAACCACACGGGAAAAAATTGCTTAAAAGGTGCACTAATACTTCCATAAATCCTACCTGGATAAAATTCACAAGTTCCACCTCAAAATGAACTTCTGGCACGGCTTCTAGAATGGGCATCAAAGGAGATTCCGTTACATATTGACCAGTAACATAAATAACCGCTTTTTCTCCACGTGACATTGTTCCCATTCCCATTTCAAGACCTTTAGGAATCTGTTATAATGATCAAACATGAACACCAAATCAATTCTTCAAAAATGTGTCACAGCACTATATAGTCAAGAAAAATCCGCAATGCTTGCATAATTGGGATAGCCAATTTACAGCAAGCTAGGATAAGAAAGTGAAGATAGAAGATAGTGGACTAGAACACGACCTCAGATTTTCCAAAAGTAAATGGAATTGGCTCTGCCCCGCGTGACAAAAGCACTTTCCCATCCCCTGATTTTGCAGAAATCCTAGGACAAATATATAAGTTCTGGATCAACAACGTAATTTATCTAATCATAAGACATGTATGTATAAAAGGCTCAAGACCGGTTTGCACCTACCAGGCTTTTGCTTCATATGGTTCCCTTGGTGTTTCCCAGCCCTGTCCATCTTCTATCACCTGATGACATAAACAATATGGCAATGAATTCATTTCATGAGACGTCAAGCATACAAACATGGATGTTTCGTTTCATACTACTCGCTTTTGTTGTTTGAACTAGAGTTAGATGTCCAGGATTAATAACATATCAACCTATGCTTTCAATTCTTCCCTATCTGTACCCTGAATTCTTAATCGGTGATGAGAAAGAAAGAAAGTATTATCATGGAATTGTTTCTCTTCTTACCGTCTTTATTACTCCAAAATCTTCACTGATGACCTGAAAAGTTCAAAATATGAGATAAGCTGTCTAGATGAGGAATGAAATAGTGACTAGCTAGACGAAAATTATAGAATAGAAACACAGTGCTTGATAAAAATAGCGGGGGGAGAGGCAGATTAAAAATTTGATGCGGGAAATTGCAATTAAAATGTCACAGCAATAGAGAATGCAATCCTAATATGTGAGTTCAGTGTGGAGTGTGTGCTTCAATCAAACACAGTCTTCCTTTCTAATCTGAGATAATAAAAACAGATTGCATATACTTGCCTTGGCTTTCGAGAAATCAATCATCTCTATCTCAAAATGAAGTTCCGCATCCTTTGGAAAGCTATCTTTAACTTGAACAGGGCAATCTTTCTCTCCATAATGCATTTCAGGCTTCATCTTGAACTGTAAGCAAAATATCAGTTAATCAGTAAATGGACTTGGTACAAATGCTTTCACAATCGAGTTCAATGAGTAAGGTTTAAATAACGACCATTGCAACTTCACCCTTCAACATTGTGGGAATTCCTTCAAGCAGTCCCAGAATCATCTTGCTTTTCCCCAGAACTTGCCTTTCCGGAGTACCATTTCCTGTCCCATAAGCACATTACCATTTCCAGAACGGATAACTGGCTTGAACATGACAAGCCAAAAGCAATGACATGAGTTGAGGTAAAAACTCACCTCCAAACTCTATCCTAGAGGACTCCACAGCAAAACCATCCAATGTTCGAATCGTGTAATGGTAAATAACCTAAAACACACATAATTACAAGAGCAGCTAATCAAACTTCAAAATTTTGCTCATAAATAAAGAACATAATAATCAAACCTCCAAATTTACAAGAATTCACAAACCTGATCACCATCAGAAGGCGTTTTTTCACCGCCACCGGACCTTATCACAGCTTTCATCAAACTTCCAGCCACAATCTTCTTCCTCCTACGGATCACATAATCAATCAAACGAAGATGAACAAATTGACGGAGCTAAAAGTAGTTCAGCAAAGTAAAGCACTGACCTTTCATCATTTTCGGGATTTGATTTCTTCTTTTGAGGCTTGAATTCTTCCTCGTCCGCCATGGTTTTTCTGCAACTGTGATGGAGCGGAGAACCCAATGTACTGGTAGAATATTGAGCAGGTGAACTGTGTATCCTGTGTAGTTATCGAATTTTCAAAGGTTTGTTTGTAGTTAATTACACTGTAAGAGCTCTAAATTTCCAGATCATTATTTACTCGTGGGGAAAATATTGACGGCCGGGAAGGAGCAAGCTCGGGTTTTAACGGTCAACGTTAAATAAATGAAATTAGCAAGGCCCAAATTTGACGATCACGGGCCTCAAGCAAAACAAGTAGTAATTCTTTTAATCCAACCTCTGTATAATTCGGTTGAAACTAAATTGTACTAAACTGAACTAAATGATATTGGAATATACTAAAATTTGATAATGCAGTGCTGACCTAAACTGAAATATGCTATAATAAAATTTATGAAAACCGTCCAGAATCAAAAGATAAGTCCCCGAGTAGAGTGCAAAGTGGGGCTCGACTTTCCATAATACGCTACCAAATGTGCTACAAAATTCAACGACTTATGAATCCCAGTCGGACTTAAAAAATCATCATTCTCTGACATTGAAACAATGGTGGCACAACTCACATACATGACATTCAATATCTACGTGATGTAAAGTGAAGACTTGGAGTATTCGGCCAACAAAAGTGAACTCGACATGTTGCAAATTTAATACCAGTAACAATGCTTCTTTCATCACCAAATATTATGATAAATACGAATCTTGAACGTTCAAAAACTTCTTCAATTCCGCCTTCAAAAATTCACTACTCTAATATTTATCTTTACTTCTAGAATCAACGAACATATTTCATTTTTTAAAAAATCTTTTCAAAATCCAGTCAAATATGCTCTTAGTCGCATTTGTGTGCCGCTTATGTAGATATAAATGAATACTTGGATTGAGATTCGAGAGTATTTTCAATAAATATTTGGAAATTAAATTCAAACAAGAGAGATTTTCAAAACCAATACTTTTCGTTTCATCAAATCACACAAATTATTACATCATCCATTAAAATTTCGATGGAGTAACAAAAATGCTATGTTATTAAAAAGATAAATTTACCCCCGTGAACAGTTGCACCTTTACTCCCAGTGTTTCAATGGAGCAATAAAAATGCCTTCACTTTGGTTACCTCTAGTAATAGAGTGGGCTGGATTCAATTATGTTTTCATTCATCACGCAACAAAGATTTGCCATGAAATAAACCATGGGCCAAGTTGATGGAATGGGACCAAAACAGGGGTCATGCCAGAAAACACTGGCCGGAAAAACTGACATAATATCATGTGACCCAATTAATGTGGTCAGATGGCCGGAGCTGCCTACCGGCGTCAATTTTCTGGCCGGAAAACAGACTATTGCACCATTTGAATACATGCTCTAGATTCTTCATGATCTAAGAGCCGTCAAGAACACAATAATTGTAACATTCATTCATTCTTACCATAACTCCCAATGTTTCCATTTCTGGGTTTTTTTAAGAATTTAATTGATTGAAATGGCATTCATTGTTTGAATCATCACTGTTTTACCAGAAATCATCAAACCATCAAATCAAACATATAAATAAAGGTAATATTAATTGATTCCCAGAATTCAAACCTCCAAACCGTTAATTATCATCATAAACGCAGAAAGAGAAGCACAAAAGAATGCATAAAAAGCATCTGCAATCTCTTCTCTATCGATCTAATAATACTAGTAAATTAACCGTCCCAGTCAAAATGCTAAGGATCCATTTCTTGTAAAAACCATGGACTTAATCAAAAGTTACCCTTCTACTAATTTCACTGATTACCCCACTGCAAATTCAGTAACTCCAATCCTGAGGGAGGTGGAGCTCATCCATCGCCGCCACTGAACGCTGCCTTGTGATGCGCCTCCGTTCCTCCACCATCCCGCCGCCGCTACCAGACCTGAAACGCGGCGGCACAACCTCTGCAAAGAAGAACACAGCAAACAACGACGTATGAGTTTCTAATTTTCTAACATAATCACATAAATGGCCTTGAAGAACTGATATAACCCCGGAGGAAAGAATTGCTTACCGGCACGGTCAAGCCCCTTTGACCAACCACCACCGTACTTGTGCGGCGCCGCCACAGCCGGAGCCGGAGCTTTGCGGGCTTCTGAAACAATTACAGAGCCTGCGTTCACGCACTTCTTCCCTGGTGGTGGAACAGGGGTGGAGGAGCTGACTGTTCTGGGCAAGAATACTCCAGTTCCGGCACACTCCCTCTTCTTCGGAGGCGGAATTCCACAAAACGCCGATCTCTGACCAGAGCTGCTCGCCGGCGAGACAGTCTGTCTCCGGCCACCACCACCATGAACAGAGCCTCTCTGAGTCTGCCTGTACTGCATCTTCTTCTGGGTCGCCACCTCAAGCTGCTGTCTCAGCATCTGAAACTACAGAGTGCAGACATAAACAAACGACCGATTAATTTCCCGGCCGGAAGGAAAACAAACTACTATGAATTGAACAGAGAGTGTTTAGAGCTAACCTCAAAGGCTTTCATCTGTTCATGATAAGTCTGATGTTGCAGGGGATGATCCCGACGAGGGGCCGGCGTCTCCATGGTACGCTGAAACAGAGCAGCCTCCTCCACCATTCTCAGGCGAGCAATCTCCTCGACGGCGGCCTGCAGCAGATTCAGGGCGGCGTCGCTGTTCATCACTGATCTCCTCGGAGTGCTGTTGCAGCTGAAGCACCGGTCAACGCCGCAAGCGCCGCCGCTTGAAGGGCCGGACAGGGAAGATTCCGGCGAGCTCCAAACCTGCAAAAAAACACATGAATCAAATGATTCTAACTCGCTAACACACAATTCACCAAAATCAAGCATTTTCTGATGATTCTGATCACACTACCTTATGATCATCAAACCCATACGCCGCCTTGCCAATGGAGGACGATGAATGAGTGAATTCCCTCGTCATCAGCTCAGTACCGAAGCAGTTCTCGCCGGAAAATTGACCACCAAACCGACCACCGCCGCCGTGCCTATGCCACCTCTGCATCCTCTCCGGCGTCAGCTCAGAAGTGAAGCAGTTGTCGCCGCCGCCGCCAAACTGAGCACTAAATCCACCGGCTCCAATCTCCGGCGAGACTATCTCTCCGCCGCCGTCCTCGTCGTGGACGAGGAACTCCGGCAACAGCCAGTACTCACAGTCCTCACCGACCTTCGCCATCAGAGAAATCAAGAAGAGAAGCAAACAGAGAGAGAGAGAGACAAAAACCAGAGAAGAGATTATGAATTATGATGATGATGGTGAATTATGCGAAGGTTTTATCAGCCAAAGGTGGGACCCAAGAGATTCTGGGAAATCTCAGAGACAGAGGAGGTGGTGCAGAGAGAGGGAACAAACACGATGATGGACCGAAGAGAGAGAGAGTAAACCGTTACGGCCATTGACCGGTGACGCGCGGGATTCTGGAGAGTGATGGTACGCGGAGGCGATTATTGGTGACACGTGGTACTAGGATAGTCTGGATGGGGAGTGTGACGATGGGTGGTCGGGTTTTCCGGAAATTTGGGCGGGCCCCGAAAGTGGTGGTGGAACTTGAGTCTGACACAGTGGTGCATGGGGGCGGTCCCCGGCAATTATTATGATCGGAGTTCAGTCTGGGTTATGTGTAGAGGAAGATACCTTTGCTTTTTGGGTGTTCAGTAATTTTTGAGGTGGTAGAATTATTTTTACCCATGTTCATTTGATAGATGGCTTTATCAGATTTTTGGACCAATAGGATAAACAATGATTATAAGTTATGATTAAAAACCCGCCAACCCGACCCGTTTGCCAGCTCGACTCGGCCATGCAACATTCAGCCTAAAGTACATAACTTAGTCACTACTAATTGTTTCTTAGATCACCGTCAAATTTAACTTTGCGTGAGAAAAAATGACTCTTTATCACTTTATGGGTATTATTTACCTCATGATATATATAATACATTTTTATGTAATAAAAGTGAACATAAAGTAACATTATTTGTAATTAATAGATGATTGTATACATTTTTTAATCCTTTAAATTTACTTTATGTATGATTATCAAAATGCATAATTGCTCTCCTTCTTTATGCATAATTACTTTATGCTTTCCAAATTCAAAATGCACCATTTCAAACTTTTCAAAATTCAATATATGCAAATTGCGAGGAAATTGCTCTCCTTCTTTAAGGACGTACAATTTGCACACTTGCACTTACCGTGTACCCACAAATCATTCATATTGATTTTGTGTACTACTCACAAATCACAATCATTAAATTATCAATGATTCTAACAAACAAGAACAAATTGTTCAACAAATATATTGCATCCACGCCCCCTTCGCCCAAATATGTCTTATCGCACTATTCGTTGTAGTATATTTGACCATTAATTTAAAATATTACAGCAGTACAAATATAATCATGTGATATAGTTTTGGATTCTCCTTAACATGTATATTCAATATATAAAATTTTTACCGTCATCTAATGCATATATTAAAATTATCAACGGTCAAACAAAATTTCAAAACGGTCAACGGTCAACAAAGACAATCTTACCCGAACGGAGGGAGTAATCATGAAGAGGTAGAAATTTACTATTGTAAGTGACTATTAACGACGATTAATTGAATGTTTTTCAAATCCGTTCAATCATTTAAAAATGTAGCTGAATAAAGTTCATCTGAATTTATTTATACTATTAACACTTTTGATATATTTAATTTGATTAAATATATTTAGTCTAATTTATTTGGTTCTGCAAAAATAAGTGGCGGTGAACAACGGTAACTAATGAAAAGTTCCTAAATCATGTACAAAATCCAATAAAAATCCATCAATTATGTGAGGTAAAAAGTCGAGCAAGCAAAAAACAGGAGAAGGGTTAAAACAACCATTTTACCACTGAGGAACAATAGTACGAGTTCAAAATGAAAAAGCTGCGATGGTGGTGGTGCACGGCGGAGCATGTACGGTTCTTTAGAGATTTCTTTTCAGAGCTGCCGGGGGCATATTAAATTACCCCGTCGTTTTTCATCACTATTTTGTTTCTACTGGTACTACTCACCTGCTTTACTCTTTCATTTTCCTGTTTTACCCCTGCTTTACACTTATAACCTTGCAAAATCGACGATTGCGTGGTCTCCAAATTCAGATTTGGTAAAGTATTCTGAAAAATATGGACAAATCGAGCGAATTACCAATTCAAATTTGGTCGTTTATTTTGGGCATTATATATGGAGTCCGTATTTATTCATGAAGTGACATTAATATCATCAATATTTATTGAAAAGTAAAATGTAGTTGATCTCATGAATAAGGGTATATCAGGTAGTTTAAATACAAATATGGACAGCAAAAATAATGTTAGATTGCACCTATCAATTACCTTTATTTTCCAAAATGCTATATATATTGTAATAGTTTACGCAACATAATTATTAAAATTACAATTTACTCTTTTAAAATATTTAAAATTTTGATTAACACACAAGTACAGTTCTCGATAAATGAATATTCGATAAATGAATAAACTCGCTAAATGAATAATTTTTCCCGGTCCCGACTTGGGCTAAGGGGCTAAATGAATAACCTCGCTAAATGCATTAATGAATAATTTTTTTAAAATCCTTTAAGACCCTATGTATATATAAATGAATAATCACCACATTTCCTAAGATATATATATATATATATATATATATATTAAATATATACTTTTTCAATCAATAATGTTCATACAATAAATCAAGTTCTTACAAAAAAAAGTGTATAGTTTTTTGTTATTTTTTCCCACCAAAATTCATCTCATACTTGATTTTTCCTAGCGCAAACAAAATTTCGGGAGTAGTCTGCTCGTGTTGTAACAAATAGTTTTGCAAGGGGATCATCGCTTGATATGCTTGTTTGGATGACACATTTGGTATGACACTACTATCATCTGGTTCTGGATCATTCTCATCATTCAGTACAGACTCAATAATTTCATCGTCGGTTGGCAATTCCATAACAACATCATTCTCGTTTGGATAGTTCAAAAGATGTTCGACGTCCATCACATTTCTATAGTTAAATCTCGATAAATGAATAAATTATTCATTTATCGATAAATGAATAAATTCGCTAAATGAATAATTTTATAATGGTCCTAAGCGTATTCATTTATCGAGGTTTAGTTGTATATTTTTATAATTTATACCGTATTTTAGATTATAAATAATATACTGATGTGCTATATACAGTCCAGTATTTTACTCGGCGTAGTCCAAAATACCAACGAAATGACACTACCGCCCTCTGCAAGTTGCCTAGTTTTTCAAAAAAATCAAAAGTTGAGGTCATTTTAATACTTTTATATCGTATTTTGGACTACACGAGTAAGATACTAGACTGTATATAGCAACACCCATAATATAAATACAGGTCTTCTATACGCAGTCCGTATTTTGCTTGTTTGCAATCCGTATTTTTTTTAAATAATCATATATACAATGATTCTGATATATAACTGAATTGTAAGTGTATGCAATAGAAGTAGTATATATGATGCATATGTCTGATATACATAATTATTGATCATATCATATATATCGAAAGCGTATTTTTATTTTGGACTGCAAAATAAGCAAAATACGGACTGCGTATAGCATGACCCTATATATATATATATAACAACGCACTTTATTATAGAGTGGAATAAAGGTTAACTAGCAAAAAGGCTTGGAAAAGCTCCGGCCATTTTCCGTGCCCGACATTCGACGGCGCGGGATAGCTTTTGCAGGGGAAAGTGTGATCCGAGGGTCCCCGGCAGATCGTGTCCCAGGATGTGAATAGTTAACACCGGTACTTTTCGAATAGCAGTACACTAGGAAACATTAAAATACAATTTTTGAAGATTTTTTTTACTGTAAATTTAAACATTTGGATTTACTTGTAATCACAGCTGAGAGACCTCATAACAGTGCATCATAATGTCCAGATATGGTCAATAATTGAGTATTTTGTAACGACTTGTTACAAATATAAAAAAATGTGAGTATTCTCATTTTTTCTCATCCTAAAACATGATAATAAAGCGAGATGTGAGGATTTTTATAACTTCCGCATGATACATATAAATTAAAATATGAATTTTTTCATTTATTCGATCATAATCGGATGATAAACGTTTATCTCATCACAACTTTTTATTTGAATAATAGAGATCATTAACTATACTTGACACTATTAAAGTTATGGTTCTTGAGTTTACGCTATTAAAAGCCGACTTAACAAGATTCTAACCCTATGTATTTTAAAAGATGAGAATTTAATGGTGTGGTATATGATGAATAGGTTATTTTAGGAGGTCCATTATTCTTAGTTACGATTTCTTTAGTGGCCAGATATATTACTATAAGATCGTGATAAAACAAATTATTTTCCTTGTGTTAACTATAATAATAGCATATTTATAACTTATAAGGTTGGTCAGTTTTCTCACACACTTTTTATTGATAATCCCACGTCATTATTAAAATCCCAAATCACAAAACTTGAATGTGTAGAAAACTTACGAATTCAAGAAATTCTAATCAAAACGTGATCTATTTACCAGTTGAGAGAGCAATCACCTCACATACTATTGTCACAGCCTCGCAATGCACCCAAAAGCAAATAAGATTATTGGGAAGATCGGCCACCCATGTAAATTCGTCATTCGTCAGAGGTGGGTTGTTGGAGAAAACTCAAAATTGAAATGGTAAGTAACTTAATTAATTAGGATCATTAGTAATTTTAGAATATGAATTAATTTAGGATTAGAAGTAATTTCCAAACTAATGTATGATACTTGTTGTTGAATTATTTATAAAATAGTAAATAATATTACAAATATAAGGCCCTAACAAGCAAAATACAGGATAAAATATATAGCAATTCAATTTATTATCTACGATTATCAAAAACAGACTACTAAACAATTTAAATGCATTTAGTTGATCAAATGTGCTCCAGATTCTTCATGATCCAAGAGCCGTCAAGAACACAATAATTGTAACATTCATTCATTCATACCACAACTCCCAATGTTTCCATTTCTGGGCATTCATATCCTTGTTCATGTTTTTTAAGGTTTTGATTGTTTGAATCATATCATTGTTTTACCAGAAATCATCAAACCATCAAATCAAACATATGAAGAAACCATAATACTACTAAACCGTCCCAGTCAAAGTGCTAAGGATCCATTTCTTGTAAAAACCATGGACTTAATCAAAAGTTACCCCTCTACTAATTTAACCGATTACCCCACTGCAAGTTCAGTAAGTCCAATCCTGAGGGAGGTGGAGCTCATCCATCGCCGCCACTGAGCGCTGCCTTGTGATGCGCCTCCGTTCCTCCACCACTCCGCCGCCGCTTCCTGACCTGAACCGCGGCGGCACAACCTCTGTAAATACAAACACGGCAAACAACAACGTATGAGTTTGAAACATCATCAGAACAAATCATCTTAATAACCCGGTGGAAAGAATTGCTTACCGCTACGTTCAAGCCCCTTTGACCAACCACCACCGTACTTGGGCGACGCCGCCAGCCGGAGCCGGAGCTTTGCGGGCCTCTGAAACAGTTACAGAGTCTGCGTTCACGCACTTCTTCCTTGGTGGTGGAACAGGGGTGGAGGAGGAGCTGACTGTTCTGGGCAAGAATACTCCAGTTCCGGCGCACCCCCTCTTCTTCGGAGGCGGAATTCCACGAAACGCCGACCTCGTACCGGAGCTGCTCGCCGGCGAGACAGTCTGTTTCCGGCCACCACCACCACCATGAACGGCATCTCTCTGAGTCTGCTTGTACTGCATCTTCTTCTGGGTCGTCACCTCCAGCTGCTGTCTCAGCATCTGAAACTGCAGATATAAATAAACGACCGATCAAATTCCCGGCCGGAAAAAAGAAACTACTATGAGAACTGAAAACAGAGTGTTTAATATAGCTAACCTCAAACGTGTTCATCTGTTCATGATGAGTCTGATGCTGCAGAGGATGATGATTATGACGAGGCGCCGGCGTCTCCATGGTGCGCTGAAACAGAGCAGCCTCCTCCACCATTCTCAGGCGAGCTATTTCCTTGACGGCGGCCTGCAGCAGATTCAGGGCGGCGTCGCTGTTCATCACTGATCTCCTCTGAGTGCTGTTGCAGCTGAAGCACCGGTCGCCGCCGCAAGCATCGCCGCCGGAAGGGCTGGACAGAGAAGACTCCGGCGAGCTCCAAACCTGCAAAAAAATACATCCATCAAATGATTCTAACACGCAAACACACAATTCACCAAAATCAAGCATTATTTCTGAGCATCACCTTATGATCATCATACCCAAACGCTGCCTTGCGAATGGAAGACGACGAATGAGTGAACTCCCTCGTCCTCAGCTCAGTACCGAAGCAGTTCTCGCCGGAAAATTGACCACCAAACCGACCGCCGCCGCCGTGCCTCTGCAAGCTCGACATCATCTCCGGCGTCAGCGCGGAAGTGAAGCAGCTGTCGCCGCCGCCGCCAAACTGGGCACCAAATCCACCAGCGCCAATCTCCGGCGAGACGATCTCTCCGCCGCCGTCCTCGTCGTGGACGAGGAACTCCGGCAGCAGCCAGTACTCACAGTCCTCACCGGCCTTCGCCATCAGAGAAATCAAGAAGAGAAGCAAACAGAGAGATGGACAAAAACCAGAGGAGAGATTATGAATTATGATGATGATGGTGAATTATGCGAAGGTTTTATCGTCCACAGGTGGGACCCATGAGATTCTGGGAAATCTCAGAGACAGAGGAGGTGGTGCAGAGAGAGGGAACAAAGACGATGATGGACCGAAGAGAGAGAACAGACACATTGGAGGAGAGAGAGTGTAAGCCGTTACGGCTTTTGACCGGTGACGCGCGGGGATGGGGAGAGTGAGGGCACGCGGGGTGATTATTGGTGACACGTGTACTAGCATAGTCTGGATAGGGAGTGTGACGATGGGTGGTCGGGTTTACCGGAAATTTGGTGGGCCCTGAAAGTGGTGGTGGAACTTGAGTCTGACACAGTGGTGCAGGGGTGGCGGTCCCCGGGAATTATTATGATCAGAGTTCAGTCTGGGTCTTGCGTAGAGGAAGATACCTTTTGCTTTTTGAGAATCCAAATAATTTCAGCAACAATGTTATTGATCATGCAATATTCAATATAAGCTAGATAATTTTGACATTGTCAATTATTTCGAGCACCGTCAAATTTAACTTTCTACGAGAAAAAAATTATTTTAATAATAACTATTTCACTATATACATGACATGAATAATACATTTTATGTAACTGTGAACATAACATGATATTATTTAACTAGTAGAGCATTGGAAACGATCATCTTAATTAATTTATTCATCTTAGATCCTTTAAATTTATTTTATGTCATTTATCTGATAACGCGGTTAAGAAACTCAGGTTCAATCTACAAAATTGTATGATCTGAATCGATCTTTCTATGGTTCTATAATATCGTTATTGCAAATTATACTATCGAACAATATAAAATTAGTATATTTACATGGTTGAAACTTTTTATACTAATAAAGTGATAATCCACATTATTATATGTTTATTATGATCACACTAAATAAGATTCGAAGCATGTACCAGGATATAAAAAAGTGACGAAATAAGATGGCGAGAACCTGATGAATCCAAATTTATTTAAAATATACATGGCTAAAATAGCATTTTGCTAATTTAAAAAATACTATTAAAATATAAATACATTCCAAGCTGAAGATTAAATGACAAAATTAACCACCGGAATCGGCGTTAATTTCATCGAGGATGACTATAAGCGCGACGATGAAGAGCTGGTCAACGTTAGGAAACACGGTGACCATAAACTTGTCCTTGCCCAGAAAAACACTCCCGGCGGTGAACTTCTTGTGCATCCGGGCAAGAACATCGTACCCAGATTCGCCGGCGTAAACGACACACGACCTCTCGAAGTAGCTCCCCTTCACCATGAAATCACACAGTTCCTTCGTCGTATTATACGCCAAGTAAACCTTCAGTTTCCTCTTCCACTGGAACACAGACGACATCTTCACCGTTAAAATCAGATCGTTTGGGTCCGAACTCTTTCCTCTGAACACCTCCCATGTATTATGAAAGCTCCATAACTACATACATCCGTTCAAAACAACAGTCAGAACAAACGAAGCTAGGTATTACGATGTTGGTCGGAGTTGAATACTGACCTTTGGTCGGAGAGTGAGGATCGGAATTCCGGCGGCGTCGTGGATGGTTCGTTTCTGGCGGAACTGAAAGGGCTCAGATTTGACCTTGAACAGAAGGTTGTTGTTGACGTCTCTGACGTTAAACCTGTCCTTGAGGCTGAAAACCTGGGTGGATATGGCGAGTTCGACGGGATATGGAGCACAGTATGTCGGTCCGACCACCGCTCCCCGGCCGGCGATGCCTGACGACGGCACAATCGCTGTTTCTGTGGTCGATGATTCCATAGGATTCAAAAGGTCTCTGATAAATCCGTCAAATGATATTACTTCATTTATATATATATATATATATATATATATATATATATATTTGTTGTCGTCAATACCGTGTATACTTTGATATCTGTAGTTGCTAGGAAATGAAAATCTATGGTTATTGCTTTAATGCTATCGCTTTTGTTAATAAAGAAGAAGAGGAGAAAAGTCTCTTACGCGGTGTCATCATCATTAAGTTAAGGATGGGATTTAATTAATTCAATTTTGTTTTGATTTTTATAATTAAACGCGTTGCCCTACTATTAGACTATTACCGGCACTGAAAAACAACGATGCATGAGACAGTCTTGTACCGGTATAGCGAAAATTTTGACTTTTAAGGGAGTGACCGTTTTGTTAGGGATGTCAGTCTAGTATTGTAACCAGTATGCAGTCGGTTAGTCATACTGGAATTTCTGAAAACGCAACTGATTACAACCATAATTTTGTTAGACCCATTTCTAGTATTAGAATTGATGGACTATTACCGACTAGTTAGTTATGGTTATTTAACGCCATCGATCCAGTATGTTTACATTTTTAGAAAATTATCTGTAATCATTCACATAAGTTATGGATGATCCTTATAGATAAACACAAGTTTAGATTTTCCTCCTAATTTTACAAACTGCCTCCATTTTTTAAAAATATTTGTAACGCAGGGTTCCTTTTCAAGATGTGGTGAACCCATATATTTCACTCAACCATGGTGTGATTAAAGTTTAAAAAGTTATTTCGCACATAATATTTTTCACACTTTCCAACACACAAGTTTAACTATAAATATCTTTAATTACGTATGTTATTGATCGACAAAATTTTCATATCAATATACTACACTTTGAGATAATTCTAATCAGAGGCGGAGCCAATAAGGGTGCAAAGGGTGGCACCTGCCACCCTTGAAATTTTTTTTTAAGTTTTAAGGTTAAATTTTTGTAAATTAAAATTTTGCCCCACTACTTTTTAATATTTCTTGTAATACCCATAAATGTCAGATAAATTTCAATTAATTCCACCTTATAAATAAGAAAACCCCAAATATTACATTCTCTTCCAAAAGCCCCAAATCTCTTCTCTGCCCAAAAAATCCCAACTCGCGTCTGTTTTTACAAGAATTATTATAAGTATGCGAGGAAAATTTTTTTTGGTATAAATCGCCACCCTACCTGTCAAATCTTGGATTCGCCTCTGATTCTAATGATAACACATGATAATATCCATACTTATATATCTATACATATATGCAGTCAAAATTTAATAAGGAATAATATCAAAAGTTAAAGTGCGTGGAAAACTTGGGCCGGAAGGAGTACCAGCTGAATAGAGTACAATTAAAATTACATTTTTACAATGATGACCATAAGTGCAGTAATGAAGGCGTGGTCAACCTTAGGAATTACAGTCCCATTGAACTTACTACGTCGACGAAGGCTCATGAAAGACTTAGTAAACTTGTATTGCATCTGGGCAAGAACATCGGAACCAGATTCGCCGCCGTAAACAACATAGAACTCGCCGTTTCCTCTGACCACAAAATCCCAGTATTGTTTATTTTCATTACCTGCGAGCTCCACTTTCAACGTCTGTTTTGATGTTAGTAAGCTGTGCTTGTAAGTCTCCACCTTAAAAATAAAGTCATCGGAATCCCGACTTTCTCCTCTGAAAATTTCCCACATTTTGGTTCTCAGAAACTGCAGACATTAAGTTTGAAAGTCAACGGAAAGAGTACAGATGAACGGAATTGAAGTAAAAATTAATATAATGAACGATAGTGATTAGACTGCATGTTCTTTCTAACTTGTCTTTTTAAACTGAAATGAAGTGAAATAAAATTTAATATAAAACAATAGTATGAGCTAATTAAACTAAAGATTAAATCTATATGATATTTACCGTCATAGACATCCGATCTCTAATTAGTAATAGTAAAAAAAAGAAGTAGCTAGAACTCTAGGGGTGCATTTGGTTGGATGAGTTTTTGAAAAATGTTTGGTTCACCAAATTTTACAAAATCCTATTTTTGATCTCAACCAAATAAGTTCTAGCTACTTATTAATGTAAAACCAACCAACCCAACCAAATAAGGATTTTGCAAAACCAGACTTTCAAAATCACAAACAAAAAATCAAAGTGTCAAAATTTCAAAAAAAAATCCAGACTCTCAAAATTCTCTCCAACCAAATTATCTACAAGGCTACCTTAATTAATGTAAACGGTACTATTCAACTCTAAATAAATGAAAAGTTTTAGTATAATTTTTT
This sequence comes from Sherardia arvensis, assembly GCA_948330725.1. NCBI lineage: Eukaryota > Viridiplantae > Streptophyta > Magnoliopsida > Gentianales > Rubiaceae > Sherardia > Sherardia arvensis. The sequence goes on along the minus strand of OX415245.1, from coordinate 25,296,548 downwards.
TAAAAAATAAGTCGGAAAGAACAGGTCCTACTATGCAGTGGCGGAATCAGACGGAAATTTATGAAATTGTGGATAAGATTATGTCTCAACGCATCGGTGGCGTGGAGGTTGTTCCCTATTACAATTCCACCGCGCTGCCGCTTGTCCTACACTAAATTAATCTTTCAACCCTAAAATTTATAGATTGCCGCCGCCACCTCCGGCAACAGCCTGATTCCGCCCTTACTACAATGTATTAGGTTTAGCGAATTGATACACTACCTTTTGTTTGAGAGTGAGAATAGATTTCCCGGCGGAATCTCGGAGGATCAAGTTTTTGTTGTAGAGGTTGAGAACGGTAAAGGGGAAAGATCTAGCTGATACGACCTTAAACGCAAGGCTGTTGTTGACGTAAAACTCGTTGAACGGACTGGACGTGGCGACTTCTACAGATCCCGGCCGACCACAGAATTCCGGTCCTATGATAGCTGATATGTTCCCGTCCGGCAACGGCGCCGGCGCCGCCACTATAATCAAACCACGCAATCGTTTATTCACTATGTTTTCAGTAACTAAATGTAATTAATCATATAAAAAGAAGACGAAAAACCATAACTTTGGCATCAATGGAAACACAAGTAGATAAAACGCAAAATAAATTACCGTCGGCATAGACGGTAAGGAGCGACGTTGATAGAATGAAGACGGCGAGGAGCTACGTCGTTTTAACCATGGTGAGTATGTCGGAATTCTGTCCAGGTTAATTAAGGGTGTGTTTGGTTGGACAAGTTTTTGCAAAACTTGGACTATCCAAGTCCAGTTTTGTAAAATCTTGTTTGGTTCACCAAGTTTTCCAAAATCCAGACTTGCAAAATCCTAAAAACCAATTAAAGACTTTGTTTCATACTCACAAACTCAACCCAACCAAACAAGAATTTTGCAAAACCAGACTTTCAAAATCCCAAACAAAAACCCAACTCTCAAAAACCCAAAACAAAATCCAGACTCTCAAAAATTTTGCGAACCAAACACACCCTAATACTCCTTTTTTGTCGAAGCAAATTAAATCCACACAAGAATTAAATATAATTAGGTTAAACTTGATAATTTAAGAAATAAGTATAGAACAATCCCTTACTTAAAGAACCTATTTGAGTAAGTGACTTTTTAATCAAATAATTCCATAAATAAGTGGTTCTTAAATATGACATACGTATTGTATGGGAGTTTATACGGTCTTACCATTTTAAAATTTTACGTTAAGGTTTGATAGTAAATAAGATATTTTCCATGAAACAACGTTATGAGAATATTCACTCCTCTAATTCAAATTTTAAGGGTAATTTAGATGTTCTATTTTACCACAAATCCATATTCATTTATAGTCAAAATTGAGTATTTTGAATGTTTATATTTTTAAATTAATATAATTAATCAAAGATGATCATATAAAATATCGTTGTAACGTGTTTTTCAATAATATCAAAACTTTATTACACATAATTACACATAAATAAATATATCAATGGTAAAAAATATTCATGATCAGTATAAAAGAGTCAATTTATACATGTTAAGCTATTCACACAACTTTTGTCCTTTGGATAAAGGGGTGGTTAGTAAAAAAATACAAATGAGATAGGTAAGGAAATCATTTTAACTAATCGATTGAAGATCTTCCAATGTAGTAGTAAAAAGAAGAATACACACTGATGTAAAGTTTTTATTCATTTATAATAAATAATCGTTGACTTTAAAACTTATAAAATACTAACCATTAAATAAATTACAAACAAATAGAAATACAAAATATAATAACAAAAACTTATACATAACTCCTAGTAACTCAAATTCATGACACATTAATTAGCTTTCATTTCCCCGAGGATGGCAAAGACTGCCGTGACGAAGAGCTGGTCAACGTTAGGAAACACCGTCACCGTGTACTTCTCGTCATGCGCATACATTCCTGCTGCTTTGACGCTCCTGTGCATCTAAACAATACCACCGGAAAACAATTCACTCACGCGCCGATCAAACTGCTAAACATTTCAGAAAAGAAGTTAAGGATGCGTACGTACCTTAGCAACAACGTCGGAAGTAGATTCGCCGGCGTAAATAGTACAAGGCCTGTCGGAATCGTTGTCTTCGACGTTGAAATCGCAGACTTGTCCATCAGTATTACCCGCTAAGTAAACCTTCATCCTCCCTTTTAACATGGTAAAAGACGACCACTTCGCCGTAAAAATCAGATCACTTGAGTTCGTGCTTTTGCCTCTGAACACTTTCCACGTACTATGCAAGCTAAATGTCTGCAAAAGAAACAGCGGATCAGATCAATGAGTACGATGTAGTGAGTTTATATGATACTGCCTCTGTCTCAATCAAATTAGACTTTTCAAATTCTAATAACTTAGACGGTTATGATGCATTTGGTTGGATGAGTTTTTGGAAAACTGGAATTTGAGAGTCCAGTTTTTCAAAAATTTGAATGGTTTACCAAATTTTACAAAATTTTATTTTTGGCCTCAAAGTGCACACTTACAAAATCATAAAATCCAATCATTTTTTTTTTGTTTCGCACTTACAAAATCTCAACTAACCAAACAAGATTTTTGCAAAATCAGAATTTCAAAATCCCAAACAAAAACCCAAACTCTCAAAATCTCAAAAAAAAATTCAGGCTCTCAAAATTATCTCCAACCAAATACACCCTTAATTTTTATAAGTTACTCCCTCCAATTTCTTTTAAATGTCACGAGGGAAGGGTACAATTTTAAAAAATGTAGGAAATAGATGGAGTATTGAATATAGATTTAGAAAAGTAGATTGTTTGATCGACATCAATCTAAATCTTACGAAAAAGAAGAGTAATATTATTAGTAATATTTTTTCAAATTTAGAAAATTGTGTAAAAACAGAGATTCAAAGGAGTAATATGCAAAACTAGTATCATATAACATGATGGATTTATAATAATATATATTTTTATCAACAATTTTTAAAATTTTATTTTATACAACTAAATAACAATTATAGCGGTCAAAAGTGGACTCAGTTTGAATTTGAAAAGTTAAACAAAACGCCTTGAGTGAGACGTCGGGAGCATGTACGTACCTTTGATTTGAGGGTGAGAAGGGTATTTCCGACGGGATCCTGGATGAGCTTGTTGAAGTAATCAGCTTTGATCTGAAACATGAGTTTGTCGGCGCCGTCTCTGACCTCAAACAGGTCGGAAAAGGATTCGACTTGTGCCATTAATCCCATTATGTTACCCTGTCGTTTCAACCGATTTCTTCGGGTGTGTATGTTCAGTCCGACGGGAACTGGAGCGCAGTATTGACGGCCGACCACCACAACGCCGCCGGAGGCGGCGGCGTAAGATGACCCGTCTGAATTCATATTCTATGTATGTGGAATTGTGGATGTAATAAGTCACACTTGGAGTACTGGAACTTAACTGGTTTATTTATAAGTGATCAAAAGTGTTAGCAGCCTCTACGGAGCTTCCGGTTTCTTTCTTAGATTTCAAGACTATTCAAAAGTCTTTAGTCTACTTCTTGAGGTACGTACTTTGATGTATTATGAAATCTAATCTAACACACAGTTTTTAAAATTTCAAAAGCTAATCTACATGTACGAGACCTTGAACTAGTATCGTTCGATAATATTTTTATTAATATGTAATAAAGTTATATAAGACGACACAACGAAGATATTTCAAATATCTGTATTCAGGATTCAGTATTAATGATACTCTCTATTCGCAGGGCGGAATTACTTGGAAGCGCGGCTAGATCTCAGCCTATCATAACATTCGAAACACGATCTATATTACTGTTCTTTGGTAAAAATTAGGCTTTTCCAGTCTTCGACGAGCCTCCGACGAGTCTTTTTGACTTCCTACCACCGCAGTCAAACCACTGAGCCTATCCTAAAATAATTTTCTGGTTCCTCCACTGAATATTACTATTCATAATAAAAATTTAAAACAGAAAATTCTTTCAGCACATAAATATGTAATATACTGTCCTAGCAGCTCAGATCACAGAATGCAAAGGGAGACAGATTAATTTTTGCTCTATGATATGTTTATAGTAAGTATCACATTAGATTTGTTTGGTTGAGTGAGAAGACCAATATTTATAAGTTGGACTGATTTTTTAATGAAAAATTTTAGTTCATCAAAAAAATGACGAACCTTATGTGATGTCATGAAAGATGAGAATGAAGACACACTAATACCATGTACTCCATTCCTTGGCGGCTTTGGAAAAGACTTTTTGAGACATTAAAACGTTTAATTCGCAAACTATGAGCTCCAAAATGTGACTTACTTTGACTAATAAACATGTATTCATCGAACCAAAAAACAACAGGCGAAGAAACCGCGGCGGTGCTGCGGTGGTCGGCTTACAATACTTATCTACCCAAAGAAAGAGCTTGAAATTTTATTTATATTTTTGAAACAAATACTTCATTCAACTTCAAGATTCTGAAAATCGTTCAGAATTTTTGAAAATTTTACTCATATTAATTTAATTTTTCTATTTGATTTTACTTTCTATAGTACTCTCCCTTACTAAAATGAAGAGAATTCAAATGGTAAAAAAGATGTTAAAATACTATAACTTAAATTAAATGGAATATGTTATAATTATGAAAAATTATAGAAACGAAAAATAAATAAGGAGTGTATGATTATTATTGGGCCAGTCAAAAAAAAGTATTGGGCCAGTCAACTATTATCAACTAGAAAGGAAGCATCTGAGAAGCTACAAATTAAGAGGATGGCGCCATGCGGAGGAACATGATTTGCTGTTACAGATAATTTCCCCTTTAAAATATTATGATTTATTATTAGAAAAATTATCGTTTTATAAAATAAATTGAGGGGTACAATAATTAGAATTGAAGATAGAATAAATTATATCTGGATTTTATCATTCTATTTGATAAGGACAGAAAATTAAAGAAGATATATAATTTTGGTTTGATAAAGACAATAACCGATGTCTTCATCAATAAAAATAAAAATTACAATGGATAAAAAGTCGCCCCTCATAATCAATCGCATTCCAGAATCATGTAATTTTCTATATGTTAGGTGAACAGTAAATTAATTGTTGTTAGGAGCTGGATAATGCAAAAGCAAAACACAGTATTTTACTGATTTTAGTGATTGTAAATATATAGGTGACCTAATTAATTAACTCATGACATCAATTTTTCTAGCATAAACTCTTCTATGACAAATTTTTTTTAAAAAAATTTCATTATTAATAAAGTAAAATGTTACATAGCGATTTAAGTGAAATTGACATCAAATTTAACTAGTATATTATTACAATAACAATTAAATAATATGTCAGTCAAATAATGTCGGGGAGGCCTCCCAATACTCTATTTGCAGAGCCCAATTTTTTAAAATTTACTAAAATATCCTTAATTAGTGATAATTTATTTTAATTAAATTCACACCCTTTTAGATGCCCAGACTGACCACTCAAGCACACATTTCCCATCTGTTCGACCGCAAAATCGCCACCACCGCCGCCTCCACCTCGTTGAGATCCGTGCAGTGGCGGAGAGGTAGTGATTTCCGTCTTTCTTTGTTGCGGGATCCCTCGCCGGGGTCTCTTCTTTTGGGGGAATCACTGTTGGAGGATGTTTCAGGACAGTACCAACGACGGAGAGTGGAGGCGGGTATGGGTACACCAATTTGCCAATTTGCAGACTTATACTGACCGGGAAGACACACATACAAGGGTATGGGCACACCACGGCAGACGCGGCAGTCGGCAGGCCAGCTGCTCCTTTAGCATTTACAATTAATTGGCCCAAAAATTGACGTGGGGTAAATTAAGTGCCTACAGTTCAAGTTTTTTTATATAATTTATTTTTCAAAATCATCTCAGATTTTTGATTAACAGGTACACAAAATTATATATCACAGGCTCCCGCCCAGCTTCCACCGGAAAGACGAAGAGATGTTTGGCTTTTAACATTTAATAATTTTTGGGGATAAAATTAAATAAATAGAAGTATCACTAATGAAGGACATTTTAGTAAATTTTAAAAATTTGGGATCTGCAAATAGGGATTTGGGATCTGCAAATAGGTCCTGTGATAATGTCATATGTACTACTATGTATCTAAAGATAAAATTTATAAAATTATAATCCGCCTTTTGAAAACAAGGATATGCTATAACACCAATTAATTCAAAACATAATCTTTTTCAGACCTTTTAACACCTTAAATTCACAAACATGATCTATAAAACAGATAAAAAACAAATTACGACGTGATTGAGATCAGCACATTAAGTATTATGTGTGTACACAAGATCTGATCTGATCAATAAAAATTTGACAAATACAAATAGTAACAATTCACGGCATTCAACAACAATTAAATCATGCATTATGTGTGGACACAAGATCTCTGATCCAATAATTTTTAAATGTGAACAATTCACGTTATTCGACAACAATTATACACATGATAATTATAACTTAAAAATAGAGCGAGTAACGTTTGATAGGAACCGCGTCACCGGCTCACAAAATCACTATAAGAAGGATCCAAGGCACTCATAAACGTGAACCTTATTCCAACGTTAATTACACGCCAAAAATTCGTTCCTTTTTCTGTTCCTTTGCGACATTAAAAGCAAATAAAAGTTAGGCAAATTATATATCAATCTTCCCATCCAAGCAAAAGAACAAACCGATCAGAAATGGCCAAGGACAGAAGAGTTGGGGTGGCGATGGATTTCTCCAAGAGCAGCAAAACCGCCCTCCAATGGGCCATCGACAACCTCGCCGACAAGGGCGACACCTTCTACATCGTCCACTCCCTGTCTCACTCCCCCAGCAACAACCTCTGGGCTTCCTCCGGCTCTCGTACGTTGATTTCTGTGTTTTCTGGTCCGATCTGATTCCGATCTGAGGTTTTTTGATGATGTTTGACGTTTGATTGCAGCGCTGGTGCCGCTGGCGGAGTTCCGGCAGCCGGAGGTGATGAAGAAGTACGATGTGAAGATCGACATCGATGTTCTCGACATGCTCGACACCGTGACTCGCCAGAAGGAGGTTTGTTTTTGAGTTTTGTTTGATTGATCCGATGAGTTTGTCTGAATTTCGGTGGTTTTTTTTGCAGATCACGGTGGTTTGGAAGCTGTACTGGGGAGATGCGAGGGAGAAGCTCTGCGGCGCCATTGATGAGCTGAAGCTGGATTCACTGGTCATGGGCAGCAGGGGATTGAGCTCTCTCAGAAGGTATTTTTTTACTGTGTTTTTTATTTTTATTTTTATTTTTCATCAAATAATTTCATTCTAGATTGAAAAAATACTTGAATTTAGATTAATTGGGAGCATTTTGAAACGTTTTTTTAAAGCATAAAAGTACTTATCCATTTTCCTATTTATGACAGACATGGTTTGGACTTTATTTGCAATAAATTGAATAAGTTAAAGAAAAAGTCTAAATAAATTGAACTAATTTGAACTTTATCAACACCATTAAAATTGAAAAAGTGTCTCATATTTAAACTGGCCTGCTAGATGCAGTGCGTATAATCCTGTATTGCAATCCATATATTTATTATATAATCATATATAATAGTTATGATATATAACTGATTTGCAATTATGTACAATAAAAGTAATATATATAATGCATGTCTGATATATATAATTATGAACCATAATATATATATTATCGAATACGTATTTTTATTTTGGATTGTAAAATAAACAAAATATAGATTTCGTATAAGACGCTATTTAAATAGCTAAATAATGAAAAAAGGAATTAAAGCATATATATATACTAGTTCTTTAGTGCTGTTTTCATGATTATGATTTATGATTTCATGTGTGGAAATGGGTTGGCAGGATAATATTGGGGAGCGTCACGAATTACGTCATCTCCAACGCTGCATGTGCTGTTACCGTGGTGAAGGATCCAGAATTTCACAAGAACTAGACCTGCCGGCCGATTATCTTTTATGCCGGATTTTATAATTATCGTTGTTTTCCGATCACTATGTCGCCGGATTACATTATCTTTGTTAATGTAATGATATTTTTTTCATTTCAATTGACAATTCCGTTTTCGCGTTTAATGTAACTTATTTGAGACTTGTTATTAATTTTTATAATATATTAGTGTTTGTCTAAAATTACTTCGGTTTTGAGTCACCATCATATGGTCCATTTCAATATTTAATGAACACAATATTCAATAGTGATTTATAGACGGAACGGCAATATGCTTTAATTAGAAATTTAAATGGACATTTTGTGTAGAAGTGTTTTCACAAAGAAAATTAACAAAAGTGGTGAGTTGGTAACATAATGAACAACAACTCACATGATTTAGACATCAAAATGAATATGGATTACCAACTTAAAGCAAATTAGTACTAAAAGTAGGCCATTTCGAGTTGAATTTCCTCTTGAAATCGCCTAGGTTCATTGCATGCTTTTAAAAGGAAAAATGAGGGAAGGGTAAGTTGTTAAAGTTGAATAGTGAGTTTTGAACTAGAACTGAATTAAATAGATATTCATCCTGTCTCAATTAAAACATATGATATGACTTTTCAAAGTCAAATTGAGTCGATTTTGACTGATATTTTTGTTTAGGTATATATGTAAAATAAAATCTATAAAATTTATTAATTAACAATATGTGAATCCAACATATTATGGTTTTACATATTAATTTATAAAAATTAACTGTCAAACTCGTTTTTGTTTGATTTTAAAATGTTTAACAAGATGATTTGACTGAGATGAAGCGAGTATATTTCACTATAAAAATCTAATCCCAGTCTTCTGATATATAACTTTTATCTTTCAATGGATAGAATAAAAATTTGGATATAAGAGATTGGGATTGATCATGCATCTCTCCTTGCAAAAGCAACCTCACGAGTTAACTTATACAAATTATATAAATAGATAAAATAGATAAACTGAATTGAAAAATAGATAAACTGATAAGAACTCAGTCAAAAATAAAAAATAAAGATGAAAAGTATCTTCTCTTTGGTCTGAAAACGTAGGCCAACTAATAAAAGACTTGTCCTTGGAGACATCAAATTCATAATTCATAGTTTCATCTGATTAATATTTCTGAGATTGAATCGATAGAGTCAGAAAAACCTTATCGTCACCATAATAAACGGGGGAGGCAGGGGATGGGTTCAAATTAATTGTTACGAGATATGGTTATTTGCAGAAAGTCAGAAACCATTTTCTCTATATTTTTATTTAGGACTCTGATTTAGGGTCGTTTTTATTTATTTTAGTTGACATTCATCCAAATATTCTTCACCATTGCGAAAATAAACTATGTTGTTGAAACGATCCTATATTCCATACTATGGAGACAAATTCTTATATTGACATAGTAGCAAGAATATTTTGCATCGTGAAAATTTTGAAGCATATTTCATACAAAACTTTGTTCAGTTTCGTTTAGTTAGTGTCAATTCAGTATGGACTCTTTGCAACTCAAATTAACGCTCTTTCAACTCCCTGTCAACTTGAGCCGATTTTCAGTATTTTCAACATTTTTCAACAGTTTCTGCCGCTTACTGTCTCAAAAGTTCAAAATTATTCGGGTCATTTTACTTTAGTTCAGCTCAGATGAAATGAACATAACCTCACATGAACCACATTAAATATAGAATGTTGAATATATATTTTTAGAATCATTTTCCTTTTCAATGTTAAACATCAAACCCTATTTAAAATGATCCAGCTACCAAGCCACACATGGTAGACAGAGAACCGAATAACTTGCACCTCTATGCACGTTTAACAGTACATTTCTGCAATATTTTAAAAATTTTAAAACTCATCCTCCTCGTATATTATTACACAGAGGATTGTGTTAGAAGCTCGCAGAAGAAGAGAAATGGGGAAAAGCAGAAGGGTTGGAGTGGCGATGGACTTCTCAGAGAGCAGCAAGAAGGCTCTCCAGTGGGCACTCGACAACCTCGCCGACAAGGGCGACATTTTCCACGTCATCTCCACCGTCACGCATCCGCACAACAGCAAGAAACTCCAGTCTCCGGCCGGCTCACGTAAGCATTTCCGATCATCCTTAAATTTCCGTTCGAAACTCCAATCGTTAATCACGATTCATTCATCACAGCTCTGATTCCGATGGCCGAGTTTCGCAAGCCGGCTACGATGGAAAAGTACGACGTCAAGATCGACATCGGAGTTCTCGACACTCTTGACACTGCTATTCGTCAGAAAGAGGTTTAAACTTCGTTTTTGAATACATTTTGTGTGTTTTAATGATTTTTTAACATAATCATATGTGTGTTAGATTACTGTTGTCTGGAAGTTATACTGGGGAGATGCTAGAGAGAAGCTGTGCGAGGCTGCTGTCGATCTGAAGCTGGATTCCATGGTCGTCGGCGACCGAGGATTGGGACCACTCAGTCGGTAAATTCTTCGGCTCTGTGTCTGTTTTGGTCATCTTTTCTGGGATTAATCTTACGTTGGTTCGTTTGTTTGGTGTCTCAGGATGATCCTGGGAAGCGTCACTGATTATCTGGTCACAAACGCTGCCTGTCCGGTGACCATAATTAAGGATCCAGATTTCAGCAAGAACTGATGAACTATGTAAACTCTTCTGGTCTAATTCTCTACTTATTTCGACATGATTGGAATAAATGTAACACCTTTTCACATCATACAATTGCAGCTTCCATTAACTAGGTTGCGAAAGACTGTCTATTTATGCATCCTAATCACAACATTGTCACAGAAACAAAAACAAACAAACAAAAGACGATTCTTGTTCATAACACTGTCTCAACGGCTTAAGAACCTGAGTTCACGAAAAACAAAAGCAAACAATAGCACTTACCTCGTACAGAACAAACTACGAAGTCCAGAGATATTCCTCCATTCCAGAAAAGTCGAGGCAGGCGATTTGACAGGCAGGAGACGCTCTAGACAGCTTCGACACCTTGTTGAGAATCCTCGACCTCTTAGCTCGAGTAGCCGGTTTATCCTTTTCCTCGCAGCAAATATCGACTCTTCCCAACACCAAACAGTTATCCAGAAAGAACCTCAGCATTTCCATCTCCCTTTTCAAGCCGTTGAAATTTTCAACTGCCACGCACTTGAGACTCGAGAAGCATCTAGGAACACGATCCGGAACCTTCCAAGTACCATTTCCCGGCACGGAAAGATGGGAAACACCGACCTCTTCCAACACATTGCAACCTTCGAGTACTTCCATCAAACTACTCCAATGAATGTGTTTGATAACCAATTTCACCAATCTCTCGAAACTAACCTTAATTGGGGAAGTGGCTCTGTGAATCGGCATCATTTCGAGTGAATCCATTACTGTTAAGGAGGCACTAACCGAAGAAAAGGCGTGCATTGCTCCAAAAAACATGTCGGGGGCTAACCTAGGAGCATCAAAGACCACCGTTTTCAATGAAGGCGGTGGTTGAATGGAAATGTGGTTAGACAAAAAATCTGTTATGCTTAGCGATTCAGCGGCCGGGGCCTCGATATTCAGTCTCATGTCACCCAAATTATGCAACTCCAAATCGATATCGTAAAATAAGATGGAAAGATGCTTCATTGTAAGAGAAGAAATGCTGCAAACCTTAAGATTATCCCTTGCATTGTTCCGTTTAATCGACAGGAAGTTAAGAATAGGACAGCCAGAAATAAGGTTGGAAAATGCATCATCGGATTCATATATAACACCATCCATGATTATAACTCTAAGCTTGGGAAGACTTACCGCATGATTGGGATCAGGTTTGACTCGAAACGGCCCGGCAAGACATAGAATCCCTAGGGTTCCGCTAGTGTAGAGCGAGAACGGCAGATGAACCTCCATAGATTCCGGCCAGTTCTTCAGGTTGAGGTCGAGAAATTTAACGTTTCGAGCAATTAAGATACTGGCCCACGTATACAGACTCTTGGATGGCCGGGATTTAGACAAATCCCACTGGAGATGGAACCTTTGGATGGATTCGCCGCAGTGGTTGAGGAAAACGAGGTTGATGGAATCAGCGAAGTCCGAGGTTTGAATGGGATCATCATCGTCTCCGTCGTTGTCGGCGGTGTTGTCTAAGTGGAGGGCGGTGACTTTGGTCCATCGGGACCTCCAGCTCCGGGACAGGATGCTGGTGGCGACGGCGTCTTTGGTGGGGATGCTGGAGAGGATCGAGGAAATGATTGATTCCGGCAGGTCGCTAATCCGATCAACCGGAATCGTATCGGAGGAGCTCGTCTTTTTGCGCCGCTTTGAGGCTGCTTTGTTCACCATTGTTCTTCTGCTTGTTTTCGGGTGTAGGGTTGCAGTAAAAAGCCCCAATTCTATCGTATGGTATTTTGTACCGTATTCAAGTCCGAATAAACTTTTCAATTACAAAAATAATTATTTAATTTAAGAGATGAGGGTATAAATGTTTTTTATTGTTATTGAATGTATATCATGCTATAGAAATCCTGAAAAACGTTCGGTATTATTTGACAGGAAAACATGACATTAAATATTAAATATTATGCATTCTTTTTATAATTAAAAAAAGATACGTGTCATTAAATATTAAAAGTTATGCATTCTTTTTATATTTGAAAAAAAATTATATGATACTGAATTCTATTACTGTTTATTGGAAATTGTTGCAACTATAATGAAGCCAACAAATCCATCAAGTTCAACATAATTTACACTCTTAACAACGGAATTTGGTAGCTGATTTTCTTGCAAAACAAACTTTTAGAGAAGATTGGTTTAGTTTATGACTGTAAACTTATTCCGCCCGAATCAAAACCTATACTGCTCTTTTGTCACAGTCCATCAAGCATGCTGAATCATTTAGCCTCGCGTGGCCTCAATTTTTGCTTACATTTCTCTAAAAGACTCTGAATTATTTAGATTTATTGTGTATAGAACCCATCTCCTTTCATCTTTTGTAAAGCATTGGAAAAATTTGGATAAAAGACGGTAGAATTTCAAATATTTAAAAATGGAGTGTAACTTTCACATAATAATATTCTAAAAAGAGCAGTGATTCATTTTGTCAAATTTGAAAAATATATATTTTAATTAGACAGTTATACCCTTAAAATAATTACTTTCTCTATCATCACCCTCCAATGTTTTCTGGCTCACCATCCGCCGGTGAAACCAAACAACATCAACGTCGAACAAAAATCACAGAACCCATCATTTCTGAATTTTTTACTCCGGTCACCGGAATAATTTATCAAAATAATTAATATAATATACGTCAAACAATGCTAAACATCAATAGAAATGTGGGCAGCGAAGCATATACTCTGGGCGAGCGTAGTGAAGTGTGGGCTGTGCTACCACACCGTGCCCAAAAATTGAAGGGCCCAATTCTTTTTGAAAAATGTAATATATATGTGTAATTTTTATTTTATATTTTGATAACCTTTTTCCATTGAATTTAAACTTTCTCATTTTCTGAAAATCATTTGTCTTGGAATTTGAACCTTTTAATATTTTGAAAAATCATTTTTCATTTTACTTTATTTCTTATTTTAGTTTATAGGGATCTAAAATTAAATTTTCGCATAGAGTTTCAAAATAGGTCGGTATCAAAAGACTGTATATTTGTATCAAATATCAAACAGTAGAAAATGGTCTTTTCACTCTTGATCACCGGAAAATTTGATCAATAGTTCTCCTTGTGCATCCTAATAACAACACTCCCACAAAAAGAAGATCAAACAAACAAAACACAATTCCTGTTGTTCATAACACTGTCTCAATGGCTTAAGAACCAACGAAAACATAACTAACAGTTTACATCTGCAAATAAGCTCGCCCCGAGGAATGACAGAGCTCTTACCTCGTACAGAACAAACTACGAAGTCCGCAGATTTCCTCCATTGCAGAAAACTCGAGGCAGGCGATTTGACAGGCAGGAGACGCTCTAGACAGCTTCGACACCTTGTTGAGTATCCTCGACCTCTTAGCTTCAGTAGCCGGTTTATCCTTTTCCTCGCAGCAAATATCGACTCTTTCCAACACCAAACAGTTATCCATAAAGAACCTCAGCATTTCCATCTCCCTTTTCAAGCCGTTGAAATTTCCAACTGCCACGCGCTTGAGGCTCGAGAAGCATCCTGGAACACGGTCCGGAACCTTCCAAGGACCATTTCCCGACACGGAAAGATGGGAAACACCGACCTCTTCTAACACATTGCAACCCTCGAGTACATCCATCAGACTGCTCCATTGAATGTGTTTGATAGCCAATGTGACTAATCTCTCGAAGCTAAGTTTAACCGGGGAAGTGATCATTTCAAACGAATCCAATACTCTTAAAGAGCGACTAACCGAAGAAAAGGATTGCATCACTCCAACAAACACGTCGGGGGCTAAATGAGGAGCATCAAAGACTACAGTTTTCAATGAAGGAGGCGGCGGTTGAATGGAAATGTGGCTAGACAAAAGATCTATTATACTTAGCTCTTCAACGGCAGGGGCATCAATATTCAGTCTCGTATCACCAATATTACTCGAGTCCCAATCGATATGATAAAACAAGATGGAAAGATGCTTCAATGTAAAGGAAGAAATGCTGCAAACCTTGAGATTATCCTTTGTATTGCTCCGTTTAATCGAGAGGAAGTTAAGGATTGGACAGCCAGATATAAGGTTGGAAAATGCATCATCTGATTCATATATAACACGATCCATAATCAAAAATCTAAGCTTGGGAAGACATACCGCATGATTGGGATCGGGTTTAACTCGAAACGGCCCTGCAAGACTTAGAATCCCTAGGGTTCCGCTAGTGTAGAGCGAGAACGGCAGATGAAGCTCCATGGATTCCGGCCAGTTCTTCAGGTTGAGGTCCAGAAATTTAACGTTTCGAGAAATCAAGATCTTGGCCCATGTATAGACACACTTGGATGGTCGGGATTTAGACAAATCCCACTGGAGATTGAACCTTTGGATGGATTCGCCGCAGTGGTTGAGCAAAACGAAGTTGATGGAATCAGCGAAGTCCAAGGTTTGAACGGAATCATCATCGTCTCCGCCATCTCCGTCGTTGTCGGCGGTGTTGTCGAAGTGGAGGGCGGTGACTTGGGTCCATCGGGACCTCCAGCTCCGGGACAAGATGCTGGTGGCGACGGCGTCTTTGGTGGGGATGCTGGAGAGGATCGAGGAAATGATTGATTCCGGCAGATCGCTAATCCGATCAGCCGGAATCGTATCGGAGGAGCTCGTCTTTTTGCGCCGCTTTGAGGCTGATCTGTTCACCATTGTTCTTCTGCTTGTTTTTGGGTGTGGGGCTGAAGTAAAATCCCCCAATTCTATTGTATGGTATTTGTTCCGTATTTTGTATTAAAAATATTATTTTGTAGGAAAATAACCTTAGTGACCCTGAGTTTTTGATTATGTCACAATGTAATTCTAAATTCTTGAAATATTGTATTGTAACCTTCGAATGCAATTAAAATCTCATTATTGCTCTCGCTGATATTATTTAATAATAATATTGTTGAATTTTTTTCTTTCAAAAAAAATTAAAAAAATAATATTGTTGAATTTTTTTGAATATACTAATTGAACGAGTAATTATGAGATATTTTTTGCACTCCCATTATAACACCATGACTTTTCAAAAACTTTGTTATAAGAGGTTTTTTTTTAGCATAACTAAAATAAAACGGTAGAACATGGTTGAACCACGAATGAACGTCAATAATAAATATAATTTTGATAAGGAGATGAGATATAAATATGTTTTCCTAATGATGATGATGAAATAAAGAATATTAATAGACTCATGCTATTAATAATAATGATGAATATAAAAATTAATCATTTTAAATAATTGAACAAAATTAAGATCATATATATGCTCTTAATAGAATTGTTTAATACAACTATTATTTTTCTACACAACTTATTAGGTATTCAATAGTACATTATCCTCAATTTCAAATTTTGCATGTCTATTAGTAACTATGTGCACTTTTAGTTGTGTGTGATTATTTACATAAACAATTTCTACATCCAATATGTATATACATGAATGTACCCATACCATATCTCAGGTGTATGATATAAATAATTCACTATCTATATTATATAATAAATTTCATTAGAATAAAATATATGTATCGAACAAAACCAATCAATGACTGACAATAATTAATTATCCTACGACTCAGAATTAAAGGGCACTAATGTATGAATATTTTTTATTAGTCCCCTAATCGACGCAGCAGAAGCCACTAATGTGATGGTCAAGCATGTAACACTAAGCACTTTCAATCCAATCCATTTCCAAGAAAATCTTTGGATTTTGAATTGTACTATGTGCATTTCAAACGGAAAGTATACCGTTAGAGGCCAGAAAGAAAGGGCGCCAAGCAATCCAACGACGTCGTTGAAGTTAGGGAAAACCATGACCACCACTGTAGTAACCACCACATACAATTTCCTCCAAATCAGCTTGAAGATGCTCAAATGGAAAAACGGCAGGCTGATTTTCGCGGCCAAAAACTTACTTTCCGGCCATTTATTCGCGCAGACATCTTCCACGAATTCGTAGAATGGTAGGGTAAAAACCTTTTTTTTTTTACCTAGTCAGGATACAATTTGAGGGCTAAATTAACAACAGACAGTCAAATGATTGTACCTGGTAGCCTCCGAAAAGCTGCACGACAATGCAAACGTTGGCAAAATCAACCAGCCAAAATGGCTCGAAAAAGCCAAAGCCGGTTAGAAGGTTTCCCGGCGCATTGCTACCAAATGCCGCATATCCTAGAAGCCCACACGAAAAGTACAATAGCGAGGAGAGAATGATAGCCGCGGATGTGGCTTGTTTCATCACTTTATTCTCTGGTTTACTCGATTTCAAGGTATCCTATGATCATGTAATTAACTATGTGATTTCAGACAAAGAGAAAAGACACAACTATGTGATAAAAAACATTCGAATTCTTAAACCCTTGCCTGAATACTGACAAGAACGGTAGACAAATCATAAGCAAACGCGATATTCCCAAGTGCTGAGAATACGCGCCACATCTTGTCCAAACCGGACATACCCGGTCCAATAGGCACTCCGGTAATACTTGTCGAAGGGTGATGATGAGCACCTTCATAACAGGCAAACTATGAATTCAAACTTGCATTAATTTGTTTCATCCGATGATATATAAACAGATGACGGTTATTACCAGCAATATGTGCGATTATGAGGCCAAGACCGATGAAAGAGTAGATAAACGACATGATGGCGGAAATGGGGGAAATGAAAGAAAGTTTATCGAAGTTCGGAATTTGGCTGAGAAAGACTTGAACTCCGGCGAAGATGAGAATGAAGGGATCGTTCGAGGTGTGGCAGCCATCGCGCCTGCGCTGCGCGTGAAAGCAATTCGATCTCTTCACAGCCCTTATTACAAACATGATGAATCTCAGTCAAAACAAAAAAACATGGTAACTTCTTGTACAAAAAATATGAAGCTGTGATAATAGTTGCAGTAGTACTTGTTGAATTATGAACACCTTACACCATACTAATAGAAGCTGTGATTGTGTAAGCGATGCTATGGCCGACCATCATTGCATATTGAACGAATCCACAAAATTTAGACCTCTTTTTTCCTGATCAACTCACATAACAAAAACAAACACTAAAACTTCATAAATGAGGTTTAAAAAAATAAAATTAAACAACCAATATTTTTTTTTAATACGAAAAAGGCGGGGTTCTGTTAACTCTCTTATTTTCTCATGGGATACAATCACATTAATTATTTCAATTGTAAATCATGTTGGTTGATAGTTGCATCCAATGATCATAATGTTGAGTATTACTTCCGAATAAAAAATAAGTGAGTTAGCAGAACTTGTCCCATTAAAATTTGGTGTTTGCTATATGCAGGTCAAGTTTATACAGGTCCAATGGAAGTGGTAAAATACCATAATTACCCTTTATTCGTCTATTAGTTTTTACAAATATATTTCTAAAACCCTAAACTTGAATGCATAAACTTGTTTATGTAATGATTAAACACGTGTCCAAATTATAAATAACTTTTTCGTGAATTATAATACATATATAAAAGGGACATTATTGTCATTTCAAATTTAATTTGGACCTGCGAAAGTAAAGTGGACCTATATATATAACCACCCTAGAATTTTTGATAAAACTTTATAAATCACGTTGAAGAACCAACCATTTTCTTAGATATTATAAAAAGGATTCCGTTAACTCTTTTATTTTCTCACTGAATATAATCAAATCAATTAAAGTTGCATTCCATGATCGGGATCTTTAATTAATATAATATAACTTTTGAGTGAAAATAAGAGAGTTTGCAGAACCCGTCCCAACCAATAAAACACCAAAGAAAATATATGTCACCTAGAATAGTTTTGACTTCTTCCATATAAGTGTAGTTTCTCTTGCCGTGGATAGGATCCGGTGACCGGTGACAGTTGGCGAGAAGTACGCAGGCGAACCAAGTGATGCCGGTGTAAAACATCAACGCAATGGAGCCCCCAACCCACCCCAGCTGAGCCGTTGACCACGGCAGCGTTAGCACGGCGGTTCCGATCACCGCCGTGATTATATATGTCATTGCAGACCACACAGTACCTTCGGAAAATCAAATCATTATCATAATTAATTTTTTAAAAATAAAATAAACAAAAAGAAAATCACCATGCATTATATTAATTACCAGTCCGGCGACGGCCATCATCGTCCACTGACCCTTCTAACCTCGTACTCGTCGACTCCATGCAGCTGATTAAGAATTGCAGGTGTTGATGAACTGGGGAGTGATGAGTAGATTATACGCAGAAGAAGAGGCGGTCAATTCAAATGGATTTTACTGAAAAGCATAAATTTCTGCAACTGATATGACTTGGTACGTTCCAAGAGAATAGCATCAACTTTGACATGGTAGAGCTTTTGCACCATAAATATTAATGTCATTTTGTTGATATTTATAATTTTAGTTTGACTAAAATGGAGTCATAATAAATTTGAGATCGTAAATTTTAATATTATTAAAATATTTATAGACTAGTAGTAGCTAGTAATGTTAGTGAAAATTTTGAAAAACAATTGAATTAAATAAAAAACATACACATTGTTTAAATAATATGTTACAGTCTAGTGATCTCTCTACTCACCTTTATTTGACTTCCTCTACAAAATCCTTTATTTGACTTCCTACAAAATCCTTTATTTTGACCTGTCAAAGGTAACTTAATCAAAATTTTCTTCCAAACCAAATTTATCATGCTTTCTTTAGCCTCTTTTTTTTTTTAAAAAACAATGTACTGCTTAATTGAAATCTTTACTATTAGCTCTGTATCCAAATTGCTAAGAAACTGATTTCGCTGACTACTTCTTAACGATCTGAACCAATAAGATAGGATCCAAGTGAATTAAGAGAATTGACTTGAGATTTCACAAACTGCTCTGTTTTCATAACAGAATTGACTTGAAATTTCGTAAATTAATTGTTACGTTTGCTAGGATTTTTTTTTGCAAGAGATTGACTTATGAATTCGTAAGCTAGTCCGTTTCTTCGTTATTTTACACAACAGATTGGACTTGCAAATTCTAAACACCTTCCATTTTCCTTAAGACGGATGAAGAAGCGCCTTAAATGATTTATTAATTTTGAAACACATTCAACAAAGGCGAAAAATATCCGTCTTACTCCTTGAACCAACCGCCTTAAATAATATAATTTTGTAGTAGTGATATTTGATCACAAAAGGCATTGTCATGCCAAAAGAAAGAGTCTAAATACACTTTATTCAAACAAAAGAACACTTATTTTAAACCATAAACATTAAAAAAAAAAAAACAAAACAAAACAATGCACGCAGAAGAAGAAACTCTCTTGTTCTGCTTGGTCTTGGTCATACATTTCCTCGTATGTATCACTTGGTTGAAGCCAACGACAGACGATACTTGAAAAGGTCGGCCAGGTTTTGGCCGAGATAAGGCGGTGGGAAGTTGGCGACGAACCTCTCTTTGGTCGGAATATTCTGCTTAACTTCACTGCAACTCACATAATCCTCCGCCCACTGCCACAGATCAGGAAGCTTTTCCTCAGTGAAGATGTCCAGTTTCAGGGCTTCATCAAGGGCCCTGAACCCGAAAGCTATGAAGTTTCCGACGATGTCCACCATTCCGACACGATCTCCGGCGAAGAATTTGTTGCCTTTCAGCTGAGCTTCGAGGACTTTGAGGAGATCCACAGCCTCCGCCTTGTCTTTCTCCTCCTGCTCCCCCACGCTCCATATCGTCTTGAAAAGCGCATTGTTGCACTGCACCATATATATTAATATATACATCAAATCATTTTAATACATTAGGTATCATCATTTTAATAAATTATTGATTTTCTTGAATACATATAGATCAGATTCACTGGCCCTGGTTGGTGGACCTGTAGATCAGTTCAGTTCAGTTTGTAAAAATATAATTTGATCACATTCAGGATAAATTTTGATATATGATAATTATTTTTAAAATATTAATTTTCACTTCAGTTTAGTTCTAAAAGTTCGTTTCAATTCGAATCAGTAAGAAATAATTTCGAGCAAATTGGGCTTAAACTGATCTGAAATAGAAATAAATATTTGACTTCATTTCTAACTGAAATAGAAACAAAAGGGCATGTTGTAGTTTATTTTGAATTCACGTGAAAATTAATGTATCTAAAAATAGGATTAAGCTGAATAAACCAAAATGACATTAAATTATATTTTACTGAATAAAACTAAATTGATTTAAATTGAACTAAACTAAACTGATTTATTGATAAGATCAAAAAGAGCTGACCCAAAAATTGCTATCTTAACATTAAAAATGTTAAAGTTAAGAAGTCGCACCTTCTCATCGATGAACTTAACCCAGAAACGTGCAATGGCTTTCTGGTGAGGATCTTGAGGCAAGAGTGGGTAGGTGGAATTCCAGATCTCGTCGACGTACTCCAAAACGACGACGGATTCGAAGATGGGCTTGCCGCCGTGAAGGAGGACGGGGACTTTTCCGGTGACCGGATTGTACTGCAAAAACAGAGGACTCTTGTCGGAGAGATCTTCTTCAATGTATTCATATTCGACGCCTTTAAGGTTTAGGGCATCTTGAATTCTGGCGCTAAATGGACTTGCCCAGAACCCAAACAATTTTACCTCTTCCATATTTCACTTTTTATGTATGTATATATCAACTGTAATTATAACATGCTTGCTATTTATAGAAAGCTGGGTAAATATTAATCTGAATTTGAGTTTCTTAACGAGTAAGGGTAAACGTTTTTTATAATTTTATAAGTCGCACTCTAAAAGTTAAAATAATAATTTGTTTATGTAATTAGCTAGGTTGGTGAGAATGATACCAAATGTCCTAATAAAGGACAATTTAAATGGGCACTCATTGACTTTTAAACCTTTAGGAGGTCATAAAAGAAGGGGCATGCTATACGCAGTCCGTATTTTACTTATTTTGCAGTCCAAAATAAAAATACGCCTTCGATATATATGATATGGTCAATAATTATGTATATCAGACACATGCATCATATATACTACTTCCATTGCATACATTTGCAATTCAGTTATATATCAGAATCATTGTAAATATGATTATTTAAAAAAAACACGGACTGCAAATAAGTAAAATACGGACTGCGTATAGAAGGCCTGTAAAAGAATGACGGTTTTTTTAGGTCCAATAAATTTTTGCAGGTCCAAATTAAATTTAAAGTGATAATAATATCACTCTTAAATATTTATTATAATCCACGAAGGCAAAGTCTCTAGAAAGTCCGACTTTCCTAAATGTTATGGAACTACCACTATATATTTAAGGTCAAGTGATACTATTTTGTGTTAAAACATTGGTAGTATCAAAGTGAACATATCGTAAAACATGTTTTAATGCAAAAATTCATGAATTTACATTAAAACATTAATAAAATTCAAATAACAAATTTTACAGTTCAAATTAAAAGGTACACTGTATAAGTTAAAACGTATAAACACTCTTATGGAAAGTCAGGAAAGTTGGACTTTCCGGAAACTTTCTCATTCACGAAAAATTAATTTATGATTTGGACACATATTCAATTATATATAGACGGGTTTATGTATTCAAATTTAGAATTTTAGAAATATATTTGTAAAAACTAATAAACGAATGAAGGGTAGTTATGGTATTTTTCCACATTCATTAGATCTGCAGAAGTAAACTGGACCTGCACGTAACAAACACTTCATGTTATGCTTATTTGTAATTTAAAATTAAAATTTTCTTTTTAATATGTACGTTTATAGTTTATATTTATCAATATCAGACACATTTATCATGTATTAGTTCTGTTACATATCAATTATAAATCGAAATTATTGTATATACAATTATTTAATAAAAGTTATCTCAAATTACTTATACATGCACACATATAATATTCATAATTTTATAACCATTGATAATTTGACTTACATGTATTAATTAAGTGGTGACATGTATAGTATTGCATAATTGTAATATTATTCATACAACATACCAGAAGTTTTGGTAAAAAATGTACGTTAAAATTTTAAATAAAATGGGTGTCAATAAAAAAAAATGTTCTGGCTAATCATTTGACTTCAAGTTTTCTTAATTAATCAGTAAGCATGGGAATATATGAGATACGTAGTCAATTACGTCGAGGGTGCCTCAATGAAGAGGAAAATCACAGTAAATAGGAATTAAAAAAATGACGTAATTAGTTGATCAGTTCAATTTAATTTATTATATATATTTATATTATTTTAGTTCAGTTTAATATATATCATCATAAATGACGAGTAGGGAATGATATTAAAATTTTACATTGATTTCTATGTATTAATTAACGAAGAATAAACAGAAATTTAATTAATAATGGAATATCTTTTCTAGCACAAAAAAAAATTTTAAATTACATATTAATGACGGAAGAAACTATTTATATAGTCGGCTAATAAAATAGGTCCTGCGAGCACAAGGACTACAGCCATAAAAACCATACCAAACCCTAAAACTATCACGAGCAAGAAAGATGCGGCAAACACAATTGCCAAATATATCGCCATCGCGAGGCCTGCAATAATCAACGGTGAAAATATAATTGTAAGGAGAATATTAACAATCAAGTGACTAATAAACCCCCTTGCAATCGCCAATAGTATCCGATGGCGGAGTTGAGAGTTTAGAAGAATTTCTCGATGCCGGTAATAGCACACCTGCACCAGAATTATGACGTTGGTTTGGCTTAGATTATCGACGTCCGATACTTTGTCAACCGTAGGAATAATATCATGTATATCTCGAGTACCGGAAACTAATAATAGCACTGATTGGAGGATGAGAAACAAAATTAATAATTTTCATGTCATTTTTTATAATTGTTCAAGATGAATTAAAGTTATAATTGTTCATGGAGGGTTTATATAGGAAGTTATGGTGAAAAAAAGCGAAGGTAAATTGGTTTTGGAATTTTGGATATATATAATATTAAGAAATATATCAGAGATATTTAATTATAGACTAGGATAAATTAAGATTGTAATGGTAGCCTTTTACTATTTTTACTTTTTTTTTTCTAGTTCATCATCTCCTTCTCCAATTTGGTTTGGAGTTATATATATTGGAATGGAATTTTTAATTTTTCTTCTTTAAATATTTATTTGAATTTCGGCCACTTTACTTTTAATTAATTGTATTGCTGGCTCTTTTCTTTAACATGAAGTAATCAATTAAGTTCAGTTTAATGTATGATATTTATATTATTTTGATTCAGTTTAATATATGGTATCATGAATGAAAAGTATAAATGATATTAAAAAATGCATTAATTTCTACGTATTAACGTGGAACAAACAGAAATTAATTAATGATGGAACATCTTTTTTATTCTACAAGAAACAAATTAAGATTACATATATATATTAATGCTGGAAATTATAAATATCCCATTAGAATTTATCAAAATAAAAATAAATATCCCATAATAGGTGCCGCGATCACCAGGCTTGCAGCGACCACAACGAGACCAAATTCTAAAGCGATTATGGTCAAGAAAGTCAGGGCAGCCATTAAAATCAACATGACCACAATGATTATCATGGCCACGAGGGGTATAATTGTAATTACGAGGACTACCCCTGCCAAAAGAAAAATCAACGGTAAAATTGTAAACCAGAGGGCAGAAGCAACCACACGACTAATAAACCCTAAAAATCCTGCAGCCTGGTCGACAACAGTAGATTCGGATGGTGATGATGGGAGTTTAAAAGGATTTTCCGGCGATGATAGCACCGGAATTATGCCGCTGGTTTGGCTCAGATTGTCGACGTCCGATACTTGATTATCGTGCATATTCAGATTGTCGACGTCCGATACTGCTTGATTATCGTACATATTGAGATTGTCGACGTCCGATACTGCTTGATTATGGTACTTATTCAGAGCATCATAAGCTAATAATATCGGTGGAAGGACAAGAAGCAGGATTAATAATTTTCGTGTCATTGAATTTTTATTTGAAACAAGCAGGCTCTTTTTCTTGTCTTGTAATTAAGCTCGCTCGAGATGAATTAAAATTATAATTGTTCATGGTACTATTGAGGGTTAATTTATATAGGAAGTTATGGTGAAAACCAAAGGTAAATCGGTTTTGGAATTTTGATACAATTAGAAGAAATTAAGATTATGGTAGTCTTTTACGAATTCTAGTTCCTTCTCCGATTTGGTTTTGGAGTTATATACACTGGAATGACATTTTAAATTTTTCTTCTTTATATTTTTAAAATTTGTGTCACTTATTTCTGGCGCCAAGCTTTGCAATTATTTGCGTCATATAATGTTGAGTCGTAGGTAGGCTTACTACAAAGAAATTACTGAAATTTCTAATTCGTCAAATCAAAAAAATAAGCAACACATTTTAGGTTCATTTTTCAAGATCCACAAAAAGGATCAAGGTTTTTATTTTCTTAACTTGATGTATCATGGTATTATCTCACATTTGTGGCTGATTATGTTAACGGAATAAAATGTGTCAACTTCATAAATCAACAAAGTATTAAAAAAATTATCATTTTATCTTACTTTTCTATGCGTCTCTCTACTCAAACTCGATCTCCTGTTTTGCTACATAAATGAAAAATTCCAGTGTAATTCAATCATCGATCATCAATCATCACCCACTATATTTAATCGAATCAAGATTACGTTTTCAGAGTTTCCAAACAACAACATCTCATAAAACACAACAAATTATTATCAATTTTATTTAAAATTTTTGAATATTTATCCAACATGTTTTTCTTGTAGATGATCTGGACAGTAGCGGATCTATAAATTAATATTAAGGTAGACGGTAGCATCAAACGGCAAAGGCGCTAGTAAGTCGGAAACTACTCTTCATATATCTGTAAAATTGATTTTAGAGCAGTCGCCTTATCATAAATCCGCCACTGATCTGGACTGTGTATTACTGATAGGCCGGAGACAGACGAGATTTGAAATTTGCGACACGATCTTGGCCTTTATAAGCCGGCGGGAAATTGGCAATCAGCCTTTCCTTGGTCGGCAAATTCTTTTTAATGGCGGCGCAACCGACGTAGTCCTCCGCCCACTGCCACAGTATCGGGAACTTTTCCTTGGTAAAAATGTCCAGTTTCAGAGCTTCATCAATGGCTCTGTACAAGTAAGCTATCAGGTTTCCGGCGAGATCAACAAATCCGACACGATCTCCGCCGAAGAATTTCTTCCCGTTAAGCTGAGCTTCGAGAACTTTGAGGAGCTCCTCCGCCACCGCCTTGTCCTTCTCATGCTCCTCCCCAACACTCCAAATTGTCTTTATTAGAGCAATATTACACTGCAACAACATTCAATAAAACTAAAGGTCCCATTTTATAAAATATATTAAATCTTATTTATTACTAAAGTGTTAAATTATGTATTAAAAAAATAGAATCAGTATGACTAAATGAAATTATATTAAATTACATTTAGTTAAACTAGCTAGTTAATATAAACTCAATAGAGCAAGGGCTAGATAATTAAGGCCCTTTTTTCCTAGTTTAGAAACAAATATTTTATTGAAATTCAGATTAATTTAGAATTGTTTTCCTATTTTTATAAACCTGAGTGACAAATTAGTGTATTAAAAAATAGAATTAAGTTATTGTATTTTTATTAAATTGAATTGAACTTAATTAAATATCTACTTAATCTGAACACAGATTAGTTCTATACTATCAATTTAGCAGTTTCGATCAGTTCTAAGTCCGTATAAGTAGGTTGTGAAGAATATACATGTCTTAAACTTAAGAAAACCGTCTATTTTTCGATACACTAACTTTCACTTAAATTCAATTTAATTCAATTCAGCTGGATTTTTTTTCATCAAATAATATGATCAAGACTAATAAAATATTATTATGTACCTTTTCATCAATGAACTTTGCCCAGAAACGTGCGTTGGCTTTCTGAAGAGGATCTTCGGGCAACAGTGGATAGGTTGAATTCCAGGTTTCATCAATGTATTCTAGTATAACAACAGACTCATACAGAGGCTTTTCGTTGTGAACGAGGACGGGGACTAATCCGGTGACCGGGTTGTACTGCAGAAGCTCCGGGCTCTTCCTGGCCAGATCTTCTTCAAAGTATTCATATTCGACGCCTTTAAGGTCAAGAGCATCCTGGATTCGGACACTGTATGGACTCATCCAGAACCCAAACAGCTTCACATGATCCTGATCCATTGATTGATCTGAAGAACTTAATTTACTGCTGAATTTGCTGTGCTTTGATTTTGTTGATGATATATATATATATATATATATATATATATATATATATATACAGGATCTGGTGAAGTGTTTGAGTTCGAGTTCTTATGTTGGACATTTACGTAGTCAGTTACGTCGATGGAGATTCATTGCATCTGCAAAATCTTCTGCAATATCAGTCAACAAGAAAACGATGAAAGCTGTGGGCTGTGTCGCTGTAGGAAGGTGCGGTCATGGCATGAAAAGCTTCATGACGTAATCAGTTACGCTTGCATGTTGTACTCTTATTTGAATATGATCAAATAATAAGGGTGTGTTTGGTTGGAGAGGATTTTGAGAGTCTGAATTTTGTTTTAGATTTTGAGAGTTTGGGTTTTTGTTTGGGATTTTGAGAGTTTGGTTTTGCAAAATTCTTGTTTGAATTGGTTGGGTTGAATTTTGTGAGTATGAAACAAAATTTTTGATTGGTTTTTAGGATTTTGCAAGTCTGGACTTTGGGAAACTTTGTGAACCAAACAAGATTTTACAAAAGTGGACTTGGATAGTCTAAGTTTTGCAAAATCTTGCACAACCAAACATACCCTAAGTGTCTTGCAATTCTACAATCTTATAAATAGTGGTGAATAGAGAACAATATTCATGGGTATAACTTAACAACTTAAAATATAAAAATTAATAAAGGATAAAATTGTCCAACATAAATGTAATAGATAATTTTTTTAGGGTAAAATGCAAATATAACCCCGAGTTCTTGGTTAAGTGCAAATATAACCCTCAGTTCTTAGAATGTGCTATTATAACCCTGAATTAGCTTTGATTTCCAAAAGCTATAACCTTGCAATGGTTGACTTATGTTTACTGTAATTTATGACTATTTAATCACTTTAAATGACAAAACTGGGCTCAATATTAAGCTGTTATCTGATAGCAAGAACCAGGAACCAGGGGAAATGCAGAAAAAACTAGATTTTTGCATCTCAGAATCAAGAAAATATTCAGCCAAAAAATTCATCACATATTTATTAAATCTGATTAACCAAAATTTACCCCTTTAAATCCATAAGGGTTGTATCGTTTTTTTATATTTTAATGAATTTTTCAACTATAAAATTTAATAAAATTATAATCAGGGTTATAATTGCACTTTTTGAAAACTGGAGGTTATATTTGCACATAATTTAGAACTGAGGTTTATTAGCATTTTTCTCATTTTTTTATAATAGAATAATATATTATGTCATGCGGCAATCTAGATCCGCCCCTACTTATAATATAAACCCGCGATGCAATTATATGATCTTTCTATAATTAATTTTGGTGTACATTCATTTCAAGCATAACATAATTATAATTATAAGTGATATTTTTATTTAACCCTTTAAAAATTAAAATAGAATATATAAAATATTTTCTACTAAAAATTCAAGTCAAATTCAATAAATAAAAATTTGGCGGAACGTAGGGAGTATTTAGATCTTAAATGGATTCCAAACCAGACTTTTAATTGTAATGTTAATAAGCTGATCCAAACCCGAAATGGCCTGAAATGTCAACAGCCTGAAAGCCCCTGGATTTGGGCCTTTGACCTTTCACTGCATCGAGGCAACCCATATTTTCCCCTTTCTGCAATTCCGAAAAATAGCCTTTCCTCAATTCAGGGTCAAAAAAGTAAAGTCAAACCAAAATTGTTTTAAAATGTGTTGGTATATGCGACAGTGCGAATTTACAAAATATGCTTATTTATTAGATTTATTATAAAATTTAATAATATTCAGAAAACGGTGATGTAATTTCAATAATATTGAGTAAAATACCGAATTACATATATCAAATTAATTTTAAGATTTTGATAAACAAAGTGAACAAAAAAAAACGCACAAATCATAGAATCACCCACCGCCCGTGAACAATTGAAGGAGTGTCATGAATCATGATCTACAATATTAATGTTGGTTGGAACAAACGACACTATTAATATTTGGTAGTACATTTGAGCTTACAAGTCAAGTTACCAAACTAATGCCACCATGCCCAATTTCAATACCATATACTAATGGTTTCACATATACACCATAATCAATTAGCATCTCTAATCACTCATTTTTATGAAACAAAATGTTTGTCTCATGTCACTCACTTTGTGAATATAAAAAATCTGTCACTACTCTCTCCGTCCCAATTAAAATTATACACATTCATTTTACGATAATGCTACTTTATACTACTTGATGTTTCTTCCATTCATTTCACGTACTTACTTCTTAAATTCAATCTCAAGCATACATTTCATAATCTAAAATTCAGCTTTCATTTTTTCTCAACAGATCCGACTGGGACGGTGGGAGTAGACCGAATGTCAGGAAATGAGATGAACATTTATATACTTTTACGTTAGTGGAATCGAACCCTAATTGATAGCAGTCATACCAGGTGCTTTAATCACCGGACTGGCGCTATTGACTAAAGAAAAATAACTTAAATTATTTATTTTTGAGTAAGAGAGCTTATTATCATGACTTTAAAATATTCGAATTTATATGGCGTAAGTTGATCAATTTCATTTACCCTCTTATTATTACTCCATCTCAAATTGCAATGTACTATTTTCATTGATATGAAAACATCCATTCATATTCAATCAAGAAGAATATTGTTTTAGCTCCTCGAAGTAAGTTTGAGGAAAGGCTACATTCTTGGATTCCCAAATTAAATGAGTAGCATACCATCAAAAACAATGAGACAAATTTGCACTTGACTCTACTCTCCCTCGAGACTTCCATCTCTTTTGCCCCACAAATTAATCAATAAGACAAACCTTAGCAAAAAAAAAAACACAAATTCCTCTTCTCCCTCCCCTTTCCTTCTTAACTCAAAGGTCCCCAACCAAACCAAACTCTTACTCATGTTTCCTTAATCCTAAAACTCAAACCTTAACTCATACTTTGCAATCATCAATGTCTAACAAACTAGTAATTTATTCTAATCAGATTTCATCAAAACCGAACTAAACTGAAAGACAGTGAACCGGAAGATATTCAAATAAACTGTAAAGATTTAACCTTTATCATGTTTCCGAAGTCTTAAAACTCAAAATGATTAATCTGCAATGAAGAATGTGTAACAAACTTGTAATTTATTCTAATCAAATTTTATCATAACTAAACTAAACTGAAAGATATTGAATCGAAAGATATTTAAATAAGCAGTAAAGATTTGACCTTTATCATGTTTCCTAAGTCGTAAAACTCAAAACTATTAAAAAGGCTCATACTTTGCAATGATGAATGTCTAACGAACCTGTAATTAGGATCATAATTAGGAGAGCCATTGTCTAAGCAAACCCCAGCAAGATTTTAGTGCTGAAAGCGACACATTAATAGCACCCCATATTTAACCCGGAATCATCCTTAATCAATGCACATTCCCCTGTTTCTCATTTCTTTCACAAGCTTTGCAATTTCTCAATCATCTTCATAATCATCATCTTCTTCACTCCTGCACTCAGTAGAAAAAAAAACCCAACTTTTTCTTGGTTTCTAGCGGTTTTAATACACATGGCGGGATTCGTAGGAAACGGTGGTGGTGGTGCCCTATGGATAGAACAATCCAAACCCGTGAGGAAGTTGAGGTCACTGTTCAATGCCAGAGTTATGCGTGTCTGAACCCGACAAAACCTAAGCCATTCTCGCAGTTGAGATTCTGGGCTAAGAAGTCTCTCAGAAACCTGTCCGGTAAAGCCAAAATGTCGGAAGGATTCGGCAGCGAGCGGTTCCCTTTCAATGGCGTGGTGGTTAACAACTCCGTCTACTGCGCTTCGCCGGAGAATTTAAAAGCATTGCCGGAGAACGGAATCAGTAGTAGTTTACCGGGAAATGAAGAAGAATCGTCTGCAGAAAGTAGTCCGAGTTTTGGTGCTCTGGAGTCTGAGGTTACCGGAAACGATGAACAGAGCAGCACCGAGGATTCATCGTCGCCGCCGTTGATGGTCTGGCCTATCCAGAAGGCTGAAACGCCGCATTCGGACAACAACCTCGACAAACCTCAGTACGATAGAAGGAAGCTGGAGAAGCAAGGCTCATCAATCTCAGGTAATGCTCACTGTTTTCACTTACTGAATCAGTGTGTGACTGTGTGTAAAAACTTTGTTTAACACAACGTTGTTTGGAATTTGTAATAGAAATCGACATGATGAAAGAAAGGTTTGCTAAATTGCTGCTTGGAGAAGACATGTCTGGGAGTGGAAATGGTGTTGCCACAGCTCTAGCTATATCCAATGCAATCACTAATCTTTTTGGTAAAAATTCAAGTTTTTTTGTATAATTTTTATGGTTTTATGGCAAAAAATGTTGAATTTGCTGAACTTTGTATAATTTGTATGGTTTTTTGGCTTAGAAGAAAAGTGTTGACTTAGCTGAACTAAATTCATCTAATTTTGAATTAGCTACAATTTTCGGGCAAATTTGGAGATTGGAACCGCTTCCTGTCGAAAAGAAATGTATGTGGCGAAGAGAAATGGAATGGCTTCTGTCTGTCAGCGATCACATTGTGGAGCTGATACCTTCTCTGCAGACCTTCCCTGATGGAAGTACTCTCGAGGTATGTATGTCCAAACCTTAAAAGTTTGATGCGAAAAAGGTTGTGTTCATGTCGCTTTTTTCTTGTATGTTGTCAGGTTATGACATCCCGGCCTAGGTGTGATATCTTCGCTAACCTCCCCGCGCTGCGTAAACTGGACAACATGCTTCTGGTAAGGATCAGAAACTAACCATAGTAGTATTTTTTTTTCTAGGTTGTTGAGTTGTTGTCTGAATTCTTGCAGGAAATACTAGACAGTTTTCAGAACACAGAATTCTGGTATGTAGACCAAGGGATCATATCTCTGGAAGATAATGGACCATCATCTTCCTTCAGGAAGCCGCTTCCTCGCCAGGAAGAGAAATGGTGGCTTCCTGTGCCTCGAGTTCCCACCGGCGGCCTCAATGAGAATGCGAGAAAGTTCTTGCAGCATAAACGCGACTGCGCCAGCCAAATCCTCAAGGCTGCCATGGCCATCAACAGCAATGCTTTGGCTGAAATGAAAGTCCCTGACTCCTTTTTCGAATCACTCCCAAAGGTACACTTGCATGTACATGTGTGTGTTTATATATACTGGTCTGCTAGATGCAGTCCGTATTTTACTTATTTGCAGTCCGTATTTTTGTTATATAATCATATATGCAGTGATTATGATACTGAAGTGCTATACGCAGTATAGTATTTTACTCAGCGTAGTCCAAAATACCAATGAAATGACACTACCACCCCATGCAAGTTGCCTAGTTTCTCAAAAATCAAATAAGTTGAGGTCATTTTCGTACTTTTACACCGTATTTTGGACTACAAAAGTATAATACTGGACTGTGTACAGTAACACCCTTATGATATATAATTGATTTGCAAGTGTGTGCAATAGAAGTAATATATATGATGCATATGTCTGATATACATAATTAATGACAATATCATATATATCGAAGACGCATTTTTATTTTGGACTGCAAAATAAGCAAAATATGGACTGCATCTTTTATATATGCCCCTATATATCATTAAGGATTGAAAAAAAGTCAGGTCGGGTCAGAAACTGACAGCACAGATTATGAATACACACACATACACACCAACAATGTGTGTTTTCCACCTTAATGATAGATATATTTATACATGTATATCATGAAGGATTGTAAAAAAGTCAGGTCGGGTCAGAAATTGACAGCACAGATTGTGAATACACACAGACACCATCAGTGTGTGTTTTAACATAGACTTTCACACAGTCACACAGTGCTTATTTTCATTTGTTTCATGCAGAATGCAAGAGCTAGTCTTGGGGATCTTATATACAAGTACATTAATTCAGACCAGTTTTCGCCTGAATGTTTGCTCGACTGCCTTGATCTGTCCTCAGAGCACCATGCTCTTGAGATTGCTAACAGAGTGGAGTCTTCCATTTATGTGTGGCGGCGTAGGGCTGCCGCCAAGAGTCTAAACAGTTCAAACCGGTCGAATTCCAGGTCATCATGGGATATCATGAAGGATATGGTCACTGACATGGACAAAAGAGAACAGCTTGCTGAAAGAGCTGAAAGCCTGTTGATTTGTCTGAAACATAGGTTTCCTGGCCTCTCACAGAGTACCTTAGACATGAGCAAGATTCAGTGTAACAAGGTTTGTTTCCTTAAAAATTAAACCAAAAAAGTGTCCAGATTAGGACATTTGTAAATCATTTGTTGTTCATTTTCAGGATGTTGGTAAGGCCATCCTGGAGAGCTATTCTAGGGTTCTGGAGAGCCTGGCATTTAACATCGTGGCGCGAATCGATGATCTGTTCTATGTTGATGATCTGACAAAGCATTCAGACCAGCCACTGTCGATATCCAAGGTTGGTGTAATGGTTGTGCCTGCACCCTCATCAGGAACTCCATACAGGACAGCATTCAGCACGCCGAAAACTCGGATTAGTCCTTCAAACGTTGACAGATCTCCTGTCCAACGTGGTTTCGGCGTGAAGAAGGTTCTGACAGATTACCTTACCATTGTTAGGTCACATTCATCGTCCAGTACGAACCAGGAATCTCCGGCGACTCAGTCTGTGGATTCTTATGAGTTCTCTAGGGAGACTGCTAGCCCTTTAACTCATGATTCACCTGCGGAAGAGGAACAAATACATGTGTAGTTGTTACATGTTTTCTTGCTATTTAATCATTTTGAAATTTTAATGTTTTGTGTATATAGAGAGGGGTTGAATATAGTGGCCATATTTTGTTTATGTAATTCTTTTTGAGTGCTCAATACAATAATGATAAACTATTCCATTGTACTCTATTGAAAGTAATGAATGGATTCTAACAATTGAGATATTTAGTAATTGATATTTTTGTAATTGTTTTAAATAAAATTAATATTTTAATAAACATAAGTACAGTGGGTAGCAATATTTTCAACACTGTAAAAGTAGTGATCGGAATTATGTAAAAGACGATCAAAATAGTTGAAACTTCGTTTATGAATGAACAAACCAACAAATGCACCAATGAAAAAACAAAGTGAAAAGCATTGAAGTTTTTCGACGAAAAAATTATGATTTAACACGAATTCAATTATTTCAAGATTTAATGTTTGACCCGACTCTATACGTTTGGGGCGTATTTGCAAAATACCATGCTTCAACTCTTAGCTCCCAGTGCTCTCGGGCCGAGCATTTTTATTTTTTTCCTAAAACCAAGAATGCAATTACATTTTGAAGTATCATCGCCAAATAATTATTTATCATATTCTATATATCTCATGAATCTTACATCAAGTCGTTGTAGTATAGTGGTAAGTATTCCCGCCTGTCACGCGGGTGACCCGGGTTCGATCCCCGGCAGCGGCGTTTCTTTTTTTAAATTTCATCTTACCTTCCATTTTTACGTTAAATTTTTATTAATACTGTCATTTGACCAGAGCAGCCAACAAGTCGTTGTAGTATAGTGGTGAGTATTCCCGCCTGTCACGCGGGTGACCCGGGTTCGATCCCCGGCAACGGCGTTATTTTTTTCCGGCCATCTTGTATCCAAGTTTTTTTTTTTTTTTTTTTTGTTTCTTTTGTTCATAGATATATACATAAACCTCGTACTTATCCAGATTCCATTCAACAAAATGGATGCTGCAGAATAAAGGTCTGTGACAACGTTGTCTCCACTGTGAAAAGAATCATCATCATCATCATCTGGATAACATGCGACAAACTAACAACAAAGAGAAGTAACCAAACAGATCTCTTTTTCATTAATCCATACACTGCATTTGCCCAGCAACAGAGGTTTTACAGACACTGATACTTTAACATTACACACATGACAGACATTATGTAATAATACACTAGAAAGATTAGCCTGAGGAGGCTAATCATTATTCAGACAACAGACAGACTGACTCTTTATCTTATACTACTGCTATTACATCTTATACTTCAGATCATGGGACTA
This sequence comes from Sherardia arvensis, assembly GCA_948330725.1. NCBI lineage: Eukaryota > Viridiplantae > Streptophyta > Magnoliopsida > Gentianales > Rubiaceae > Sherardia > Sherardia arvensis. The sequence continues at coordinate 25,261,704 of OX415245.1, read as the reverse complement.
ACTAAAGCTTATATTATCATCAACACCAGATATATGTCACCCGAATCGCACTACTCCGGGAATACTTCCTGCATCATCAGAATCATCACCAGTTTAAGGTTAAAAATCGCTTCTTTAAGGTTTTCGAAGAATAAAAAAGAGTTCTTGTTTTTACCTGTATATGGACTACATGACTCGATGCTGGGCGGTATAAGATTCTAGTAGTACAGAGAGCCTGCAGTAAATAAAGACGAGGCATTAGGCCGGGTTTTTTTTAACAGTGGTAAAAAAAACTCGAATAAAAAACCTACCCTGCCACCAATTCCCTCTTGTGGCGTAATGCTCATCCCCAACTGCATCATTGCTGAACTGATGAACATGAATCAAAATGTGAAAGTATTAGTAAAGCTGCATTTTGTACGTAAAAAAGGCGGGATTTTGTATCGAATTTTACTCACCACAGGGTGGGAAGGGCTGCTCTGAGGCCGAGAATAGAAGTCTTGGCCGCCATAGTAAATCGAGGAGCTCAGATGACAGGGCTGGTGTGATCTTCCTTCCTGCCCCGGAACATACGCGCTGCCGCCACGCTCCCTGCCTGGATTAGTGCTCGTGCCGCCACGCTCCTTGCCTGGATTAGTGCTCGTGCCGCCACGCTCCCTGCCTGGATTAGTGCTCGTGCCGCCAAGCTCCCTGCCTGGATTGTTGCTCATGCCGCCACGCTCCTTGCCTGGATTGTTGCTCGAGTTCTTGCCTCCCTTAACCTGGCCACCTTCTCCTAAAATGTATTCAACAACTATTGTAAACTAATCAAATGATCTGACGTTAAAAATCCATAAACACTAGTGCAATCCAGTCAACATTTCCTAGGATTATGGTTCTGTAGTAACATTAACCATTCAGAAGGCAAGAAATTGGTGACAAACCTGGTGGGGAAGACTTGGTGTTCCAAGCAGTGCTAGCTGAATCCAGTCTCCTTTCCACTACTCCAGGACGAAGAAGAGATTCCCGGCCAGGTGTCTGAAAAAGGTTAAAAAAAATTTTATTAAAAATCAAACCTTAATTTCCCAGAAAAACCGAACTGCAACAACATTAGTAGTAACAAAAGGCATACTCAAAAAACACAGACTCATAGGGCCCCAGAATCAAAA